>VYZX01024619.1:5399-37598 GCA_013401335.1 Brachypteracias leptosomus
TTCCCACAGCTCTTTCTAATGTTGCAGCTAGACAATATCACACTCATTATCAGTAAAAAGTAATAGATACAGAGTCTGGGCTTAGAGAGGAGCACCATAATCATCAAGTTTGACTTTGTTTGTAATAACAGCACTGCACCTTCCACTTGAGTTATAACATCTCCATCTAAATCTAAGTACTTTTAGGGATGAAGAAAAGCTCTCAAACCCTACATAAGGTGCTCCTTCCTGGCTTCATGGACACGAATTTGATCATTTTTTCTTCCTAACCTAAACATGTCTAATTTCACCTTATGAATATTAAATTACCAGGTGACTCTTCCAGTACAAGCATCTATTAACTGTTTCCTATGTAAATGGCTGCGTATTTTTAAACCCAGTACAGTACAAATAATAAATAATAGCCCAAGTATTCTAATTCTGTGATTTGCCACTCCACTGCTTTGATTTGCCTCAAACTCTGTAAGTTCATGCACATCCTAAAGAGAAAACGAAAATAGAAGTCCATATCAAGCAGAAACCTAAATAACCTAAGTTCTCAGAGCACTTTTCATTAGCATTTAAAGCAGTGCCTGGAAATGAGGCCATTTATTTGCATCTCAGATTTCATTTATCAGGTCTATCCTTTAGCCATTGCCAATTCTGATTGCTTAAATTAAGGCCAATACTGGCAATTTTGTTTAATTCTAAAGAAACATCAAAACTGATGATCTGTCTTCTTCCTAAACATTAAATGAGTGTGCATAAAGTAGACGGGGGTTTATAGAAAGTAATAGACACGCATCATACCTGGATATTTTTGACTCCCTAACCACACACCAGATTATAAACGCATTGGCAGCCTTCAATAAAAGCTCTGTATCCATAGCAAAGTCTCATAACTGTCCTACCACCACACCCCAACCAAGATTTGTGTCCACTGATGCTGGTCTGCTCAGGACACAGGAATGGATTTGGACTAGTGCCTTTTCCTAAACCTCATTAGATGGGAATGTTCTTGGTTGGTGTTTTGTTTTGTTTATTTCTTTTGGAGACAAATAGGTCAAAGCATACAGCTTAGGAAAAAACAAGCCCATCCTGCAAAGTCAGTGAGCAAGTCCTGGAGATTGATGCTGATGTTCTCCAAGTGCTGGAATTCATTTTGCAGAGTTTGTCACTTTTCTAATTGAAAAAGCTGTCTCTGCAACATTTAGCAACTAAAAATATCGAGTGATGAAGCACAAGGAGGGGAAAAAAAATAAAAAGCCAAGCACTCAGCAGCAGACATCTGCCACCCTGATTTCCAGACCTTACAGCAAGGACACTGAGAAATGGAGCACTGAGGTGTCCTCACCGGCACAGCTCCAGGAGCAATGCATCCTGGAGCAGGGCACATATTTTTTCAACAAAGAAAAATAAGGCAAATCTTACAATCAGCAATTGACTGTAGGTGTGTGAATAAAGATTTGCTTAACACCAACACTAATTCTGCATCCAAATGATAGGCAGCTAGATCCAAGACTACGGATCTTAAATAAAGATAAGTTCAGCCTCAAAAGCTGAATTCTGCCTCTGTGTCTCCTCCCTCTTGTTTTGTGGCAAAATTTCTGGGCAAACAAATCTGGGAATCAGATTCTCACCTCTGCAGAACAAGAAAAATCAGAATAATCAGGTTCCAAATCTTCAAAACTTACCCTGAAAACCAGTTGGAGTCACAAAACGGAGTTAGCGATATTTTTTTTTCACTGCTGGGTTTAGGAGGTGGAATTTGGCATTTATCTATTCGGTTGGGTTTGGGATTTTGGTGCTTCTTTGCATATGTGTGTGTAAAGTGGATCTGCTGAATGAAAGCTTCAGCACCAATATTTCTCATTGAGAAAAAAAATTCTACTTGAATTAGCACGTGGACGTGAACACAAGTTTCCCAAAATGAAGGGCTAGGGATTTGTTAGCTACTCTGAGCTCTTTTTTATATCCGTTAATGTTATGACAAATTTGGAAATCTGTCCAATTCATTCTGGTGTAGGGTTGCCAAAAATTTCTGAAACTCGATATTTCCTATGGAACAAAATTCTTACCTTCTGGTGAAGTTGGTAGTCAGGATACAAGTAAGTTTCTCATTTCCTTCACTGCAAAAATTCAATAACTTAGCAATGAAAATTGTATTTTAAAGAAATCTTAAAATTCAATCTCCTACCTAAAATATTCCAACATATAAAAGCAACAAAAGTTGTGTTTGCCTCTATCTGATCTGATTGCCCATTGTACCTTGCAAAAAGAATAGAAATACTTCTTGCATCCACAAATTTTCAAGGCCACCCTAATTTTAGCAGTGTAAAAGCTACGGATCAATCTAATCTACTTGAGATCTTCTTGTAGTTGGTGTAGAGGAAGAATGTCCAGAGAACCATATAGAGCATGTCCAAGATGAGTAATACAATTAACCAGAAGATGCTTCTCTGTTGCCTATAAAAAGAGTCAAGACACTTAGCCAACATTAAAACATCTACGTTTTACATGACTCAACTGAGGCCATAAAAATCCTACTGTTTGGGTCTCAAATTGCTCTTAGCAGTTTCTGTAAGCTGGCACTTGTATTTCGATGGGTTTCAAAGTGAGAAGTGTAACTGTGATGCCTAACCACTATCAACACCAAAGCACAAAATGCTGACTACTGAGAAGACCTTGGCAGTGTTTCTGTAAACAGACACTTGAACACAAGAAGAATCAAAGGAAATTGAAGTCTTGAAAGGATTTCTGATTTTAATCCTGACATTAACGATCTAAGACAGGATGACCCCAAAATTTCCAGATAAATTTGTGATGGGTGAACTCAGAGACCTCATATATAGAAAAAGGCATTTATTCTCTAACTATAGGTAGAAACTGGAGCTGAGGACATTGCATCCAATGGAAAAGTAATATAGCTGAAATAGAGTGATGTCATCATTCTGCACAGCCAAAGGTGGTGGAACTGCAATACCAGGCACACTTCAGGAAAGTTTCAGTTCTGTAGGAATTCAGGAAAATGTATTATCCCCATAAGGCTCCACTGAACTTTTGCCTTCATCCCAGACACAGACACTGAGTTCAGGAACTTAGAACATCTCCTTCATCTCTACCCTTGTCCTGTTTTACCCGAAGACATCTCAATGTCACCACACAGCCAAAAACCAACCCCTGCAAAATCTTCCAAGAGATTCAGAGGCAAAGAAGCCCACATGACATCGTTAACCAAAAGGTCTAAAAGCCCCTTTCCACCTCTGCTCTTGCCAGGATCCTTAGTCCAAATCAGATGATGCCTCTTCTCATTACTGTAAATAATGATAATAAGGCCTCTTTTCTACTTGAATATCTGAATTTTTAGAAATGTCCACATTTGTCTGAGAAAGACAACAATGTCCAAGATGCTCTCTGCACTATCTTTCTTCTTCCCTTGTCCAGTACCAGCAGAGTCCTGACTGCACTGTGTCCCTCTAACCTAACCCAATACACATCTGCCTTGTGAGGAAAGGCTGAGGGGGCTGGGTCTCTTTAGCTTCAAAAAAAGGAGACTGAGGGGTGACCTTATTAATAATTATTATAAATATGTTGAGGGAGAGTGTCAGGAGGATGGAGCCAGGCTCTTCTCGGTGACATCCAATGATAGGACAAGGGGCAATGGGTATAAGCTGGAGCATGGGCGGTTCCACATAAATAGGAGAAGAAACTTCTTCACGGTGAGGGTGACAGACACTGGAACAGGCTGCCCAGGGAGGCTGTGGAGTCTCCTTCTCTGGAGACGTTTAAAGCCCACCTGGATGCGTTCCTGTGTAACCTGATTTGGGTGATCCTGCTCTGGCAGGAGGATTGGACTAGATGATCTTTCGAGGTCCCTTCCAATCCCTGACATTCTGTGATTCTGCGATTCTGTAATTCCATTTGTATACTCCTACCCTTCAGCTCATGCTATGGGATGCTTCCCTCAACAGAACAACTTGGCTCCATTTTTTCCAGCAATAACTCCTGACACAAAAGATCTTGTCTGACCTCCAAAGCCCTGTGGAAGGAATGTTAATTTAATCCATCATCTGATCCTATACTTTAGGATAGTCTTTATAGAGCAAGATAGTGTCTGCTACAGAAATGTTTTGCCTTTCCACCACCAAAGTTAAATTCAGAGAATGAATTCAGTCTAACTACACAGTGTTTAACTCTGCATTTACTTTAACCTCCTTAAAGAGATAATTTCACACAGTATGTGTCAGACACTGCTCATTACCTGCTGATAAGACAGACTGGGAATGGTTGAGGAGTAGGACATCATAACGAAAGAGAGTAGCAAACAAGTCAGCACGGAAATCTGCGAGTCTGGGACTTTGCCCACAAAAATAATATTTTCCCTTCATCCTCCCTGTCATTACTAATATTTTGTTTCCTTAGCTTATTCCCTGTGCTACATTCACTAAAACTAGGCAACAGCAGAAAGCTTGATGTAAACTGGGCAACTCATTCCTCAGAAAGCAACCTGACAGGTAGATTGGCAAGAGTAGAGTCTACACAAGGCTGGATCCATGGTCCTGTTCTCCTGCACCCGCTGCCATTCCCAGCACGAGTTCCCAGCTGCAAACAAGCCAGCGCTGCTCCCAGCCCAGGGCTTGCTCCAAGGATTTGCTGGGAGCAGCGTGTCTTGGCTCGACTCTTGGTCCTGTGATCTACAGCCAGCACCACCGCTCGCCTGAGGATCCAGGCTGGAAAAGAGCGTAGGAGTTGTCACACCAGATCAGTCTAACGGTCCATCGAGCCAGACCTTGGTCTCTGAAAACAGTTTTTAACAGGCGCTTCAAAGGAGCTGCGATGGAGTTGTCTGCCCGCAGGGGAGGGTTTCCAATCCCAGGTAGCTGTGGGCTGGCTTGCGTTCTGAAATGTGGAAGCTTCACATCTTCTCAAAGAGGGAAAAAGTCCCAGATCCTCACACAGACCGGCCTGGGCTGCACAATTGCTTTGGACCCGTGGGGTTTGTGTTTAGATTGAGAACACCTTCTTCAATGCATCTGGCTTGAGAGCAGCCCTGAAGAAAAGGACTTGGGGGTACTCATGGATAAGAAGCTCAACATGAACCGTCAGTGGACACTTGCAGCCCAGAAAGCCAATGGGATCCTGGGCTGCATCAAGAGAAGCGTGGCCAGCAGGTTGAGGGAGGGGATTCTCCCCCTCTACTCCCCCCTCATGAGACCCCACCTGGAGCTCTGTGTCCAGTTCTGGAGCCCCTAGTACAAGAAAGATTTGGATGTGCTGGAACGTGTCCAAAGGAGGGCTACAAGGATGATCAGAGTCTGGAGCACCTCTCCTACGAGGATAGACTGAGAGAGTTGGGGTTATTCAGTCTGGAGAAGAGAAGGCTCCGAGGAGTCCTTATTGTGGCCTTCCAGTATCTTAAGGGGGCCTACAAGAAAACTGGCGAGGGACTTTTTAGGATGATCTTTAAGATCCCTCCAAACCCTGGCAATTCTATGTTTCTAAGTGTTCCCATCACACATGTAAACCTCAAACTTCTACTGTCTGCTGGGTAGAGCAACTAACTCATTGTGCACAATGACACATCACTGTCACTCTTGGCTTGAGTTTGTTTTTCCAATTTCTGATGGCCATGGGTTACACGTTGGTGGTGAGCCCTATGGAACACTTTGGTGGGTCTTTCCAACCTATCAGCTACAATGATACCTTGAATTTTATGGGTTAATCCTGTGCTAGGTACAACAAAATCCCTTAACAGCATTTCAAAATGTGCTGTCTTCACATTGCATCGCCTTTCCCCTGTTCCCCTGGTGATAAGAAAACAGCTAATCCTAAGCTCCTACAAGAAATAGCAATAAAAGCAAAAGAGCTCAAAATTTCTCAAACCTCATAGAAGAATCAGGCCCCAGTTTTAGCTTACTTTGGAGAATAAAAGTGAGGGAAAAGGAGTATCTTCTTCTCTCTAGTGTATCTAATTCATGGCAGAGATGACACCACTTGTATTATCTTTAAGTACGGGCATTAGATTCATCTCCTGAAGTTCGTGGTGGCATCCTAGCAAAGCAAATGTCCCCGCTGTTTCTGGAAACCAATGACACTGCCATTAAAATATCTAATAGAAAACAGCACCAAGAAACCTGCAGACTTGGCAGCGCTGCCAGGGCTGCATAGAGCCCCAAAAGCTAACAATGGCCATGGCTTTGAAATACTGCTGATTCCTCCATTTCCCATTTCCCCCCCGTCCCAGTGGTGTCATTTGGAAATACATTACGGCTGAAAGACTTTGGGATGTTTTAATTACATGTGACTAAAACTTGCTGTTGTTAGAATTAGTGCGCCTATGTTTGCGATTTATAGGTCTCCGTTTCGACACTAGTGAGGCCATAAATAACATGAAATGGGCCCTTTAGTATTAGAAAATTCAGCTCTCCTCTCTAAGCCTTGACACACGCACACACACACACACTGCAAAACCCTCATACGGCTTGTGGAGAGCACGGCATGAAATACAACACAACTGCTCAGGGCAGGGGGATAGGAGCACGGTAATAAATAATTTATCTGCAGAGCATGAACATTGAACCTTCAGGCAAGGACTTCCCATTGTTTCACTGGGGTGGGAGGACTCACTGCACTGTGAGTTGATGTGGATGCTTTGATGAGTGATTATTTCCGTAGCACGTGGACTTTGCACCTGTATCTTGGCGGAGGGACCTCCTGCTTCAAGTGTGCTGATGTTAATGGTGAATTGGATGATGTGGTATAGAGATGATGCATGGTAATGGGGAAATGGAAAAGACATTGAGGTTCTGGAGAGGGTGCAGAGAAGGGCAACAAAGCTGGTGAAGGGTCTCAATGATAAGTCTTATGTGGAGTGGCTGAGAGAACTGGGGTTGTTTAGCTTGAAGAAGAGGAGGTTGAGGGGAGACCTTCTCACTCTCTACAACTACCTGAAAGGAGGTTGTTGGGTGGTGGGTGGTCTCTTCTTACAAACCACAAATGACAGGACAAGAGGAAATAATGTTAAGTTATGCTAAGGAAGGTTTAGGTTAGACATTAGGAGAAACTTCTACACCAAAAAGGTTGTCAAGGACTGGAACAGGCTACACAAGGAGGTGGTTGAATCACCATTCCTGGGTGTATTTAAAAGCCATCCAGATAGGGTGCTCAAGGATATGGTGTAGAAGTGGCCTGGTAGAGATAGATGATGGTTGAACTCAACGATCTTAAAGACCCTTTCCAATCTTAACAATTCTGTGATTCTGTGGCTCCTGTATCTGGCTCCTGGGCACTCTTCCTGACTTGCATCCCTCAGGCAAAGGGGCTTAGAAAAAATAAAAAGAAAGCTTTAATCTTCAAATCACTGGCATCTGAGAAGAATTTCACATCATGGGTAGTCTTCAGTGCTGGAGTATCCATGCCACCCCCAAACTCACCTGATTTATAGGGATAGGATGAGAAAAAACCTTACCTAGGGTAAGGCAGAGATATGTGCATGATCTGTGTCTCAGGCATGATTTTATCTCTGTAGACAGGCAGTCTGGGATTACTGTCACGAAAGTGCTTTCAGATCTTTCCATTACAGGCACTAGAGAATGGCAAAGTTTTGACATGAGAAAGAGCAAGTCAGAGAAAGTATACCTTCAAAAATAATTATGTGAATTTTGCCCTTTTTAGGCTTTTAAGGGAGACGATAAATAGCTTATATTCTGACTTTTGCTGTTCTATCATTCGTTACCCAAGTAATTTCTGCATGTGGAAGTCTTGATGTGGTTCCTGAGAAACTCTTTTTAACAATTTAGTGTCTGGGATTCACACTTTAAATGGACATTTTTATCTTGACACACAGCTTTTCCTCAGCTATTGTTTCTGCTCACCAGTGAGCATGAGTTTGAGAATAAGGTGTGAGAACCTGAGTAATGAATCCAGCACTTTATTTTGCTTTCTGTAATATTTTCTATTATTTTCTAGAATAGTTGGTACATCTGCTCATTATAAAAAAAAAAAAAAAAAGGGCTCTTAGTAAAACAACAATGAAATAAAGACAAAAAGACACTCACGAATGTTCCACTTGCAAGAGGGAATAATAATTTAGCTAGTAGGGATGAATAGGTGACTGTAAAAGAACTGGTCTTGATGCAAATTTAGCCTCAGAGCAGCCAAAAATTTGAGGCACAGGGACTAATTCAGACAGGCATGTCAAGGAGATGCAGCCTCTTGTGGTACTGCTTTTGTATAATATGTAGACTTTCCAGGAAAATGGCAAACCCAAAAATGCTCCAGTCAAAAAAAAACCCAAGCTATAGCAGCAAGGTTGTTTTATCCTGTTCCCATTTTCTTGGAAAGACCAGGATATCTGTTTTACATACATCTTCCCTATTCCTTTTTGCTCCCCTCATAGTGAAACTTGTATCAGGGCAACCTCTGGCCAAGCTGCAGTGTGAAATAGTAGATGATAGAGGAAAATAAGAGTATCCTGACATTCAGAAAAAACACCATGAAAAGACTTTCTAATCTCAATGTTTCTGGGGTTCTGCATACAGTTTGGAAGTGAAAAATCATTGCTGCTAATCATAATATCAATAATCACTGGCAACAAAAGAAGTTTAAAAATAGGCTGTGTAGCCCTCAAGTACATGTTTGAATCCTCTGCACAGCACACAACACATGACACTACAGATCCATCAGCATCAGCTTGTGGCAAATCCTGCCATGTAATGTTCATAGAATCACATCATAGTTTGGGTTGGAAGGGATCACTAGAGGTCATCCAGTCCTACCCCCCTGCAGTGAACAGGGACATCTGCAACTAGAGCAGGTTGCTCAGAGCCCCAGCCAACTTCATCTGCAATGGTGCCAGGGATGGGACATCAACCACCTCTCTGGGCAACCTCAACCAGGCTCTCACCACCCTCAGCAGCAACAATTTCTTCCTTCTCTCTAGTCTAAATCTTCCTCTTTTAGTTTAAAACCATCACCCCTTGTCCTGTCATAACAGACTCTGATAAAAAGTCCCTCCCCATCCTTCTTTTAGGTCTCTTGAAGTCCTGAAAGGCCAACAGAAGGTCTCCCTGGAGCTTTCTCTTCTCCAGGCTGACCAAGCCCAACTCTCCCAGCCTGGCCTCCCAGCAGAGGCTTCCAGCCCTCCCACCATTGCTGGGGCCTCCTCTGGCCCCGCTCCACCAGCTCCATGTCTCTGCTGTGCTGAGGACTCCAGAGCTGCCCCAGCACTGCAGGGGGGTCTCCCCAGAGCACAGCAGAAGGACAGGATCCCCTCCCTGCCCTGCTGCCCACGCTGCTGGGGATCAGCCCAGGAGGACATTGGCTGCTGGGCTGCGAGTGCACGGGGCTGGTTCCTCTACAGCTTTTCCCCCCAGCACCCCCAAGTCCTTCTCCTGCTCTCCAGCCCTTCATCCCCAGCCTGGGCTGATACTGGGGGTTGCCCCAACCCAGGTGCAGGACCTTGCACTTGGCCTTATTGAGCCTCATGAGGTTCACATGAGCTCACTTCTTGAGTTTGTCCATGTACCTCTGGGTGGCATCCTGTCCCTCAGGTGTGTCTACCACACCACTCAGCTTGATGTCTCTGCATATTCTACTGACCCTTGAATACTTTAGACTATGTTCCACAGCTTTTTCATGTCCCACAGCTTTTTGTTTGGCCCTAGACACACTTTCTGTTTGATAATCCTAATAATCTTTTTTGATAATTCTTTTTTGATAATATCCCTGTTATAATGATTACAAACTCTGTCTAGAAGGGACCCTTGAGACTATCTATCTGAGTAATTTTGTCATCTACTATCCAGTCCTACTTGTAGCTCACACCAGCTGTATTTATTTAAGATTTCCTTTTATAAACTCCTTAATAAAAACCCACGGCAGTGTAAAAGAGTAGTTTTGCACTATAAAAATGGTCCCTTGTGGGATTATAATTTATATTTTTAAACTGAAACCCATTGTCTGCATCATAAATTTTTTGAATATGGAAATCTGTGTGGTTTTCATGATTGCAGATGCTATCCTTGACTTCAATCTTTTCTTCCTTTGTAATCTTAAAATACTGCGTTTTAAAAAGATTAAAATAGCAAGAATAACACAGAAATGTTCAGAGATGTCTTTACACCTGGAGGTAAGAGTTTATTGGGTTTGTTAAAATACAAGCGAGGGGAAGAGGAAAGATCAACCAAAAGTGGTCTTGGAGAAACTTTACAAGGTCACTGGAAAAATGGGCTGATTTCCCAACTCAGCCACATACCCCTTGTGTTATCAGAGATAATTCACTTAGCTGTTGGTCAAGGAAGCAGTTAAATAAGTTTTACATACATGCTCAAGGTCCACTGACTTTAACAGAACTTAAACAAGTATTCTCCCACTTCCTGAGATATAAGCTGTTTCCTGAATCAGGAAGTATCTTAGCTCCTTATCTCAACCAGGAATGCAATAACATTGCTTCCTCTTATCCTTTATTTATCTTATTTGTCTGCATTGTAAAGTCCTCAGCAAAGGCCATTTCTTAGATACGTTTGCACAACACCCAGCATACTGGGACCTGTAATGTCAGCAATATATTCAGGATAATCAAATGTTTCTTGAAGAGGCATGATAGAGATAAGTATTTGAGGAGATGTGAGAAATACTGTTTTGGAATGAGCTGTGCAGAGGGAGATTGGTGTTGAGATGGGAACAGGGATTTGGGCAACAGGCAAGAAATAAAAGCACTGGTAGGTGAGTGAAGAGTGGGGAGAAAGAGAGAAAGAATGGGAGAAAGAGGAGGAAGGCTGGGAAGGCTCTGGGCTGTGCTGGTGGTAGGGAGCAGCAGGACACCTGATGGAGGTCAGGCTTTCTAGGATCACTTTTCATCTCTGAAGTTCAACCTCGCCAGATGGTACCCAAGGTGATTGGTTTTCTTGCTCCCTCAAGTTTTCATTTTGTTTCAATAAACAAAAGAGAATGCTTCTTGTACAGGAATTCACGTCTGGAGATGCAAATTCATCAGTAGTAACAAAAGGAAGAAGCATCTGGGCTTTATTTTGGCAGTAGAAACTACAGAGAGACCTAAAGAGAGGGGAAACAAGCCTAAATGTGAACAAACATTTGTTATTTTAAATAACAACGTGTTTGGTGTTTTGCAAGAGCTAACATTTAGTTTCCTTCATTTTCCTCGCCATTAATTGACAGGTTGGCTTTATATATCTGATAAGGATAAGGAGAGAAATCACTTCTTTTAGAGGCAGGAATCAGTCAGAAAGACCCGTGCAGGAATATTAAGAATGGCTGGCTCAGCGAAAGAGTCTAGACCTTATTGTGTCTGATAATTGAACTGACTGCTGAGCAGGNGGAAAAAAGGAAGGAACAATGCACGTGGAGTCTGAATGGACAGCAGTGGGATGGTTAAACAGCACCCATCACAGGTGAAAGCAATAGACTCTCTAGCATTCTTTGTGTACATCAAAAAAAAGTATGCTGTCCATGCTAGGACAAGGTAGTCCATTAAGGTCTTCACAATTAGTCTTCAGGTCATCAAAACCAGCTTCCAGCCATGTCTTCCATGCTGCTCCCCAAACACATCTCTAACATGGCCCCCTATCTCCACCACCCTTTTTTTTTCACCTCCATCCCACCCACAAAAACTATTCTACAGACTTGTGCTGGAGCCTCAGACAGTGATTTTTGACTCAGTTGTAACCACTGGATGTGCAAAATAATGAAATAATGTCCTAGAGAAAATCCTAGCCATAACATGGGAAGGCATCTGTGTGCATGAGAAAGCCATGGTTCAGAGGGAGTAATAGGCAAACATACAGGTTAGCTCTCTTTATACAGTTTTTTATGTTAGCAGAGACATAGCATTTGGCAAAAATGCCCAGCTTCTCAGCAATAACAGCATCATCCCACAAGGAAGAATAAAAACTTCAGCGAGGTCTCAAGACAGACTTTTGCTGCCGCCAAGGTCACATGAAAGACACTACCCAAGGCTATGAAAAGTTTCTAAATTTAAAACAGACCCACTTACCATGGTAGGCAATTGAAACTGTTTATTCACTTTGAACAGATAGAGTTACCTAATCCTTCTATGATTAGAGGCTAGCGAAGTTAAGTTAATTCCGTTTCGGCAGGCGCTGCTGCCTTTGATGGAGGCAGCTCATCTCAAGGCATGGCCTGCTGGTGTGATGGAGAAACAAATAGTTTTGTCCTTTTAAGCTAAGGAAAGAAAAAAACCCACTATTGATTTTGGCTTAAGAGTGGTAAGTGCTTTCTTTACAATTCTCATCACGGCTAGAGGGCTATTATTTCGGGCATTAGCCTCACATACCTTGCTGTGGAAGGCTGTTGCAATGCAGTGTTTTGCAGGAATTTACCAAAGGGATCTCTAGGTCTCTTCAGTTTTTTGGTTTTCCAGCCAGGAAAAGAGGGCTGAGTATATCAAACAACTTCTCTACTAGCACAGGGCTTAATAGGCTCAACAGCCTACAGACATTGATTATTTGGGGAGAAAGGTCAAGAGAACACAATGGCCTTGCTGTTCTCCTACCTACGACTGGAGGTTGGTTTATCACAAACAACCACGCAACTATTGTCTAAACTCCCATTTAAAACCAACAGCCTCTCAGGGTTTTCAGGCTGATTATAAAGGGTAGCAGTTGTTTTCTAAAGCAGCGTGGAAGCTGAAAAGGACGGAGGCAGCGAGGCTGGCAAGCCCCTGTGGATTGGCAAGGCTGGTACAATAGTGCTGGTACAAAATGTGGTCAGAAATGCAGGTGGGGGAGGTGGAAAAGCAACAGAGGAACTACTGTGATGGTGCAGCACCCGTTGGAGATTGGCCTTGTGAGGACCATTGTGGCCTTCCAGGATCTGAAGGGGGATACAAGAAAGCTGGGGAGGGACTTCTTAGGACGTCGGGTAGTGGTAGGACTGGGGGGAATGGGTCAAAACTAGAGGTGGGGAGATTCAGATTAGACATTAGGAAGTTCTTCCCCAGGAGGGGGGTGAGACACTGGCACAGGTTGCCCAGAGAGGTGGTGGAAGCCCCATCCCTGGACATTTTGAAGGCCAGGCTGGATGGGGCTCTGAGTAACCTGATTTAGTGGGAAGTGTCCCTGCCCATGGCAGGGGGGGTGGAACTGGATGATCTTTAAGGTCCCTCCCAACTCTGACAACTCTATGATTCTATAATTCTATGATTCTATTGAATATGGTCCTTCCAACCACTGCACTTTGCAAAAATGAAGAGTGCTAGAGCACCCCGTCTCTTGAGGCCATCTAAGACACACAAAGATTTGCTGATTTTTTCTTTGTCAGTCTTCTGCATAACTGGAACAAAATCATTTAACATGCCCTTTTTAGGTGAGTGTAAAGTAAATATATTTCCCTTATAACCATTAGTTAGATTAATTGAGTAGAAAATTTGGGGAAATACTCTATAGAGAGCAGTTCTATACAAGTAGAGTGTGGTAGATCCTGAGACCAGGTCTCAAAACTGAAAGTAGGACAAGTAAAAAAATGTCCTTTTTTTGTTGTTGTTAATTTTTTTAAGTCTACACCCAGGATTGTTCTTTTTTACATGTCACTTCTTTTTTTTTTTTTTTTTCTCCAAAATAAAATAACCACCCTGGAATGTTAAAAAGAAAAATCCTGGATGTAGGCTTTAAAAAACTTCACTTGCTTGAGCAGTTTCCAAGAAAATCCCAGAAGAAAATTATCTCAGGTTGATGTTTCAAAACAAAATTATGTTTTCTTTTAAAATGTGGGGGATTTTTTACTGAAGAGGAAAAGTGACAGTTTAGGTTGTACTGTAACACAATATTTCATCTTGTTTTGAAATGATCACTCAAAACAATTTCTTCCTTTTGAATTTCTCACCGGCGAAGTTCTCTGTGTGCATGTACGTATAGCTGACATTCTCTTACCAGAAATTAGGTTTGACAAAACTGTATTTTTTGGCAGAAACTCTTTCCTCCTGAAATTTCAATAAGCCTTAACTTTAAGAAAAAGATATATTTAAGCAGAAGGGAGAGTAGAAAACCAAAAGATTCTGGGCTAGACATGGGGATAGCAGAGACGCTGGGTCAGCTGGAGAGCAGAGTGAAAAAAAATCCATCATCAGAAAGTCTCACTGCTGAAAAGAGCTGTTGATGAATTGTGCATCAGCGAGTATCTTCAGCTATGAACCTTGGTCATGTGAGAATGTCTGGGTGTGGGAGGGTTGTGAATGAAGGATTGTTCATGAAGGCACAATAAATTGATGTTGTTGATGAATTTTTACCACAGAGCACATGCAGGCATGGTTAAAGCAAAACATTATAACAAAAGATTGTTATTCCTTTTCCCATGCCCAGCTAGAAGTGCTTTCCCACCTACCAAGATAAATGCCACGGTAAGAAAAGCACTTTCTTTTGTCTAGAAAGTGGCAAGTGCTGCCTACAGGGTTGCTCTGGCCAGTTCCTTCTACCTACTATGAGAAAAGGCTGCTACAGATGCATTAACAGGCTGATAATGTCACATGCAGACAAGATATTATTTATTATCACCACCATAAAATCCAACAGAAAGTCAAATGGAAGCTTCATGTTCATCACACTGCGCTCCAAATCAGGCATCCAGACATGATCATGATGAAGATGTCAGAGATGCTGCATTAGTCAGGAATTTGACAGCTGGAGGAGCCACTTCAGCATCAGAACCATCAAACAGCAGGTCCTTACATTAGCTACATCTAGACACCAGTCCTTTGTATCCTGACAAAGCTTCTGGGGGAAACTACCTCTTTTTTCTATCTATGAAACTTAACCTGGGATGCAGGTTCTCAACTTTACTGGTCTCAAATGTAAAGTCACCCTGGCTGGTCACTCTACTTACTGGAAGCATTCCAAGGAACAATAGCTCTAATCTTAAACCTGATGATTCAGATCCTCTCATTCACCATTGACTGTGGACCAAACCAAACCAAGCCAAGAACGAACAGGGCTGATGAAGACACCTACCTCTTAGACCTCCAAGTTAAGCAGTACAAATTCCCTTGGGTTCTCTCAGTGTGATTCCTAAAGTAGCTTAAGAAAACAATGTCAATATCACGCTATAAAGTTAATTAAAATCTGTAGAACAAATAGGGAGAAATGTCTGCCCGTAAAAAAAAGGTAGATGGGTTAATGTGGCATTTTATAATACAACAGACAAAGGAGAGGAGATGATTCTGGAGATGATTGAGAGTTAGATACTATTTGGTAGTCTGCAATGAGTCTTCCTCTGTCTCAATTCAAACAACATCCTTCCCTTGTCCAGTGTGACCACTTTGCTCTAATAACAAAGTCAACAAAAGGCTTGAAAACAGGTTCATCAGCCTTAGAAGTGTATGGCTCCTATCCTGCCAGCTCAATGCACAGGTGGTGTGAGATTGCATCAGCCTGAAACACCTCATAGAAATATCTCATGCAAAGACAGAGGCATTTGTGGGAAAATGGTTGTTATCTTGTCTCCTTCTCTCATTAGGCCATACAATATCACCCCATTGGCACTTGCTCATTGGAGCATGGTCTGCTCCACTGAACAAGAACAGATCCTGGGGCTATAAGCGTTGCAGTCAATGTCCTAAAGTGTAAAGGGAGTAGAATCCTTCCTATGAAGTCACTAGACATTTGTGCACTTCCTACACAGTCCCATCCAGAGGCATTGCCATCACTCAGACCAAGCATTTCCCATCATCTTCTTCATTTCCTAAATTCTTTCATTATCTTCAATATATTATATGCTAACAAGAGGATAATTTTTGCTTTACCAAATGTGACACCTCAATAACAGAATGAAACCCACTTCTCTGGTGACACAAGAGCACATTTCCAACGCACAAAGAAGTCAAGGCTTCAATACACGATATTGTAGTTATAGGCTTCTACTTTGACACGATTTTCAAATGTGTGTTGCACCCAGTAGTTCCTGCATGGACAGGACTTGGCATATGCTCAGCAGGTTTACAAAGCTGACCAGCTTTTGTTGGGGAAGTAAATGGGGATTTAGGAGCTTAATTTTCACCTACCTTTTCTTTACAAGACTTAAGCTATGTAATTATACTGTATTGCAAAGCCATTTCATTCAGCTAGCAAAGTATCCAGCTGTATATCCATCAGGAGTGATTATAGGCACCACCTACACAAACATTACATCTACATGACGCAGAAACCACCTTGAGTTATCACAAGACTCCTTGTTGACAATACACTGCTTGTTTCTACAGCTGGTGTTTGACAGATAGCATCTACACAGAGCCACAACAGTGCCTGGGAGAGGCACGGGTGAGGTTTGGCCATGTTGTCCACCTTACTGCTCAGTACCTTGTTAACAGCAAGCAACAACCTGGGCCACAAAAATGTCCTGGACCTCATTAAATTGTTAGTGAGTTGCTTTCTGATCAATGTTTATAAATATCTGAAGGGTGGGTGTCAGGAAGATGGGGGCAGTCTCTTGTCAGTGGTGTCCAGTGATAGGATGAGGGGCAATGGGCACAAACTGGAACACAGGAAATTCCATCTCAGCTAGACAAATGGCAACCATCACACAGAGGGAATCAGTGCTCAGAGACAGGTATAGGTAAGAAAATATATGATTAAAGCAGTTACAAAACCCAAACCACAATGGCCTAACTTTTCTCCATCTGGTCACCACAGCACAAACATGTGACAGTTGGGAGCCATCATGTACCAAGAAAGCTCTGACTATGGAAAACAGATTAAAATACAGTTCTGGGTAGCATGAGGGTGTAAGGATCTGATCAATGCTGATCAGTAGCTAAAGGGTGGGAGCAAGAGAATGGGGCCAGACTCTTGTCAGTGGTGCCCAGTGACACTAGGACAGGAGCAACAGACACAAGATGGAATACAGGAAGGTCCACCTCAACATGAGGAGACACTTGTTTGGTGTGAGGGTGATGGAGCCCTGGAACAGGCTGCCCAGAGAGGTTGTGGAGTCTCCTTCTCTGGAGACTTTCAAAACCCGCCTGGACACGTTCCTGTGTGACCTGCCCTGGGTGACCCTGCTTTAGAAGAAGGATTGGACTAGATGATCTCCAGAGGTCCCTTCCATGGGAACCACCTATACTGCATCCTTAGGAACTAGAAATAAGGTTCCTGTCCATGCCCACAGCAATTTGGTGACAGTGAATTAGACCCACGGTAGCTTGACAGACATGCAAGGAAGCATTCATCGTTTCCAGGTTGATGCTGGACCAGAATATATGCACTTCAGGGGACATTTTGTTCAAGTCTACCAGATTGTCTAGGAAAGACCCCAAAGATGTCAGCTGTGCAAATCTCCCTTTAGCACAGAAAGTAAAACACATGTGTTTTAATCTTAAAAACTGGATTCACCTGACCAGATTTTTCAGGTTGAGGATCTTGTTGGAATCATAGAATGTTTCAGGCTGGAAGGGACCTCTAGAGGTCATCTGGTCCAACCTCCCTACACAAGTAGGGACATCTCTACCTAGGTCACACTGCTCAGAGCCCCATCAAGCCTGACCTTGAAACCTTCTTGAACCTTCTTCTCTAGGTCCTGGTAGTGTTCTGGTTCTCCACACTTAGGTTGCTATGGAGGAAAGCCAAATTGTGAATTCAGCTGCTAGAATCATAAAATCATAGAAAGATTTGAATTGAAAAGGACCTCAAAGATCTTCTAGTTCCAACCTCCCTGTCATGGAAGGGACACCTCCCACTAGAGCAGAGTTTTGGGGCACAACACCAAGGTGACAAGTGTGGTTGGAAGTGTGACTGCAATTTTGGTCTTTAGTTGTTTGGATTGTGGTCAAGCTTTGCAATAGAGTGCACAGTAGTCTACACAGAGAGCTGGTAGGGGCTGTTTATTGGGTCCACAGGCTTGTGAGTAATGGAGCAAGGTGTTGCATGATATATTTTTAAATTCTGTTCTGCTGATGTCAGAATTTTTTTCACTATTATTATTTTTGAAGACTGCTAAAACACTTTCTATGCTGGTTAGAATGTTGTTATTCGCTCTGAGGCTGTAAATGGTATCTTCTGCTGGTCTTCTTGCATGAAACTGTATCTTAGCCAAGAATCATAAGGATGTATAAGTAAAAACGGAGAAAACTGCACTGGAACTATATAAACACCTATTTAAAAATTACATCGTTAAAATAACAAAAAAACAGGACCAAATTCAGTTCTATCAGTGTGTACATATCTCTACTGATATCAATGAAATTGAGGCCATTAACGCCAGCAGAATGTGTAATCCATAACTATAAGTTCTGGTCACACCAGAACAGTTCCAGGAGGCAAATATTTTACTTGGTAAGAGAATATGTGGTGTCTGATTACGCATCCAAATTCAAAACATGAGACTGCCATATCCATGATATGTAAGTTTGCGAGGCATCCACAGAGTATTTTCAGATATATTCTACACAAAAAATGAACATTATCCAACAAACAGGTACTCGATACTACTCAAAACCAACCCAACAGATTAATTTGCAAAGATTGCATTTCTTTGTCACTTTCTTGACCTTTAAAGTAAAGCCTAATTCCAATTAGTTCAGTTATAAAGTCCATAACTCTTGTAGGTACTGCAGTGTGCAACACATTATCATTTTACAATGTTCTCCCTGATTTGCAGCACAAAACATGCACTCCTTATGGGAATTTGTTGGCAGGCATTTAGGGCAGCTGGAAGTGATCATGAAGTGCAATTACTGTCTGTGCATATCCACATCTGGAAAACAGTTCTTTGCAGATTTTAAAATAGCCCTAATGAAGAATGGAACCTTGTACTTGAATAGATGGAAAGGGTGAAAGGGTCTCAACGCCAAATTTGTTAGAGAGCTAGAATAAAAGAACACACTGTACAGAAATAGAAAATAATTAACGGAAAATTAATTATTGTCAGAAATGTTTGCAATCATTCTTCACGGAGGGAGAAATATCATTCTTGGGCAGGGGTGAAGGGAAGTTCTCCATTAAATAAAATATTTAACATTTGCCGTTAAAGATTTAACAGTGATGATATTGGCTGAGTGAAGTATGTTGGGTGATATTATCTTTAACACGTAATCTCACAAAGCCTCGTGGCCAGGGAGACACCAGTTGGTGTAAAACATGCTAAGAGGTTTACTGAAAAAGCTCCAGGGGCAAAATGGGGGCAGCCCAAGGAATAACAACATCATCATTAAGAGGTTGGAACAATGGGTTCCTTGTGATGGAAGCTGCTACATGACATGCTGGGCCCATACCCTCAGACAATCTCCTGTGTATACATTCAAATAAACTTTACAGTATTTATTACTGCCTCTCTGTGATCTTGGCCAGACTGGACACATTTCTAATCACTTTAGGATGATGGAGAGCCGAGGACGGTCCTCGGCTGAAGGTATCTCTAAATTAACAAGCACAAGAACCCTCACATGGAAGCGTCCCCAGTTCAGCCACTTTGGGCTCAATTATTCTCACAATATTGATGTCTTTCAACATGAGCTCAAAGCAGTGGATGATGCTGCTCCTCAGTATCTATGAAAACAGGACAAATCAAACAAAGTACACAAAGCAGAACATATAGTAATTAAGACTTTTCCCATATATAAAGGTATTGCAAAATCTCTTTGATGGTTTAACTTTTTATCTTAGTTTATTAAACTACCTAAAGCTTTCTCTTTTGCTCCACCCCCTTAGGATAAATAATGTCTTTTTCTCCTTGATGCCATCAATACCCAGGTTTTAATCCTTCCCCATGCACACTTCGTGATGAGGTATAAATCTATGGCTCTGGCAACTCGCAGCCATTACAGATCTCAGAGCAACAAGCTCTTCCTTCATTCTCACATGCAGAAAATCATCCCCACCAGCTGAAACCTGCCATAAAATTCCTTTGCTTTCCTTCCTCACATGTTTATTTACCGATGCTGCTAAAGAGCTCCTACTTTCTGCTCTGCAAGCAGGCACACCATTTTGTCTGAGTCTAATAAATTGAATGTGTAATTTTCAAAATTTATTTTGACTCCTTCCAGCTGAAACAATCTTTAATGAATGCACGTGGGCATTTCAGGCTCCATGCTTTCTTCTCAGAAGACCTGCCTAAATCATTTAGTTTCACTCATTACAACTGAAGATGGATCATGTGTGCCCCGATGGCCAAAAAAAGCCACCAGCATCCTGGCTTGGATCAGCACTAGTGTGGCCAGCAAGATTAGGTCAGGGATCTGTACTCAGCGCTGGTGAGGCCACACCTTGAATCCTGGGGTCTGTTTTAGGCCCCTCACTCCAAGAAGGACCTTGAGGGGCTGGAGCGTGGCCAGAAAAGGGCAATGGAGCTGTCGAAGACTCTAGAGCACAAGTCTGGTGAGGAACAGCTGAGGGACCTGTTGAGCCTGGAGCAAAGAGGCTCAGGGGAGACCTTCTGGCTCTCCACAACTCCCTGCAAGGAGGTTGGAGCCAGGTGGGGTCGGGCTCTTCTCCCCAGGAACAAGTGATAGGACAAGAGGAAACAACATCAAAGGAAGCTTAGGTTGGATATAAGAAACAATTTCTTCCCCAAAAGGGTTGTCAAGCCCTGGAAGAGACTGGCCAGGGCAGTGGTGGAGTCCCCATCCCTGGAGGGATTTAAAAGCCGTTTATATGTGGTGCTGAGGGACATAGTTTAGTACATGGTCTTGATAATGGTTGGACTCAATGATGTTAAAAGTCTCTTCCAAACCAAATGATTCTATGGTTCTATGTCCTATGTTAGCATACTCAGAATATTAATTACTTTTAACAGACATAAGCTAAATTATACAAGCATAAACAGGTATAATTTAGCATATAAACAGACCTCTACCAACATAAAAGATCATAATAATGAAGTTTTTGCAACCAAGCTTTCAGGGGAGTGGCAAAAAAAAGTGAAATCTAGTGGAGTCAGAATGACTCTGGTGGGAATAGTGAATTTCTGATGCCTTGAACTGATCCTACCACCCACTCAGGAGCAGGTTGGTCAGGTCATCACACAGGATGCTATGTTAGCAATGGCTACCCCCAGATTTCCTCACTGGCTGCAACCTCCAGATGGCTTTTCTGCACAGTGGGGCAACAAGGAAAAGTATAAAGTGTTTCTCTGGCAAGTTGTGGATTTACTCATCACCCCGAGCCTGTGGGCTTGGCTCAGCTCGGAGCTCCCAAGGCATGGGCAGGACCTCACCTGTAAAGCAGAGCAGGCTTTGGCAGCACCGGGCGGGTGCTTCTGCTGGAGCAACTCTCCAAGATACTCTTTATGCAGCCAGATTTCATCAGCACTAATTTCAAAGCCAACTCTAATGCAAGGCTAGGTCCCTCTAATGATGTTTTATTATGAGTAAACATTGACTAAGCACAGCTGTATTAAGTGGATTTTTAAGTCTTTAGTTGGGAAGGAACCCTTGGGAGCATCGTCCTTATATTAGCATCACCACAAGCATGAGGTTTCACCCAGTAATTCCTGTGGCAAGCCAATTTTTCTGGTAGAAGCTGGAGGAGCTCAGCAAGCTCTTTGAGAGCTTTGCTTGCAATGTTCCTGAAGTTATCTCTTATCCAAGGAATCTCTGCCTCAAAACGACCTAGCCAGCTTTCCTTGGCTTTCCATGCACAGGACACCTTCGCCCTTTCCACCAGCTCCAGGAGGGAGAACTTCTAAAGTCTCTTTTCATGATCTGCCTGTTGTGGGTAAAATCTCCTCTCAGGTTCCTCTCAGGAAAAGAAATGTTATTATTATTAATTTTTATCCTGGCAAGGCCTAGAGTCCATCAATAGATGCACAAATAATAAGCTTCTCCCTTGTAGCATTCACGGTGCAAAAATACAGAAAATAATTGGAGTATTACTCTCCATAACTTTGTACATGCATTTACATTAGAAAACTGGTGCTTTGGTGAAATATAGTTTTTAATTAATACTAGCTTCTTTTCTACTGAGATTTCTTGATTTCTTTCATACTGAAAACACTACCATCACAAAAAAGCAAATATTTTTGAGAATTGTCATGAAGGTCTCGGGTGAATTTTGCTGCCTGCAGTCCCATTCTCACCTGGAAACTGGACTCACCAGCAAGACTACATCTCCCCTAACACTTCACTGCCTGAGATTTCCCAAATGTTCAACTTCCCTCCAATGAGAAGAGAAACCACAATGTGTTATGGAAGGTTTAGCAGTAAACTCCAATTTCCCTGCTGCACAATATTCAAAATATTTTGGGGACTGAATTCATTTAAAATGAGATGTTCGGTGGAAAATCATAACAAAAACTGAAATCCCACCTCTGCACCCCCACCCCAGAAAATTATGCAGAAAGAAATTTCTTTCAAGAGTTAGTTTTCCCACTTCTCAGATGGAAAGAAAAGCATGGGGAAAGTAGATGCATCTTCCAATAAATACATACTGAGCCTGTGACAAGGTATAAACTCAACATCAACACATCATTCCTAGCACTACACAGATTTCTCTCTGCTGGAAGCAGGAGTACAATTACACATAGGCCTCCAGACAGCTGGCCTGCAGTAGGAATTTTTCAACACTTTGAATCTGAGATAGATGAGAAAAAGAAAAAGCATCTATGCCACAAACCTGGTGGGAGAAGTTTTGCCTGCGGGAGATGATGAATATTCAAATCACAGCTTCCATGAAATATCATAGCACCTTAGTCAAACAGAGTTTGAAACAAAATCGTTCCTCAACAGTTTTGGGTCTAGTCCACAACTCAAAGTGTTTCACTTCAAAACAACATAAATAAAGAGTACAATTTAATTTTTCTCTAATTAAAACACAATACTCGAGCAAGTTGTCATTTTTTTCTCGAATCCCTCCCTTTTCCAAAGCCAATGTTCAGTGCAATTTGCATTCTCTGTCTTCATCTTCCAAACATGGATATTTAGCCATATGCAGGTTAAAAGATTTGCTTAAGGGCACCCCTCATGCCATTAGTCCTAATTAAGAATCTCCCACATGCTCACACTGTCTCCTCTCTCCTGTCCTGTGGCAGGGAGTCCCATAGTTTATCCTTCCACTGACAGAGAAAGACTCATGCTAACAAATGCAGCCTGACAAATGTTTGAGGAAAAATTTATTTATTGTATCAAATACTTTGCCTTCTTGTACAGGAGGTGTAAACACTAATAAATTGGCAGTCATGAAATTAATGATGGCTGTAAATTACTGAGGTGCTTAACTCCTTCTACCAAACGTATCCTGAACAGTAAATAAGAGGAAAATGTATTTGGAGATAAGGAAGACTTCATAAAAATAGTAAATTAAATTAGGGAGCTGAAGGAAATCTAGAACAAATAAATCAGTAGGTCCGTGTGATAAGGAGTAGTTGATAAGAGACCTACTCCCAGCTCTTTGTGGTTGTGCTCAGTACACAATGACTAGTATTTCTCACAAGTCACGGGATCAGAGCTGGGCTGGAAACACAGTGAAAGTATTCAAACACATAAAGAAAAACAACATTACATGTTATCCCCATTTTAGGTGCCGGGCAGGGATCTAGTGCAGCATATGAACTACCCAGGGGTAACAGTCCAAAACCATGGGCTCATTACAAGGGTGATAGACAAAAGCTGTCATATAGGGAATAAGTCCCTCCTAATCATAACACAGCACATTGCATGTTCAAAGGCACTTTGAGAGGTGGGAGCAGTGTTGGTACACACTTTTTGCAAATGAAAATAAGACCCTGAAGCCCATCTTCATTTCTGAGAACTTCCAGTTGCTCAAACACTTGTACCAGGGCTGGATTCTCTTAAGCCAAGAGCACCTGAAAGACCCTCTCTGTTTTAATGCACATCCATCCTATGTTGCCCAGTTTCACCTCTCAACAGTGGCAAAGGAAAGGCGTGTATCTCAGTCATGACTACTGCCAGCTTGGAGGTCTTTATCCCTTTTTCCTGCATCTGTCATCTCCGAGGAACAAATCCTGCTCTGGATCACTGGTGAAGGAGACCTGAACACAGGTAGCTCTGGCAGCCCAAGGAAAACACACCCTTATGGAAGAAAACTCATTTTCATGGAGCTCTGGGACTGGTTTTGCCCCTCCATGAAAGGATGGGACAGTGATGTCAAGAGACTTCAGATCCAGGCCTTCAAAGACTTTGAAGGAGTTCAGCCAAAACTACACAACTTTCCCCAAATGCTGGCCCTTTCTAGTTCAGCTTTCGGAGTGATTTGCTTACAGTATCTCTGGCTTCCTTCTCCCCACCTGCCACTCAATCAGAGCTAAATGTCAAATGTCTTTGCCGTCAGCCATGCCAGGCATTCTATAAAAAGCAGCTGTCTCCCTGACAAACTGTGTTCTCTGAAAGTCCTGTCTTTAACTTTACTGTAATTTGCAGCCTTCCTTTAATTTTATTTTTAACTCTCTCTCCCCAGCGGTCTGTTTGTCTCCATGAGATGAGTGTGTGGCAAGGGCATCCCAAAGGAGCTCACTCCCCTCTGCAATGTCCTGCAGGAGCACAGGCAGGTGGGAATAACTGAATCCCTGCAGACCCAGGGATAAACCAAGCAGCACAATCATACTGTGGTCTGCTTAAATCACCCTGCGAGGGAGATGCTCACAGGGGCACTCACTTTTCAGTGACAGGTCCCATCACCACCATGCTCCATACATTGAGACATGGCCTAAGGCATCCTCACACCCTACTTTTCCTCATGGGTTCTAACACCATGAGCAGACAGCACAAGTCAGAGCAGGTTTGGAGATGCCCATGGTGACTCTGGGGACCAGCTCTAGGGAGAGCTGAGCAGTGTTTATCCAAGCACAGCAATCTAACTTGGTGCTTAGAAGTCCTCTCCTTCACATGGGCATGTTTCTCATTTGATGCTGAGGCTTGTGGGCAGACAAATGCTGGGGTTGAAAGACTGTGAGCAACAAAAAGCTGTTGACTCTCTGACAGAAAATTGCATATTCATAGATTCATAGAATCGTTTAGGCTGGAATGTGGGGATTTATAATGCGTCCGCCTATTTCCAAAAATTACTTGGTTGAAAGAAGGATTTTTTCATAGCAAAGGGGTAGTTTTTCTCCTTCCTTTCCCACTGCAAAAAGTTTCTGGCTGGCTATACTGAGGCCACACAACAATTCATCTCCCACCACTGCAGAGGGGCACAGCCAGATCCTACCCTGTCCACCACCTCCAGCCCAGGTACTGCCAGTTCCCCAGTTGCTGCTGTCTCTGGATTTAGTGTTCTTCAACCTGCTTCTTGCTGAACCATCAGGAGCTCAAGCAGGAGAGAAAAGCACTTTTTTTTGGGTGGAGTTAGGTCAGGATCTCATCCCTGTTCCTCCCTTTTCCTCTGATAATTGCCCGGTCCCATTTTCATCTCCACACAATCTTCACCAGTGAGTCTCCCTGTGATGTCTCCTGCAAGACATTGCTGTCAGCACTAGTGAATTTTGCAGTGAACATGGCATTTTGCCATCCCTTGTGAATCCAGCCCATCTTGCTTGCTTTGAACTTGCCATTTGATTCTGAAAAGGGACTTTTCAGAGGAAATGGCCATATTGACAGCCATGCTTATCTGAACCCTACGACATCCACTCTTCTGTGTCGCTGAGCAGGAAAGATGTTTTTAGCCTGGCTGTCAGTCCCAGAAATAGTCTAGAATCCAGACTTTGTTCCTCCTGTCTCATTCGTTGCCACCAATAAAAATTTTGCAACCTGAGGCACACTCTCTGTGTCAAGTGTTAGCCACGAGAGAGTCCAACCCTTATTCCCAGGGACACATCAGCTCTGCAGTGACACCAAGCAAAACGTGGCAAACCTGCTTTTGTTTGCACAACAGAAGGTATGACTGAAATACAAAACCGTGTATATAACACACAGGTAAAATGGGACTAGCAGGAAAAGAGAGTCACTTATAATTCCTCCTTTACAGGATTAGCTCTGTCAAATTTCCCAGTGTTTATACACGTACAAAAGGCATCAAAATTTCAGGGTGGATCCAGCTTAGAAGTATTTGATGGAGTTTATTTTAAATACTGCTGAGGCAAGTCTGTACTTGGGTGACGTGCTCTCAGGGGATTTCTTTCTGATATGGGATATTAAAAATACACGTGGACTCAAGAAAATTTACTGTATGAGGAGTGTTTGGTACATCACAGTCTTCACCATTTGTTTTCTGCTACATCTTTGCCATGTGGAATTCACCTTCTCTCCCTTCTTCCCTATTAATTGCTATAGTCACTTGCAGAGGTTTCATTGAGAAACTAAATTGACTCAAATAATAACAGAGTGTCTGAAGTGAATGCAAAATTAATCTCATGTAAAACGATGACCACGCCCCAAAAGCTTGAGAAAGCCCAGTTCAGCAAAGTCTGCAAGCAGATGCTTAAATTCATCCCTATTAAATCCAACACATTAGTGCTTCCCTAAAGATTTTGCAGATTTGGGGCTCCTGCCTGGTTTGTAAATGGTGAGTGGCTTTGATTTCAGTGTGTCAAAAGAGTTCGAAAGCAATTTAATTTTCATAATGAGAATCTTCCCACCAACAAAAGACAAGTGCTTCTAAGTAGATCTTTTTGCTATTTAAATTAGATTAAATAAGATTATAGTGTTATTAGCAATATTAGGGTTATTATTAGGAAATTGCTATTCACAGCACTTGTATTGTCATATTCTACAATAAGGAGAGTAAATCTCTTAAAATGATTGAACATCAATACATAAGCTCTTAATAATCCAACGGTATCAATGAGTTCATCTCTTAGATTCAGCTGCAAAAGTCATCATTTGCTAGTTAATATCCAATTGTTCATTAGATGGGATTCTCTGAGACTCAGCACCTCTCTAANTATAGTGTATAGTATATAGAACATAGTAACAGTACATCTCAGAAGAGAAGTAATAGATAAGTAGGATTTAAAGCAACAGAATGATGGATAATGTTTTTAAGCTAGAAAAAGATAGATTTAGGTTGGACATTAGGAAAAAGTTCTTTAATATGAGGGTGGTGGATCAGTGGAACAGGTTGGCCAGAGAGGTGGTGGAGGCCCCATCCCTGGAGACATTCAAATTCAGGCTTGATGGGGCTCTGAGCAACCTGCCCTAGGTAGAGATGTCCCTGCTTATGGTAGGAGGATTGGACTAAATGGCATTTGGAGGTCCCTTCCAACCCAATACATTCTATTATTTTATCTTCATATGTTTTCTGTCTATGTACTACTTGTTGGGAAACCTTAATTTTGCAGTTCTCACTCATCCGGTGTATTCTGTCTATGATTGCTGGTGGTTTCAATCACATGAAAAGTCTGCTGTTTTCACACTGTTCTCGTGCAGGACACCACGGGAGGTCATTTTATTTGTGATGGGGATTGTCAGGGAAAGGGAAGACCCAAACTGTGCTGACTTCATTTGGACAACTTGAATTTGAGGAGTGGTCTTTTACAATTACTGATCATTTTCTGCTCACTGAAACCAGTGGCAGGTATTCCTTGTTCTTCAGTACTTATTGAGCTGTTCAAAAAATAATTGTGAGTTTTCCAGGATATTTTCAGAAATAGTGGAAATTAATTTTCAGTTATTTTAGACTTGGTATTCTTACAGAATTTTACATGGATTAAACTTCCGCAAGTTTGAGAAAGCTGTAAGCATTTAGATTTTGCATATATCCATTCCATGTGCTCATGTAGTCCCTTGCTATCCAGACAGTGGCATGTAGACAAGCTGCAATGGCAGTCTGGTTCCACATGTACAGATATTCCACCTTCAGACAACGTTTCTGATATTCCACCTGGGACTAGATATGAGATATCTCTTAACAACCTCCATTATGTTAAATCAATACAATAGAGATCCTTAGAAATCACTGTGCTTATCCCCACATAAAACTAGCCAGGTATCCTAATAAATCTCCAGCAAAGGTGATTTCCCAAGTCCAAGGACGATGGTGATTTTGCACCTGCCTCAAAGTTTAGGCTACTTAGATCTTATGTTTAAATTGCAGTTGTTGTTGTAGACATTTAAACTGTGGTGTCACTTTGAGCAACATCGATGGGTCAAAATCCTGTCTCAGTTCAATTTTGGCTACAACTTGGATACTGAGCTTCTGGTTGGCAAAGAGGCTTCTAGGAGAAGCATTTCAGTATATGTTTAATATGGAGCACATAGGGCTGGTTGGAGGCCTAGGGGAGAAAAAAGTGAACAGCTTTGTTTCTTCAGTCCTCTGTACTGCTTCAGAATCAGTTCTACAGATTACTTTTCTCCCATTTATCCCTCACGAGTGCTTACAGCATGATGGCTTAAACCATAAAGTACCACCAGCTTATACTCTCCAGCCATAAACTGGTGGTCTCTATCCTGTCTTTGCAATCCTTTTATTGCCTCTTCTGTATTTGCAAAGAAATAAACAATCCATTTCTTTAGAGAAGTGAGATATCCATTTAATCTTCATGCATGACAGCTGGTGGTAGACAGAGAACGTCTGTTCTTCACAAGAGAGATCATCATGGGAGTGTCCGTGTGTCACCATTCGTGAGCAGCTCCAACACCATTTGAATAACTCTCCCTGGGGTTGGCTGCATCACCTTTGGGCAACCCCACTGCTGAGGTATTTCCAAAGAAAATTCTGATGGTCATTCCATCAGACATTCAAAGACAACAGATTTAGCAGACTCGTCTACTGGATGGAGTGGCTGGATATTGCATGCCTGCCTAGATCCTTCTCCTCTAACCCATCTCCTTCTTCTGTTCAGTCAGTTGGTCTTATTTAGGAAGACAAGATGTCCTGGGGTTCTTCTCAGGATCCCCACTGCCTCCCAGGAATGATACAGTAGAGGACCAGTGAGGTTCCAATCCCAATGCAGTCGTGTTACAAAGCTGCCATTTCTCCAGCTGGCTGCATGATGAAACAACGTGTGATATAATGGCTTGTGCACGAAAGACTTCTATGTGTCAGAAAGGCTCAACCCTGATTCGACACATGAGAAATCAATTAGAGACACAAGAGGAGCCAAATGTCTCAAGAAGAAAGATGAAAAACTGTGGGATCTAGCTAATTCCAGAGGCAAACGCCACTTATGTTATTACTTGATGCCAGTAGTTACAAAAATAGTAACTGTGCTCCTTAGTCCACAGTGATTTTCTCAAATTGGCTGAGAATAGCCACATCACTAGCAGCAAAATTGTTGTATGTGTCTGGAATAAAAACCCTACAAGGAATGTAAGGCACAAGTAGGTCGCTACTCGCTCATGTACATGTCCCAGGGGACATTGTCATGCATATGAGATAGTCGTGTTGATAAGGGTGGGACAAAATTCTGGCAAACAGAAAGAGATCCAAGCCATCAATGGCATAAGACTGCAGCTGGCGTCAGGGCTGATGTGGAAGCTGATATAACATCGTCCCAGAGAAGTGATAAAGGTTTGTCATGGCTCATCTGCTCCCCACTGGGAAGAAACGGTTTTTAGTGAGAAATGACCAAGGGAAATGTTTGAGCGCTGAGCACACCACCGCAGAATGAGGTGACACCTATGTAGGAACAGATTTATACAGTCAAAGATTCTGGATTCCCATCTCTGAGCTGTCAGGCAAGTAAAGATCAATGCCAAGAATAGAGGATAACTGAGATCTGTGTCCAAGCTATGAAGTTGAATCCAATCCAAGATGCCCTACGGCTGTTTAACTAACTAGGAAAACTTAAACAATCTCCCACAGTCAGTCTCAATCTTCTGCACTCATAATACCCCAACCGCTCCCTTTGCCATGATAAAGGCTGTCAAGAAACAAATCCACAATATCTGCAAGGAAGTTTTTGAGCCAGTCAGTAATCATTTGTATCCATGTCTTCAAACTCAGCAAGAATATGGGGTGGGAATAGGTTGTTATATGCATATTCCAGCTGCAAAATATTAAAATCTTCTACAAACTTCATGACCTAACTCATGATTTTGGCAGCTACCACTCTCTCAGGAATCATCTACTTATGTCAGATTCCTTACTTCATTTAAGAGACATGTTTTCAAACAACTGCCACGTGCTATTTCCTCTAAACCTGAGGCTTTTCTTCCAAGGAACAGCCAACTGCAGTAGCCTGGTGAGGTGGGGCATTGATGCCGTGTGTACCTCTACTGCAGTCATTTGCAAGACTCATCCTTGACTGGAGACAGTTCCTATGCCAGCAGCTGTGAGAAGAGCAGGACTGAGGCCATTTGTAGAGTTGGATAAATCTTATCCTGTTTAGGAACAGTTTTACCCAGTGCTGGCTGGTTTCAGATAATGCCCAAGATAGTTAGTGTGTGTCATCTCTAACAAAAAGAATGGCAATCTGAAGAGCAAAACCAGAAGAGGACTGGGAAGACCATGGAAGACCATGGTCAAGTTAAGTGAACGTGTCATCATATAATCATCATAGAATGGTTTAGGTTGGAAGGGACCCTAGAGATCATCTAGTGCAAACTCTCTGCCATGGACAGGGATGCCTCTCAACTAGACCAGGTTGCTCAAGGCCTCATTCAACCTGTCCTTGAACACATCCAGACAGAGGAAATCCACAACCTCTTTGGGCAACCTATTCCAGAGTCTCACCATCCTCATACTGAAGAACTTCTTCCTAAGATCTCAGCTAAAACTACTCTCCTGCAGTTTAAAACCATTTCCCCTTGTCCTGTCATTGGACACTCTTGTGAAGAGTCCCTCACCAGCCTTCCTGTAGGTTCCCTTCAGGTATTGGAAGGCAGCTATAAGGTCCCCCCAGAGTCTTCTCTTCTCTAGGCTGAACAATCCCAATGCTCTCAACCTATCCTCATAGCAGAGGTGCTCCAACCCCTGGATCTTCTTTGTGGCCCTCCTCTGGACCCGTTCCAACAGATCTATGTCCCTTTTATGGTGGGGACACCAGAACTGGATGCAGTATTCCAGGTGGGGTCTCACAAGAGCAGAGTAAAGAGGGAGAATCACCTCTCTTGACCTGCTGGCCACACAAGCGCTCTGCTGGCTCATGTTGAGCTCCTCATCGATCAACATCCCCAAGTCCTTCTCTCTGGGCTACTCTCTACCCACTCTGTACCCAGTTTGTAGTTATGCCTGGGATTGACCCAAACCAGATGCAGGACAGATGCATGTCTGATGTGCAGACTCTTTTCATCCACCTTAATGTAAAAGAACACTAGTCTAAGATGAGGCACTGGGGTCATCCAAAGTAAATCACCCCTACACAGTTTTACCTGAAGGTCTTTAGCTGCTTCCTGGGTGTTATAAGATTTCTAACAAAATATCCTTGTGTGGGCTGAGACAATCAATTGTAAACCCCCCCCCCCCAAAAAAAAAAAAAGCCATTTCTGAAGTGAATCAAGAAAAATTTTCTTCCAAAGCAAACAAAACCAAAGACTAAGTAAACAAAACTCCCAAAACCTTATTACATATGCACAAACAGCCTTGTTTGTGCTAAAAAATCCAGCTTAATGCATCTCCCAGTCAAAAGTGATGTATATATTGGTGCAGTCATATGTAGCAATTAGAAACCCCCTGACATCCTGTTCTTTCTGCTCCTTCCCTCCCTCCAGTATTCAAAAGACTTCAGCTCCTAAAAACACACACCCTCATATCCCATTCCCCTTCATGTCAGCATCAGCCAAGTTGCCCTCTTCCTTACCTTCTTTAAGTGTTCAAAGGTAATTTTAAAGAACACCTCATTTAGCTTTCATTTTACTGAGATTCAGCCTGCCCATAAATCAGAGCTGAAGGGGAACTGGAGAGGGTCTCAGCTAATCAAAGCTCCAATCTCTAAAATGTTTAAATATAAATCAAAATAGTTGAAGGCTCTCCAAAGCTTCAATTTTCTTTGAAAGCCCTAGTGCTTATTTTTTCTGTGCTTAGCTCTCAATTTCATCCTCATCCCTTGAAGGTATTTTTCTAAGTATTTTTTAGTCATTTTCTCCAAGACACTGAGCTGCCTGGTTCAAGAATTATATTAAATTTTGACCTGTGAGTGAGTTACTATTGCTCCCAAGTAGGATCGCTTTGTCCAAATTAAGGGTTTAGGGTTCAGCTCCTAAATTGAAGTTTACTAATGACTTTAAGGCTAAAAATGTTCCTAGAATCTATTGAAAACATGACTTTGATCATCCATTCCATATTGCAGTCAGTACTACATGCTCCATATGTCAGAAATGATAAAATGTTCTTGCCTCCCTCTTTTGCTTCAGAAGTCTGGAAGTCTGCTAAATTAATCTGCTTACCTGTCTTTACCACATCTTATAGTTCTGGAATGCAATATGGGTTA
>VYZX01024619.1:37627-107930 GCA_013401335.1 Brachypteracias leptosomus
TAAAAAATTAAGTTTTTTTCCTCTCCCCCCCCCCCTCCCCCCCCCCCCCCCCTTCCTGTGTTGAAGTTATTGAGAGAAAGGAAAAAATTACACATTGTAAAAGATATTTTTATCCTTGGGTTTAATCATTCAAGCATGTGAGTTTACCTAAAGAGTTCTCATTGAAAAGCTTATCCTTTCATTCTTCCCAATACATGGGGTATTGACATGTCATATCAGTACATTTCATTTTGATAGAACAACCTTTCAGAAACCTCCTTGGTAAGAAGTGAAAATGGGAAATGTGCAGAGTATGAAAATTTGGGCATTTTTCTGAGTATGTGGTGCACACACATAAACATCCGTGTGTGAAAGAGCTTTTCTGTGCAAAAAATGCAGTTATCTATTAACAGATGGTGGACACATAGCTTGTATTTGATGTATTTGCAGCAGGTACAGAAGGTTATGGAAATCAGGATTTAAGAACATGTCTTGTAGCATACCAGAATGATGCCTCCCCTATCTAGGATGGCTATTTTAGGGGATATTATGGTCTTGAGTGGCTCTTCAGTGAGTGTAGTGACCTTTTCAGACCTCTCTTCTAGATGCCAGAGTTAGGGCAGATGAACCTCCATAAAAATACTGAGATGTACAAGGGTTGATAGATTGTTGGGGAAAATTTTCCACACAACACACATTTTTGCTTACTTTCATCATAAAAGAAATTTCTCTAGACTTAAACATCATTTTGAACCTGGGTTGGTTTCAAATGCCTCAAACAATAAGAAATTTTGGGAGGAAATGTTGTTGATCTTTCAGAAGGCACTTTTTCCACCCACAACGTATTTGACAGATCTTTAGCTGAATGTGAGTAAGGGTCTCCCCAAGTTCTGTTTTGCCCCTGTATAAAACAAGCATGCAAACAGAGTATAAATCTAGGACTCTATCAAACTGAATGAGTCAGTGCTCCCTGGAAGCAACAACTCCTATATAGGAAGGAAGACATAGGAAAAGGAGGAGGAAAAGGGAGAGAAAGGAGAAGAGGAAAAGGGAAAGGGAGAGGGAAAGGAAAAGGAAGAAAAGGAAATTTTTTTTTTAAAAAAAAAAAAAAGAGAAAGGAAGAAAAATAAAAAGAAAGAGGAAAGAGAAAAAAGAAAAAGAATTTAAAAAAAAGAAGGGGAAAAAATAAAGAGATACCTCACTCGTATATCTCTAAAAATAATAGATTGAAAAATATGGGATCCTTAAGCTGACTGGTAACCAACTTTATCCTTAGAAGAAATTCATTACAAAGATCTCTTACAGTATTTTGCCTGACCTCATAGCTAGCTCTTGCTTTTCTCTCTCTGGAGGAGGCAAGTTACAAAATATATCATAGTTCTCAGTGGCTGTCTTCCTTCTATTTGGAAACAGCCTTCCAGAAAATAATGAAAAAAAATTGCTTCCTAGCAAATGAAATATTCTGCTTCACATTCTCTTGTCTTTCACATTATTATCATCCAACTCAAAACTGGGAAAAATCAAAACAGAGAAGCATCAAATAAATTAGTATAGACTTTTTTGGACTTTTCTTTGATACCCTCCTGAAACCAAATCTCTCTAATATTAAGCAACTTCTGCAGAGCATTAGCACTTGGACAAAGCCACTTCCACAGGTGAGAAATCATTCAGCTGAGCTTTTCTGAACCAACTAAAATGCAAAGGAGAAAGAAAAGGCATTTTTCAAACAGTTCCAACCCAAAGTCTGGCATAATGCATGTGTACATACCATGTGTACATAAGCAAAAGATTGCTACTTGAAAATATAGAATAAAACAGCTGTCCACGTCCATAAGAACCAGGTATACAGAAAAGTAGCATAATGTAAAGAATAATGTTGCCAAAACAAAGGAGTTTAAAGTCTCCAAAGCTATATTAGTCTGAAAATGAAGTCAGCATTCTTATGCACAAAGGAAACAAGGTTCTAGGATGTCCAAAAGAGAAAAGGGGAGAAATTCAAGCTACTTTTGACATGATACTCATTGAGCTTCTGAGCAGAAGTGACGTCACTGATGACCTGCAGTAGTGGGGAACTGGGCTTAAGGACTCAGTTTCTGCTGCTCTGTTTCCACCACTGCAGGAATCCGTGCCCATCCTACACAAAACCACCAGAGTGCCTTTGGAAATCTCTTTGGAGAACTGAGTGCTGAAGAAAAGGCAGCAAAAATCGGGTCCTTTCCTTCAATAAGGAAAGGTTGTTTCCTTCCTTTCATCTCCTGAGCCTGTCTGACAGCTAGCCACACTGCAGGTGTCACTTGCCAATGTGCAAATGAATTACCTTATAAATATTACTAATCAATGGCAGGTATCAAAACTATAATTTTCTCAGGACTTTGTAGGACCTCAGTAAACCACAAATCAGACATGGATCTGCTGACAGACAGACAATAGAGACTATTGTATTGCTCTTACACAAGGACCTATGGCATGGGAATATATTAATTTTTAATGGAAAATGTTATTCTTTATGGTCAGCTCTTTCAGCAGAATCATTTATCAAGGCTGACATCAACCAGATACACTGTACATTGCTAAGGATTGATGTTAGAGTGGGGGGGAGGAGATGGGGGAGATCTAGTATTTACAAATGGCATGGCTTTTAAAGCACCACTACTTAGAATCAAGTGCAATTACAGTGTATTTAAACGAGTATTAAAGTATTTGTATTGCCAGTTTGCACATTCAGCATCTTGAGAAGCCCGAATGGATTTTCATGTAATTATTGTCATTAACTCAAAGGAGCAAATGCTCAGCAGAGAGTCTGCTTTTAAAAAAAAAAAAAAAAGGCATGTGCATAAATGTATCATTAAATGGCACCTTCATGCTTAATTACTCACGTGATCTTCTAAAATATACACCTCATAACTGCTGAGTACCTCGCTGGCATGGCACAAGCCTTCTGTCTGCATAGCATTAGCATCAGGGAACCTGTATTTGGGGTCTTCTGAGAAGTTTCTCTTCAAAAGGTGACATTGAAAAATTTTCTTTCCCTGCAGCCCTATTTATCTGATTTTCACACTAGCAAATCCACACGTGCCTTTTTCTATAAACACTATGCACAAAGAACATTGTCACAAGTAAGAACTAACTTACACGTGAGAGTAAGAACTTATTCTCACAACTGTCTCAAGTTTCCCTAGTTGTTAGTCCCTTCCACTAGAAATCACAGATACGGTGTCCAATATGTGTGGTGTGTGTGACCAAATCTCAACCAAAATTTCCCATTCTCCAGTTCTTGTTAGGTTTGAATATGCTGTGGGACAGAAGAGTTTGGGCAGCTGGTCACTAGTAGAGTAGAAATACCTGGTAATCCTAGACTGAAAAATGAAGACATGGTGTCCTTCTTGGCAGCGTGAGGAAGAGTTTCTGGGTTTGACTCCATCAGTGCCTCAACATGTGGCTTTAGATAACTATTCACAGAATCACAGAATGTCAGGCGTTGTAAGGGACCTCAAAAGATCATCTAGTCTAGCAGGGTCACCTAAACCAAGTTGCACAGGAACACGTCCAGGCAGGCTTTAAACTTCTCCAGAGAAGGAGACTCCACAACCTCCCTGGGCAGCCTGTTCCAGTGTCTGTCACCCTCTGTTTTCTGAGGATGAAATGTGGATAGGAACTGGGTTTGAGTTTCTTCTGCTCTAGGTTTCCACCATCCCCAGTGGTGGGAATTGCTGCAGAGATGCTGTCCTCCTCAGCAGCACCAAGAAGAGTGTCTGGGTTTGACTCCATCAGCATGTGGCCTCAGATAGGTCTTCAACCCTCCATTTTCCAATGGTAAAATGAGGATAGGAGTACTTATTTTTGCAAAATGTCCTCATCAACCTTCAGTGAAAGATTATACGAAAGTTCAAATCACTGATCAATTCAAAGAGTTACATGTGATGTCTTATAATAGAAAACCTTCAACACACCTCTTAAAAATAGTCAACATGAGACCATGAATTGTGCAGGACTGTCTTTATGGTTAGCTGGGTTTTGGAACAAGGTGGACTTTGGATAACTCAGTTGGACAAAGTGACAGTAGGGGTTTTCAGCACGGGTTAAAACAAAAGAAAAAGTGGTAAACTAAGCCAACATAAAAGTTTACATTGTCTAGCTTAATGAGGATCCAAATTTAGCCAGTCAAGTCTGTCAGGAATCTCGTGTCTACGTAATAAACCTCCACTTCAAGGTGGACATTGAATAGTTACTAGTGAAAACAAGCAGAATGACATTCACCTCTCTTTTCAAGATTGAAAATACTTGCCCAAGATTAAAAAAAATAAATTATTTATTCTACCCAACTAATAATGACTTCAGCCAATATTCTGAACAAGAAACCGCTTTCACCAAGCCATCTCAGATGCCTTTGTTCATATTCTCAGTACTTGCCCCATTGCCACATGAGGAATATTTTCTCTCATGATTGCCACAAGCAGGGCCTTGTTCCACCCGGATGTAATACATGGTCCTAAACTGATGCATGAACTCCATTTCAACTGCTACAAGAGCAGCTCCAACTCAGAAATGTCAGTGTGTCGAGCAGGGCTTTGCTTTATAAACATTCCTTTGTTAATGAAATTGGAAAAGTTCAGAGAAGGAATTTTCCATGAGTAATCATTCCTCATGTAAACACTACTTAAAAGTCCCTTTCCTCAAATTCGCTTTGACAGCTGCTTGGGAAATAATAATAATAAAAAAACTTAGTCTTATTGTTATATCAACAGAATGAACATCTGCACTGGAACACAAATTTCTGGGTCTTCATCCAACAATCGGTTACTTTGTGGCTGAAGTAGACCCATGGATTTAGGGGACAAGACTCAGGCTGATGGTCTACTTCTGGAGACCACTGATTTCAGAGGACGCCAAGGAGACTCTGATGTCATTAGCAAAAAGGCAACAGCCAGACTTTGTGATATCTCTGTATTTCCCATATCTTAAAAGTCTTCTTTCCTCACTGCCGTCCACAAGCTGATTCCACCTAGTGCCTCTTATCTTAGAAATAGATTGCCATCTCTTGGGGAAAGGGAGCTGGATCTTTGTTATATGTTTCCACAGCACCCTGCGAGATGGTGATGGGATCTCCAGGGATTTCTGAAGTACAGATAATGAATCTGACAGACTATGCTATGGAGGGGCTGTCAATCAACAGCGAGCTATTCACATCCCCTCTGTCAGGCTCCCATCACTCCACCATGAGCTGTTGCCAGGGTTTCAGCAGTGAGAGCAGAGGGGAATGGAAACAGCCCAGGGCCAGGTGGTGCAGCCTGGGCCAGCTCTTGATACAGGCAAAGGAGGCACTTGCCTAGGGCAGGTTATTGCTGCAAGGGGGCTGGAGGAGAGTGAAAGACAGGACAAAAAATAGATACACCCCTCCAGCCTTTGCACCCTGGAAAGTTTCAGTATAAGGTGATGATTCCAAGTTACAGTCCCTGCCTGCATCTCCACAACTTCCCAGATCTCTTGTGACCCCAGCTGATCCCCAGCTCTTCTAGTCTGACTTTAACAGTGGCCTGGGACAAACACTCACCCAGCTTTGGTCTTTGGAGGAGCTTAGGGATTGACGGAGGTGAGGGATTGATTGAGGTGATCCTCTAACTTTAGGGTCATAACCCGAAGACCATTGAGGACACACAGCGAAGCAGCAGAGCTGTGGGTACCTACAGGTCTCCTTGCTGCCTGAGCTGTTCTGCTGAACCGCTGTGTAAAATCAATCATGAACCAAAGAACACAGGTTGTGTGAAAGGAAGAAATCAGTGAGAGGTTGGTGCAATGCTGTAGCTTTTTGAGAGATAATGTAGCAAGTACAAAACAAAACACTACGGAATAGAGACAAAATATAATAAACAGGAAAAAAACTTAGAAATTTAAGGAATAATATAGGGGAGAAGCAAGTGTTAATAAATGGTAGTGTCTACCAGTCAGCACAAGGCCAGTAGTTTTTCTACTGATTGAGAATTCTCCATGTGCACAGATACCATGAGAGATGAAGACAGGCTGAGAGAGTTGGGGTTGTTCAGCCTGGAGAAGAGAAGGCTCCAGGGGGACCTTAAAGTGACCTTCCAATACCTGAAAGGGACCTATGGGAAAGCAAGGTTGAATCTGTTCTCAAGGGTTTGTAGCAATAGGACAAGGGGTAATGGTTTTAAGCTAGAAAAGGGTAGATTTAGGTTGGACATTAGGAAAAAGTTCTTTAATATGAGGGTGGTTGATCGCTGGAACAGGTTGCCCAGAGAGGTGGTGGAGGCCCCATCCCTGGAAACATTCAAGCTTAGGTTTGATGGGGCTCTGAGCAACCTGACCTAGTTAGAGATGTCCCTGCTTATTGTAGGGGGGTTGGACTAGATGATCTTTGGAGACCCCTTCCAGCCCAATACATTCTATGATTCTAAATGGTGGGTGAAAAAGGCTGGAAAATAGCACTGTGGATCACTGTTTGCTTCAGAAAACCAGTGTGCTGTTCAAACTGGATGCTGAAGAATTATGAGTTATGCAAAAAAACCACCGTCTGTTGCCCTGAACTGTAGCTGTAACACAAAGGCTTTCCAAGGGGTAAATGTTCCTATCGTGATGACTGATCTTTAAGGCTGTGGTTACTTCCCCCTCTTGAAAAATAAGGTTAAAGTGATGGAGTGCTGTTAGCACTGCCTTGTGCTGGCTCCTTTGATTTCAACACTATAAATACTTCCCTTGTCACTGTTACTGGCCACAACAAGAACTGTTTAAGCTCTCTGTGAAAATCAAAAGGGCAGCAATAATGAGGAGTGGAGCTGGGCTTTGCAAAGCACCTAGGTCCTGTTCCTAGGAAGAATGACCTGCTTAAAATCACAAGAATAATGTTATCCATCACTTCTGGGTCTTGAATTAGTGTAGACCAGACAAAAAGAGGAAACAAATCTCACTAGGGCTAGACTTTGTCTTGAGCTGATATATTCAAAGTCTTCCACCACTCCTCCAGGTAAGAAAGACGACCTGTGAGAGGAAAAAAGAGCTTGTGTTATTGGTGTTTCTTTCTTTATTTAACATAAAGAAAACTGGGGGTTTGGAAGCACTTTTTTTCTAACTTTCCTTTTGGTAGTATAGGCTGTGTCTAGGCTGAAGCACTGCCTGATGATGGACAGTCAACTAAAACGAAAAAAAGTGAGATAAGAAAAAGCAAAGTAACTGAAAGGGGAACTTTTCTTAACTGCTTGTTTAACATCAGTGCTTAAACTTTAGTCTTCAGGAAACCTGTGCTAAAAATTTAAATACTGGCACTTGAATTGATTCACATGATGTTTTTGAAATAGCCCAAAGATTCTTCACTAAAAGTCTCAGCAAGAACAAGCAGGAAAATACTAGAAGTGAAAAAGTAAAAGCCCTTTAGTGAGCTTTTGTTCATCAAAAGGAAGCACAACAAGATGTAAGAGGAAAAGGGACAATTGTTGAAAATCCTTGGCAGGTTACCTTTAAACACGCCTTCCCCTATAGGTCATAAAACATACAGAGGAGAGAAGCCAAGCTGCATCTCTTTATAAAACAGAAAAGAGTGTAAAGATTTCCATAAATAGCCATTTTCTGCATTAAAATCTGCCTGTGGAGAATATTTCTATCCTGGTTTCCAAAGAAAATAAGGTCTTACATGATCCAAGTTATGTGTGTATCAGCTCATCTCTTTGTGTCCCCCTGACAACTTTTGAGCCTGTTTCAACAAAATTTGTTAGAATTGTACAGGTTTCATGAAAATTTACAGCCTGAGGGAAGGCTTGATTAGTTACACCAGCCAGAACAAGTTACCCTATTTCAGACACTGGAGAATCCGTGTTGGGGAAAGACATTATTCATATCACAACTATGGGAAAAGCTTAAGTTGGCACTCCTGCCTAGGCAGAAAGTTCAATCCTTAGACACACATCCACAAGGAACATGGTTTCATTCATCCTGCTGCTCGTGGAACAGCTTGTTCCCACTAACATCTTTTGTTGAAGATATTAGCAGAGATGACACTCCTTCCATTAACACTATGGTTTCCAGTACTCATCAAACGATGACACTGCCAGCAGCAAAACAAGCTCTTTAGAGACATTTTAGGCTGGTGGCTCTTCTGGACCATATAAGCAACCAAAATCCTTCCACCAGCATTTCCCTGTGTTGAAATACAAGTGATAAGCGTGTGGGTCATCAAATTCTGAGCTCCACTGAGTGTGGTCTGTGTGTCTTGAGGACATGGGGAGAGCCATCAAGGTCTCTGGCTTTGTGTTGGCCCTGAAAGATCTTTTATAAAGCCCAGCAGAAATAACCTACTTTCTTTTAAGCACCTGAGGATGGACCCACCACATCAGTGGTTCCAGGGACAGGTCGTTTACTCCTGGGCACCTGGGGCTAATCACAGCTCTTTTACACCTAGATAAGGTGTTGGTATGTTGTCAAATACATAAGTCACCTTATACTTATTGATCACTCTTGCTCCATGGCCCTCCAGGATTTCAGGCTCCTGTATCTCCTTGTGGAGAACAAAGACAAGGCCAGGAGACATCTCCATTTCCCAGCACACTGCAGGCTGAAGTAGACAGGCTCTATTCTATAGCTGCAAGAAGACAAGATCACCCCACATTCCTCTAATTAATTCAGGCTCCTTGAGTGTGTGTATGCAAGTCTGAGTGAAAAAATTACACTGATGAGTCAGGTGTTTAACTGGGCCCATGAGTCTGAACTACTATGAGATGTTGAACTTCTACTGACTTCAGCTTTAGGCTGTATATGTCTAGACAGTTAGGTGGTGATACACTCAAAATCTGTCAAAAATGCTGAAATATTAGCTTTAGTAGATTGGTGTCAGGTACAAGACTCGAGCATTGGAACAGGCTGCCTAGAGAAGTACTTGGGTCATTGTATCTGAAGGTGTTTAAAAGCCATGTAGATGTGGTACTCAGGGACATGGTTTAGTGGTGAACTTGGCAGTGTTAGATCACAGTTGGACTCAATGATCTTCAAGGTTTTTTCCAACCTAAGCAATTCTATGAAAGTGTCTTATCTGAGTATGCTGGTGACTTTCCTCCAAAGTCAGACACTCATTGAGGCTGGAAACTCATCTACTTTGCAAAGAAGGCTCAGTTTCTTACCAGCTGCCTTTCAAAGCAGTTTCTCAGCTGCTCAGGGGAAGCACAACCATGCAGTTACGTTGGAGGACACCCTAGCAGCACATCAGGTGGGAGATCCTTCCTCATTGTATCCTTACAAGGCTGTGCACACATCCAGGCTACAGTAAACCACTCAGTCCACCCTGTAGCTCAGACATTCCCCAAGGGCTGCTTTCAGGAGCAACCTCTTCTCCAAACAACAGCCTATCTAGTTCATTGCAGGACAGGCATAAAGAAGGTATTTAAAAGATGTGTAGCTGTGGCATTTAGGGACATAGTTTAGTGGTGGTCTTGGCAGCGATGGGTTAATGGTTGGACCTGACAATCTTAAAGGTCTTTTCCAACCTAAACGATTCTATGATTATATGGGATAGTATAAGAGCTATACTCCAAGTAAAAAGCCACCAGGGCACCAGTGGTGGTCTGGCTGTCACCACGTTCTCACTGCAATTGCTACTTGGAGTAAATAAAGGTTGAGCATGCTCACAGACTAAATGACCTGCGGTGGCATAGCTTCTGCTTGACTCTCTCTCTTGACATGGCTTAATCTTTAAAAGCCTAAACAGGGCATGGCCATCAAGGTTATTCCCTTCAGCACCGACCCTGAGAAGGGTCTAGAACACAGCCTTTCAGAAGAAAGGGCTTCACCTTGTACAGTCAGTCTCTGTGGGGGTTCATATGGACCCACTTTGAGTGTGCTGGTAGTGAGAGGTTCCAGTCTGTGGATGGTAATGGGCACACCTGGCTTCTGAATATTTTGAGGAAAGGCCATGCCTGATGAAGGTACTCTGAGTGTTAATATGAATATAAATAGTATAATACTGTAACCCAGACCCCTCCCTTTTTCCGAGTAATAAATTATCAGAAAATTCAAGAGGATACAACTTAAATTACAAACTGCAAGCATTGTCTGATTTTGAGCTAGTTGCCATGAGCTGAAAATGTTAAAATTTTCTTGTAGTTTGGAAATGCATTTCATTTGCCCTTGCATGATAGCAGGCATGGAAATTTTGCTTAGATTTTCCAAAGTGATTCACTTTCTGGCTTCTAACAAACATGGTTAATGCCAGGTGCCAAAAATGTCCTCAACAAACATTTTGAGCTAGAATGAAAGTTCCAGTCAGAATAGTAACTTTAGTAATTGCTCATGTTACTGCATTTCTATTTTGGGTCTTTTTAAGAACACCTCACAAGAAATAGATCCTTTGGTATATACCTTCAGAACATTTTCAAACTCTTAGGGGAAATGTCAGTGATGCTGGTTTGATTTTGAAGGTCATCTGGGGACTCAGACTTCACAGTAGTTGAAGATGTCCTGTTTTTTCCTATTCATTCTCTTGGACACTGCAACACAGAGGCAATGCTTACAAGATTTTTAAAATCTTCTTAATAACTCTTAATTGCCCTTTCTTAAATTATTTGACAAAAAACTCCTGATTTTTGGAATATGCCAGCTATCTTCTCCCTGAAATTTAGTTGCAGGTTGGAAGCCCAGACACTGAGGCACATAAAAACATCCGATGTCTTTTGTATCACTGCTGGGTCTGAAGGGAAAATCCACTAACTCTGTTAATAAAGCAGAGACAGCTAAAGCAGGTGAATTCTGTCCTACAGGTGAATGCAGACCAATTCCCTCCAGAGAGAAGCTTTGCCATCTTACTTTCCAGCAAGTATTGAGAGTGCCAAAGAGCTCCGTGGGTTCTCTTTGCAGATTCCATGCCATGTGCACTTGGTTTATTAATTAAAACACATTCTTTACTGTTTTCAATACATTAAATTGAATGCGTCTAATGAATATCCAGCTGCACTTTTCCTTCTTTATACATAATAATTTAGAATCATAAATTGTGCTCGTTCCAACCCAGGAACATTTTGCCCATTATATGGCTGCTGGTGATAATGTATCAGACAGCAATAATGATGCTTGATTTTCATAAGCTGCACTAAATGTGAAGTGCTCAGAGCTACATGTTTTGATTAGCAGAATAAGCAAACCATGACATGAGAATCCTTATTTACATGGCATACTAAGGCTTCTTCCACTAAGTGGTTTATTTAGCCAGAGGGACAGTTTAAGCATACCTGACTTGCTTAACTGAGATCTAGATCACCTCAAGGTGGACATCTCTGACGCACAGAGCACTTGAATGATTGTCTAATCTAAGACAGATATGCAAAACTGTATGCTAAAAATCATTCTGCAGGTGATTCACCTAGAAAAGTAATGCCTTTTTTAATGCTTTGTGTGTAGAAGTTGAATCAAATGCAGAATATACTCTGGAGAGGCCTATAGACAGAGAAAAGATATTTTATCCCAAATGAAAATTTCTATGCTTCCCAATGCTTTCCTAGTGCTCCTCCATCTTTCTCTGTAGCAGTCTTGTGTCCTTCATGCCCTTCCTTCACTATACAGCTACACTTCTGTCATTTCCAAAGTGCAACCCCTTCCTAATACATCCAAAAAAATTGCAAACAAACCCATATATGCATTCGCTTGTGTGCTCTGCATTGTTCCTTCAGCTCCACCTATTGACGTCCTGAAAAATGAGTGGCTGGGGCAGCAAGTCTCTTCCATCTGTCTGGAGCACGTTGTGCAGCCTTGTACGTGCACTCAGGTGCACATTCCCCTGACAAGGCTGTAGTTTATCAGGTTGAGGGACATGGCTAATCTCTGTGGGTTCATGACAGCTGATCAGACAAGCTGTACTCTAACATGCTTCAATGGAAATTGTTCTTCAGATTGTGTCAGAACCCTGTGATTTAGTTCAGAAAAGTTGAATACAAGCTAACCCAAAGTAAGAGCAACCATCATTACCGTCATTAGGAGATGATCTGGTTTAAAGCCTACCAGGACAGGAGAGACAATCAGGATAAACTACAGAGAAATGAAAAAATGAAGGTGAAAGAATGAGTAGCCAGTTACATGTGTAGCTGGTGCACAATATTTCTATTGACCAGACCAAGCTAGGTGAATGAGAAGCTGGAGGTAAACCTGACACACTGAGCTGTGAAATAGGGATGGTAAAGAGCAAGCTAGTTGAGTTGGGAAGTCTGGAAGATGAGCAACAGTCTCAATTTGTTTCTCTCCCCTGCTGTTTGGGGTTGTTTTGTTTCCTCTCTTCATTGTGAAAGACCTCTGTGGGCAAATGGACAATAACCACAGATCTGTAAGACATCGAACTGATGCTCTTTTTTTTCACCTTTGCAAAGCTTTAAGTGGAGGAGGTAAATAAGGAAGAGCAGAGCTAAACAGTGGGGGAGCAGCTAGCTGGCATCTTACAACCTGCCACAAGGTCCTATTTACCTCTTTACCCGAGCCTCATGCAAAGTGCAACCACACTTCAGTGTGTTCCTGGGTAGAGTATGTTCACCACAGCAGAGCTAGTAGGTCCCATAGACCTTGTGCATCTGGAAGCTCCACGGTTATCCCTTCTTGGAGGTCAGGATTTCTGGCTCTGGAATTGCTCGTCCAGGACATGAGGTGGACAGAAGAGAAGACAAATGCAGGGCAGGGAGCACTGGGCCAGACCACATGAAACCTTGAGCTCTCATTTGGCTCAAACTCAATAGTGTTTGACCTCAGTTGAAAAAGCATTTTCTCACTTTGTGTCTGTCCTACCATCTTTCACATGTAGCTTTTCTAAGTTCCCATATAAGTGGATGTGCCAGATAACCACCCTCTTACCTGCACACACCCAAATAATTCAAAGCAAATATGGACACAATGGAGAGAGTTTCAGCTTCCAACAGTGTTACATCACACCCGTTCACTCTGGGAAAACCACCTATGGTCAGCTGGAGGTGAGGCTGGCCATGGGGGACTTCAGAGAGTTGCTCTGAAATGGTTCACACAAATAAATTCTTGGTCTCTGGTTGGAAGGAACTTGTGAAGTGTTACACAGCACCATAAAACAAGGTCTTGGAAACTTTTCTATAGCAATATATTTGGCTTAAGGTTAGTTTGGTAAGTGGCCTCAACTACTGGATGTACCTCTATAAGCATTACTGGAGGTGATTCTGCATCTAGAGACACACTCACAGCTCTGCAGGTCTCCAGGTGGAGGGAACTCCCAGCCTACAAACTGGTGCCAGCACCCTTGGTAGAAATATCTTGACAACAGCCTCTCCGTATCTTGGAACTTCTGGTTCCAGAAACTAGAGTTGGAAGCAGATGGGGAGTATAGGCATTTTGTTTCTGACACTTTAATGAAAGATTTGGCTGGACACATCCAACACAGTCAGAGATTGAGCAGCATACCCATCACGGGGACTGATGGGCAGCATAATAGCTTTTATCTTCTCTTTTATGTACCTGGAACTTATAAAGTAACTCGTCAAAGCTTTCTGGAGATAACCTGTCACCTGGAAGGTTTGCAGCTTTGCTTCTGCTCTGCAATACCTAAAGAAGGCTGACCAAATTCAGCTCCTTTTAACTCAGCTAGACTGAGGGGAGTTAGCACAGGGAATGAACCTGGCTTGCAGCCTGCTGGATCTGATATTAGCTATGAGATCTGATAGGATGTGATCCAGCTCAAGGCTTTGCAACAGCATAGGCAAAAATTGCATATAGGCATCTCAGGAATGAGGGGCAGAGCTCAGACAGAAAGTCTTACAGGGGGAAACCCTGGAGAACTGGATTTGCAGCTCCTCCTACTGCCACAAGAATTGACTACAGCTCCTATGAGGGCTTGACATCTCCTGGGAGGGACATACTGTCCCAGACACCTCAGCCTCTCCCCAGCAGCAGCAGTAGCAGCCAGACAGCCTGGCAAAAGCTAAACAGGAGGGGACCAATGTCACACTGCCATCTGACCACTTATCATGCCCACAAAGCATGCTGTTTCCAGACATCTATTTGCTTTATATCTGGTCCTGTAGTGCCTGCAGCTGGAAGCTGTTGTGCCTTTGCTCACCGCTTCCCTGCTTTGCATCCCTCTGTCAGCATGTAGCTGCAGGAGCCACATTTCATGTCGAGATGCTGCAGTCAATAAAGGAGACACGTCCACACCCTGGGCTCTTAGATGGAGCCTTTTGCTCATTCTTACAGCAGTGGTTTTTTGGATCTAGTATAAAAAGTGGTTTCAATCGAAAGTCTTGTTTGAGTGGGAGTAGATGCAGGAGATGCTCAGACTGCTGGAGGGATCGTAGGCTGAGGACGTGCAATGTCTTCTGTCTAGGAGAGGTAGCCCAGGAGGGAGCAGCACTCCTGCATACTCAGACATAGAATCACAGAATCACAGAATCATTTAGGTTCGAAAAGACCTTTAGGATCATCAAGTCCAACATCACCCTCACCCCTAGACTGTGGCTGGGTCTGCATGGAAGACCTGTCAAGGCAACGCTCAGATACCTGAAGTCATAGAATCATAGAATGTTTCAGGCTGGAAGGGACCTCTAGAGGTCATCTTATCCAACCTCCCTACACAGGTAGGGAGGCCAAAACTACCAGATAAAGCTTGTCATTTATAAAAGGTGGGGTGGAGGTGGGGGACCCAGGACACTGTGGAAGGAAAAAACCATGGAGCCCGCACAGCTGGTTGAGGTCCAACCCTGCACTGCCTCTTTACACATGAGTCATGAGTCTGTGGACTTGTTCCATGGCCCCACACTATTTCTGTATGGTTTCACACACATTTAGGAAACTAGTGCATAGTACTTACAGCTGTATATTTGCACTGTAAATTTTCTGGCTGGTTCATTACCCCCTCTCTCCACACACATATATACATAAATTCATACACCATCTATGCCAAGGCTGCAAAATCAATTCACAAACAGTGCCTAAAATTAACATGGAGAATTTTATCCCGTACTCTCAAGTTTCTGTGGTATGACAGACTATGGCCCCTTGGGTCAGGTACAAAGCAGGGGCAGAAATGGTTTAGATTTTCATGTAGAAATGAGCTATGAGGGGGTTTTTAGGGGGAAACACAGCCCATATTCCAGGAAGCTGCTATCAGAAAGACGTTCAAAACAACCAGTCATCTCACTAACCTCTGACCCTTATAATTCCCCTTCCCCCATCATCTCCAAGTTATTATCTGTTTACCACATTTTTAAAGTATAACAAAGAAAACAGAATAAAATCAATAGCCCTCTTTACAGCTAGGAGGACAAAAATGTTCAGCTCCCTGGTGGGAAAACTGGTTCTTTCTTTCTTCTTTTCTTTTCTAATTTTAAACTTCACTTAAAGTTCAGTGATTGAACAAAAAATATTGCAGTTATCTGACGTACAGAAGTGTAACACGAAGTCTGCTCATTATGGATAATATTTATGGCAGATCATAACATTAAATTACAACTCAGCCGCCTCAGCCAGAAATTTGTAACACCACACATGTGCTTCTAATTAAGGGCTTTTGAAGTTGCCCTGGATATTTATTTTCAAGGGATTTAGTGCACAGAACGATTAAAGTTTGCTCTTATTAGGAGTTCTGCAATCTAAAAAAAAAATTATATAAGAGAGATGGCAAATGGAACTCAAACTAATATATACATTCATTTTTGCATGACTGTATATGTGCACATCTGTTTATACATATCTATAAAAAAATAAAAATGTGTGTGTTAACATAGATAAAATAATATATTAAAAAGAGCAAGACAAAAGAACCTTTGTTTCAAACGTGGTCCCAGTCCAAAATTTGTGACCGTAATTTTGTTTATAGGAAATCCTTTATAATGCTAGTTTAGTGTTTCCATATGGAATTCTCATAGGACTCTTTCCCCCCACCCCCTCCCTTTTTTATTTGGATAAGGCAAGAGAAAAGTGAATGTACATTCCAAAGATGCATAGTCATTCCGGATCAAATTCAATGGATTCTGGCAAGAGTTGAAAAACACAGATGCAGTGTTTTAGGTCTCCTGCTGTGCAGCCTCCAGCCGTGAGTGTCTGGTTGAAGCACTTTGTAAAGTCATGAAAACCCTATTAAATTCATGAAATATGATATACTGCATTTTCGAGCTAGCTTTCCATTGAACTGTCCATGAAGATGGAATTTGGCTGGCTTGCTCATCCAGCGAGTGTGCACAATCACACACACATATACAACCCCGTGTGTGCACCGATAGACACAACCAGGAGCTGCTGCAATCATTCAAAGTGGTCTTTCTACAGCTGAATCTTCCTCTCCAGACCACCAGAACCTTGAGAGACAGTTCCCATCAAGCCTGCTCTACCTTTTGCTCTGCCCGTCTCACCCAAGACCCTCCATACAACTAAAGTGCTGAAGAGGTTTAGGTGAAGGGAAGGTAGCCCCCAGCACAGCTGCCCCTCTTCCAACTTAAAACAAAATCCCTTGCTAGGAAACTACCCAACTGAAAGCAGCCTGATATTCTTACTTCATTTCCTATTGGGTTTCACATAATAAAACCATCATATGTTCAGGCTTGGGTTTCTTTTCTCCTCTAAATGAAAAAATGAGAGCAGTCCCCTGAGGAAAAAGGTCTTGCTGTTAAAATTGTCCTCAAGACACAGGCAATTACAGCCCCTTGCATGCCTGTCAGAGTGAGAAAAGTATGTATTTTAGTAAAGCCAGTCTGCCCTTGCTTATTTATGTCTGGGCACCCACTTGGTTGAAAGTTGTAATAAGTTTAATAAAATGTGCCTGTACCTGAGCTCACTACACAACTGTGTGAGGTTTTCTTACCTCCGTGTAAGGCAGATGGAGCTCTCCCATAAAATATGTTGTACTTCCATTTGTGTCTTTTATTCAAGGATCTGCAGGTACTTTAGAAACACTGAAATTCATAAATTTGCAGGCCAGAAAGGACATTTCATCATTCAGCCCGTGTAATACAGACTATAAATTTGATCCTGTGGCTGCTGTATTGAGCATAGTAGTGTTGACTTCCAGTTTTGAGATGAAGGCTTCAAGAGAAGAAGAATCCACTGCTTTCCCTGGTAGTTTGCTCCAGCAGCTCATCAGCCCTTCTGTTAAAAACATTACGAGCAATAACCCATAAAGCTTAAGATAATATTGCTAATGGGAGGATTTAAGTTGTATATCTGTTCACGGGAGTCTTCACTCCAACTTTTTTGAGCAAAAATCATAATATGCTTTCTTTTCTCCCCATGAGCTCTACCAAGTTCTGCTCCACCATATCCACAGATAATGTTTAAGATCTTGTGAAGAAATGAATGGTGGTGTTACTTAAATACCTCTTCATGGTTTTGGTGCAATCCTTCCCATTTCTGTTGTGTGAGTTTTCTATCAGTGAAGGTGTGATGATTATTAAGTACGTTCAGATCTTTTGATGGAAGGTATTATTGGAAGCACTGAAGCAACACAAAACTGGAATTTGCTTTGGAAGAGAAATATCCAGAAGTTTGTCCATTTATTAAAAATCCCAAATCTCTTTGAACTGGAAATAAAGGCTTAAATTTCAGGACCACAGTGCATGTTTGACACATTTGCTGGCCACAGACATGTTGAAATAGAGACAATAGGCTGTCTGCTATTTCCCATTCAAAATAAGAAGGGCAAAGGAATGCCACAAGTCCCTTAAGAACTCACTTTTTTTTTGTATAAATAGAATTTTGAACTGGAGCTTGTTGCAACATTGTTTGCATAAGGGTTAGATGTGAATTCTCTCAGGTTGTGATCAGATGTTTTACCTTCTGGAGCTGCCTGTGTATATCCATTGACCAAAAAGGAAGTCTAGTGTCTCCCATTCAGACCTCCAAGTCTTTTTAGACATTTATTTTGGGTGAGAATGCCAATTTTTCCCTTAAGAAAACACATTGAAATGGAGACAATTGCTGAAGTGTTGCTACAGCTGTGATTGTATGAGAACATGAACAAAAAGTGGAGACAGCAGAGATAAGAATTTCTTTTTCTGTTAATTGAAGGTTGCACAGTGGTATATTTCTGTATCGTGCATCAGTGTCAAGGACTCAGCTAAGTTACTTTACACGTCTTTAAATGTTATTGATATTATGATTCATAATACAATACTTCATGGCCTTCCAATTTCCTTTAAAACACTGAATTATATATTTGCAGATGTTGAAGAAACATTAATTAATGAGGTTTATGTTAACAGACATCTCAAGAGGATTAGCATGCAAAAATTAGATAACTAAGTGCATGCCATTTAGGCTTAAAGTGCAACTCCTGCTGTGTTGTGTGAAAATTCCAAGCAGAAAAGCACCTGAATTCTCCATAGTGCAACAAATAATGGGGGAATTATTAAGCTTTACTAATTTGAAACAAGGAGTGTCAGCTACAGGACATGCGTATTTGCGTTTTGGCAGGGAAGGCTGTTCAAAGGGAACAAACAAAAATGGTCTGTCAATATTTTACTGGATCTCCAGTGAGGAAGATGAGAGAAAAGAAAATTTGGGATACCCTTGGCTTCATCCTAACCTCCCCACTACTTCCCCAGCCCTTGATGGTTACCCATCAACACAAGATGCATGACCCTTTTGAGAGGAACACACCAGTCAACACATCCTTTGCAGGGCTCCCAGTGACCAACACGCATGTATTTGGTTGCCTGTCCTTCCAAAGCCTCCTGAGACACAAGGGAACATGTCAGGCTCCCAACAGCACTCATTACCACCTCTGACCAAGATCATAGAATCATAGAATCAATGTTTCAGGCTAGAAGGGACCTCTAGAGGTCATCTGGTCCAACCTCCCTACACAAGCAGGGACATCTCTACCTAGGGCAGGTTGCTCAGAGCCCCATCAAGCCTGACCTTGAATGACTCCAGGGATGGGGCCTCCACCATCTCTCTGGTGGATGTCACATCCTGCTATGCAGCATAAGCACTCCCAAATTCCCCAACCCTGTGAGCATACTCTGTCTCAGGCAGAGTGTCAAGAGCATGGATTTAGAGATTGCTTACAGAAACGACATCAAGGTGAGGAACACAATCCGTGGATGTTGCAGAAGTCTCTAACCTTAGTTCTCCTTACTTATACATCAGGAAGCCCAGATAAAGGAACGGCACCACACACTGCTGTGCCTTAGCTCTCTCACTATTTTTGCATGGTTTGAATGTGGACCAAAGTGTTTTTGCAGAACAGGATCCTATTTACCTCTGAAAAGATGATTGCTTGTTTCTTCTTCCCATCTCTGAAGCGGCTGGTGAGATATTTCCCTTCCATAGTCTCATCCTTTCTGTCCAGTTACCCTATGGTCAGGCCCATCAGATGATCACATTTCTCCTTCATTACTCGCCAATCCAGGACATTTCTTCTTGAAAAGAGCCTACTCTTTATTTGTCTAGTATTTCCAGGGAAGCAGAAGATCACAAAGGTTTAACAAGTGTGTACAGTCTTTCCTGTGTTTTTTTCTCACTTCAGAACATTACAAAGGCAAAAATAAGGAGGAATAAACCACTTCTATGTTCAGAACAGAGCTCAAGATTTGATAATAGTTGGTCATTTCAAAGTCCTTACCAAACCACTTTTCTCAGTTGAAATCTTCATTTATTTCCATTGGGCTGTCAAAAGACCACCCTTCTCTTTGGTACCTTGTCTAGCTTTTCATAGCCACATATAACTGACCTTAAAATACTTTGACTGTAAATTCTTTGGAGAAGGAATGATATTTGGTTCTGCATTCATGCAGCATCTTCTAGTGCATCTAGCTCCATGATCAACACACAAAATGCTACCACTGTGCAAGTAATGTTACCTGCAGGAACACTTATCATTGGGATTGGCAGCAATAGCCAACAGCTCCATAAATTCTCACAGCTACTCATTGTTTCAAATCCCATTGAAGGGGCTTTTGGATCACAATCTCCCTCCTCCCTCCCCAACAACAATAGGACTATTAAAAAGTAACATTGTGCTCCCTGCTTAAATGTAATCAAATGTTTTGCCCACCACACAAGGAGCTAGATCCCTGCTTTCCTCAGGCAAAACTCCAGTAAGACAATTCAGAATGACACCACCATCACTGGCATCCTGCTTAATGTGCATTGACAGGGCCCACTATGGAGTAGCAGGGATGGGCATAGTTCAACCATTATTTCCTAAAAACTCTGTTTAGAAAATTCGTAAGTTTGTTTAAATAAAGTTCCCTGTCCACTTGCAAATCCTAATGACAAAAAAATAATAAAAAAACCCACTTTAAATTAATTTGAACATCTCTCTTGCTTGTGGCATTGTATTTTTAGATACAGGATTTGCATTAGATATTCCGTGGTAAGCTTGACTAGATTCTATAGTCTTACTCATATTATTCTTATTATTCATGTTGTGTTCCTTAAGGAAGCCTGAATCATAAAGGCCCACTGGGCTAGATGCTGTGCATAGTCAACCCAAAAAGATGGCTCTGCTCCAAAATAATTTTGTATTGAAACATGAAAGAAAATAAAAGATTTATACAGACAAACAGATGGGAAAACATGAGCACAATATTGGTCATCTGAATAGGCAAGAGCTCAACACACCAGAAGCCTGATCGTTACCAAATGCTACATTTTCACTGCTCGGACCACTGGGCTAATTTCATTCCCTTCACTTATTACTAACAAGGCAATTAGTCTCCCCACCACCATCACCCCGTTTTCCCAGTGAGCCTGCAGAAGACTGACAGATGATAGAACAAGAGAAAACAGGGAGGAACAGATTAACATCAAATTTGACAAAGCTCTAGAGCAGACTTTCCATGGAAACACCCATGGAGAATCCTGGCTGGTCATCACGTGCACAAAGATGAGTCTGTATGTAGGGTTATAAAAGGGGTTGCTTGGTGGCAACCAGGAGTTGAACTTAATGATTCAGCACTAGTGGTGTACATATAGTGGGTTCTTTAGTGATAGACCCAAAGGAAAAAAGCATAGATGAGTTTCAGAACACCTAAATGATATGAAGAAAATAAAGGTTATTTAAAAGGAATCTATACACACTTAAAAATGTGGGTTTATGGAGAACAGAGGCCACATAAAACTGAAAAGAACTGGTTAATTTTTTAAAAATAATTATCTTGTATTTCAGATATACAAATTAATCTCCTATTTCTGCAAATAGGCACCGTCTTTGAAAGATCCTCAATAAGAAAAAGTTCCTCTTTGGTGGGGAGAAGGCATTTGACCATCATATTTTTGCCAATGGCTCAAAGTGGTAGAAATTTCATTCCAATATTTAGTTGGGGAATGAATCACAGTCCTTCATGAGCAAAGAGGACTATATAAGTGTGGAGAGACTGGAAATAGCTGAAGAAAGCCAGTGGCTTGGCCTTGTAGCTGTCATTCCCATGTTCACTGTGGGCTGAGGTCCCACAGGACATGTACTCTGTCCCTCTCTTGTCCCAGTCCATTCCCCTTTGAATGTAGTAGATATTTGAGACAGAGTGGACTCTGTATCACTGAAAATCTTCACTTTTAGGTCAGTTATCTGCCTAGGTGCGGATACACCTAGTTATACCTGAATTACAGCTCAGACAGAAGTTTTGGGCTTTTCTTACTCAGACGAGCTCAAGTCCACTTCAGCTAGACGTTGACAGAACTTTCTCTGGCAATTAAAAATTATATAATCCCTCCTTTAACTATGGTGCAACAGCTACCAAATCACAGAGTTTTTCATAAACATTCTCCTCACTCTATCTCTCTAACCAGTGACCCTCATTGTGATAGGAGCAGTAAGTATCAACAGCTGTTTCACTAGGCATAAAATTTCCTTAAAGATGGCACAGGTGGCTGTGTTTGGACACATGCTAGATAAGGCAGTGTTTTCTTTTCATAGACTGTGTCCCTCAGGTTGCCCAGTGACTCCATTTTGCCACAGAATCACAGAATGTCAAGGATTGGAAGGGACCTCGAAAGATCATCTAGTCCAACCCCCCCGCCAGAGCAGGATCACCCAGAGCAGGTCACACAGGAAGGCGTCCAGGTGGGCTTTAAATGTCTCCAGAGAAAGAGACTCCACAGCCTCCCTGGGCAGCCTGTTTCTGTGCTCTGTCCTCTTATCACTTTGACTTTCTGGGGTTTGTAAGCAGATTTCTCTTCTTCCACAACACCACTTTACACCCACAGGTCTCACAAGCATCAGTTGAGGTCCACTGTGATAACCATTGACAGAAATTTGCATAGCCCTTAAAAAGGCTGTTCATGCTATGGTGACAAAGGCTTTCATCCAGAAGCCACTGAAGTCAAGAGGAAGGTTTGTAACTGACTTCAGTGCAGTCTGCAACTAGCTCCCAAGGATCTGATTTCTAAGGCTGTTGATCTGTTGCCTTTCATGAGCACTAATTTTGCTAATGTATTTTTCAAGGCAGTTCAGCCATCGCTTGGATAATTTCAAATCTGCCAAGTCAGATGGATGTGCTGCATGCCATGGTCCATAAAAACGAAAGGTCAGATATTAATCGGCTTCAGTTTAAGCTTAGCAACTCTGCAAAAGTCCCTCTCACAGCCACAACATTTAATTTATGGATAGATATATTTGGATCTATTTATTTCAAGAACAAAATTCTCTGGTTTGCAGCCATTGATTTTATAAAAGAGATAATAAAAATGTAATGAGTATGGAGATGCAAAAGAGGAAATGACACAGAGAAAGTAATAATCATTAAAATAAAAATATAAACAAGTCTATAAAGCAAACCCTCAAGACATTTGCCATGTGTAATGTAACTTTTATACCCCTTACATCATAACACATAACTTTCAAAGAAAATTAATTTAATTCTTTTGCTAACCTTACCCAACCCCAATCAAGTAGTAGGTAGCAAGAAAAACAATTATATGCACACACAGTAAGCTTTCATTTAGTTCAAGTGGTGATTCAAGTCTTTTGATAGCATAATAAAGATCAGAAAACCATTTTACCAATAGCAACACTGAAATCCCAGAAACTCAGCTTTTTACATGAGAGTGCTCGGATACTTAAGCATCAAAGTACCTGTTTAAGCTTCTAAAACAGGGATTTTGTGGGACACTTGTCTGTGCTGACCTCTCTAAATTTCATCAGGTCCTTTATCCATGATTTAGAAATAAGCTAGAAACACAAGAGGCATCTTGCAGGAGAGACTGGACTTATGGGCAAAGGATGCTGCTGGACCAATAGCCAGTAACAATGGAGAGAAGGACCTCTGAGTCCCTGTCTGAATGGGCAAAGAGGAAAGGACTGACCACCCCAGGTAGAACCATCCACAATAGAGGGTTTAGCTACGTCAGCTCGTACCATGAGCCAGATCCTACAGCTCAATGTGATGATGCACCAGAGCTGAGCCCCTGATGGGATGCCCGACAGGCACAATGCCATCTGCATGATGCCAGGCAGGAGGCATCTTCTGGGGAGACATAAAGGAGTTGCCAGGACAGAAACAAAAGGTTGAAAACCTCCCTGAGGTCCTGTCCCAAGCTCCCAGCAGCGGGACTGAATCACAGAGATATTGAAGGTGGTAGCTTGAAACTGGGGGTTTGGTCCTTACAACTACCCAGAGATTTACGTCCCAATTTTCCCTGTTGTGAAGCCTTCATGCCTTGTGCTGCCTTCACCAGACCTCAGGCTGCACACAAATGGATTAGAAAATCACCCTGGCTGTTAAAGTGATTACAGGTATTTCCATAATCACAGGCAAACATGTCATCCTTAAATGGTACTACTCTCAGGTTCCCCACCTGTAAAACAGAAAACAAGGCACTTAACACAACTTTACAAGGCTAGGACAGGGCTATTTACAGAAAAAAATGAGGCCTTAGGCAATAGAAAAAGCAGCATGATCAGAAAGTCCAGAGATAAAAGGTGGTGTATGCCGCAGAAAACATTATTAAGAGGTTTTCAGAAGCAGGGAAAGTTGCTCTGTACTAATAAATCCCTGAAGGTTTTACTGCCCTTGAGTTCAGTGACACATCTGAGATATCCGTAGTCATATAAAGATTGCAATTCTGCAAGCAGCTTTGTTGATTGCCAAAGGCAAGATCTAAAAACCAATCATTATCATGATTCAAAGCAATTAGTTTTTAAAACTGATGAAAAGCCAAAAGCTGCAGCTCAGTAGGTGGCCTGTTCCAGTGGCTGAGCACAGAAGACCGCAGAGCAATCTACATGTCCTCTGATTTCACCGGGACTTGAATAGGGACTTAATGTCTTTGAGTCACAAGCAAACTCTGGAGCTTTGGACAGATCCTGAGCTTCAACCAACCCTATGGGTACCAGAGTCCTCAGGCAGTCACATTTTTGCAGGAAAGCATGAACATGCAGGTGTGATAACATCATTCTTCCCTCCATCTCCCCCATTTTCAACTCAGTTAACAAGCATGGCGTTCTTCTGTCTTTGGTTGGAAAGCCACGTAGGAGAAGTGTTTTCTGAGCAGGTCTCATCCCAGGACAACATCAGCCAGGAGCCAGCTGCCAACAGAGCTGGAGCAGCTCATCCATCTGCAGCTCATCGCCTGTGCCCCGGGACAGGAGTCGGGGGAGAGGCAGCTGCCAGGTTGGATGAATGTTTTGGCAAGCTGAATGCAACCCATGGAACAAACGTTTCTGCTTATGCTGGACTCCTGCTTGCTCTCTGCCTTGTGATGTCCATCCTCCAACAAGCCAGAGGTCTCTTGCCCCTGTCATGACCTAGGTACATATCTAAGCTGTGGCGTGAGCCAAGGTACTTACAAGCAGGAGCCGCAATGCTCAAAGTTCCCTCACATCATCCCATGTATCTGGCTATAAATCACTGCTGAACTTCAAAACTAGTTCCCTTTTCCAGATTCTCAGCTTCTGAAGCATTTACAACTTAAAATACTTATCTCTCCCATTACCTCAACCAACTTGTTGATATGTCAGATGAGGAACATGTTGGCAAACTGGCTGCAAATGTTTCTTCTCCTTCCCCTGCCATGTCCAAAACATACAGATTACGCCATCCTGAACTCACATAAACTCCCAACTGTGTTTATTTCAGAGCTGTAAAGCTGATTTGACTGTTCAAATTGATACAAGGAAATAGAAACAAATCACTTTACAGCCTCCAAATTGGCATCTGCTGCCCAAACATCTTTCTTTGTGCCTCAGGCCTCAACAATTCTCCACTAAACGGGTCTGAGCACAAGCCACGCAGATGAGTTAGTTCTCACACATGTCATTTAGGGCTTTTCACACTCGGATTTTTTTTTCTGTTTAATTTCTAAATATCTGGTTTTGTTTAATCGTTCACATACTTACCAAGGATCTTGCCAATCTCCATTTAAACCAAATGATGTCCTCTTGAATGGTGCTGGGTCAGGCCAAACAAAAAGCTGCCTCACAACTTTTTCCTCTAGTATAATCTATAATGAGAACTGTGTGAATAACTGATTTTTTGTTTTAATGCTTAAAGTGAAAAACCATAAAAAAAGTAGTATTGGATGAGTTTTAAACCGTTTCATTTTTTCTCAAAGGAACGAAAACAAGCACAAAAACACAATAAATGTTTTATTACGGTATTTTTCTCCTTTGAAAAAAATTATCGCTGAATTTAGCTAAACTGGGCTTTAAAACATCCAGACTGTAGCTCTTTGATTTTCCCTCCTCCCATTTGATCTTTTTTTATTTTCTTATGACAAAGTGCTCTGCTAAATACAGCTGTTATTGCTAGATCTGGAGTGACCTGAAACTGCTTTTTTAGCAGTAAAATGCATCTTTATCTCGAAAACGATTCTTCTATATCTGAGGAGGGAGGGGAGATGTGTCTAACTTTTTAATCTCTTATAGCACTAAATGAAGTCATACGTTACTCTTCCATGAAGTTTTTTGGCCAAGATGCTCTAAAATCTTAACTAAAATCTATCTGGTAGCTTCTGAGGTAGCTTTATCATCTCTAATGGCCAAAGGTGAAGGGATGGGGAGAGGAACTCACAGGACCCTGACTGGAAAGCAGGGCATAGGGATCAGCCATGGGATTTTGCTTATACTGTAGCCACGGAAAACATAAACCATGGCTCAGATAGGACATATCTGATGTCAAGGGCAACATGATTTGTGGAGTGTTTCTTTCATGGGCCGTGTCACCATAGCATTTCAGCTCTTCCTAGAAACACAGGAAACCCCAGAACAGGCTCGTGAAGAGGTATTTTGGTCCATACAAGGACCCTTGGGTGCATCTTGACTCCAAGTCTAATCCCAACTTTGGCTCCAGATGAGGCGTTCAGACAGAGGATCCAGAGCAAGAGGAAGCAGCCCTCGGCTCTTCTCTGGAAAGCTTCAGCCAAAGCCCTGGCTTTCCAACTCAACTTTTCATGACCCTCCAAACTAATCCCAACCTTTGCCCTAGACTCAGTACAACTGGCAAATTTATATCGTAAGCCTCGTTATCCATCCTTTAGTCTCATAAACCCTATGTTACTCAAGCACTGGCCATGGAGAAGGCACTTGAGGCCACACAAGCCTCAGAGTATGGTGTTTAAATAAGCTGACTTTAGTTAGATGTTTCCTCCATATAACTGGAAGCCTTCATTGAAACAAAATGTTGCATTTTGAGCATTACAATAGAATCCACTGCTAAACCTAGCCTTGGCTGTAGATAAGGCATATTCCTCTGGGTGAAAATTTATTGATGCAAACTCTATATTTTCCTTCACCAACGTGCCAAAGTTCAGCTGTAAGATTGGATCTTTCAAATCCTGTAAAAATTATTTGAACAATAACACAGAGAATGAGAAAGGCATAAAGCACCACAAGAAACTTGATCTTAAGGTCTTCACATAAAGTGGTATCAATATTCTCCATCGCAGAACTTGCAAATTTGAAAATAAATGTATCTCTGCACTTACCAGTTTTACAGAGGTTATCCCTAGTCTAAGCCCAGCCTGTGCCAGGAGGATGTATTGAGTAAAAGTTTAGAAAAAAAAAGCAACTAAATCAACTCAGAGCAACACACAGCTTTCCTCCAAAAGGTCAACAAAATTCAACCCTAACCATCATTCTGCAGCAATTCTTTTCATGCTCATAATCCCACCTGAACACTAGCTTCTTACATGCTTATGCTGCTAAGCAAAAATAAGGTGTACACCATGAAAAAGACCCCAAAACACCAAAATTCTAGAAATTGTGAACATATCTGTCCTGAACAAATTGAAAAATTCCGAACAAATCCTAAAATTAATAGTTTTAAATAAAAAATAAATAATTAAACTTTAAATTCCTAATTGCCCCCATGTTCTCCCAGATCACTTCTGCACTTAAAACTAACCTGAACTCTCAGGCAATGCACATTGTTCAGCCTAAAGGTGACCCCAAACTGGCTCACCCCTCAATCTGTGAGAGTGATGTTATTCACACACACAGCATGAAATAGGGGGTGTATCACACTGACACACCAATACCACATTTCCACCCCTTTCAGCTTGAATAACTAAGTGTGAGTTGCAGAAACTGGCTGTGACCTTGGCTCCGCTTCCCTGTTTCACAGATCCTAACTCTAATCTGGTCCCTAACTCCCACTCCCTCCTTCCCTTTCCTTTGGATGAGTTGAACATTGACCTAATCCTGGCTCTCCAATCTTTCTCCTCTGGAAGCCCAACCTGAACACATCTCCAACCCTTGGCTGGGCTGTTTACAGTCCTCACACTTGCAAACACAGAAGGAGGTCTGGCAGAATGCTCTTTCTTTTTTCTCTCCCTTCCTTTCCTCGCAAGCATCAATGTTTCAGCTAAAACATACTGCAGCACAGACTTAACCCCAATTATCCCCTGTACCACGGGCACTAACTCCACTCCCAATATTAGCTGTGGACTAGGCATCCACTGGCCCCAGCTCCCACCATAGCCAAGAGAAACTGGTAAAGAATTCTCTCTTCATGAAAAATAAATCAATAAACTGGGATGTGCAGTGTTGAGTTTCACAAATCCTAATTCTGACCCTGTTTCTAAGTCATAACTCAGTCAGTCTCCAGAAAACAAAAGGCTGATTCTGGTGTTAGTTTAAGTCCTTGACCAGGAGCATGTTGGGAACGAAGAGATAACATCACCTTCATCTGTGGGCTCAACCTCAGATGACATTTGATGCAACATAAGCCAGCAATGACCCCACTACCCACCCAGCACACAGGGCACATTTACATCATGGTGCCCAGAGTGTGTCACCTGTGAAAGGTCATCTACCTAAGACCTTAGATATGATAAACTTTTTGGGTGTGTCTATCCAGTTCTAAGTGCACAGAGAATCTAGAAATTGGGTCATGAGAGAAATAGAGGTGAAAGTTAAAAGGAAGGAAACAAGTCCCAAAGTGAACTGAGCCACCACAGCTCCAGCCTGCATTAAGTCAATCTTAGTTGTGCTTATCAAAGATGCAGGAGGACTGCTGAGCTGTGCCACACAGCCTCCAGCATGTACATGTTCTAGACATCCCCCCAGAAATGAATCCTGCCCAACCCAGAAGCATTTAGTATCAGGGATGAGGTTATCTCAGCATCTTGCAGTGGCCTTCAGAGGAGACCCTCACAAAATATCATCTGACCTGCCCAGGCAACAGTTTCACTGGCATTTCTGCTGGGAGAGTGAAAATTTCCTTTGCTCCACTCCACAAATTGCCCATTGAATGACTTTGTTGTGAGTTTCTGGACCACTTGCCCCTATTTGTATTAGAATTAGGATTAAAACTAATTTGTACACGTTCTTCATCCCTCTTAGTCCTCAAATTTAATTTAAAAGCTCTATGAATTTCTTATAAATAATACCCACTTCTAATTAGAAACATTATTTAGTCAGGTTTCACATGCTGTCCACCTTATCAGATTCTTTTCACAACTCTGTGTATGATTTGAGCATTCCACTCGAACACACACATTGGCCACCAAAATATGTCAGAGATGTCTTCTGATGGCAGGAGGCATTTGATGTTTCACTTATATGATATTACAGTTCTCATAGCACAGTAACAAAGCACCAGGGGGAAAAAAAAAAAAAGGTAGGCACAAAACAAAAAACTTTGCAGAAATGTGGAGAACTCAGGAGGAAGTGATTTTTCTCCTGAAAATCTCTAGTGCCTCTCAGCTTCTAGTGTTCTTGCTTTCCATTTTGAAATCATACTTTGTTTTATCTGTAACTTGCTACTGCAGATATACAACATTGCATTTTTGCAAAGGTTAAAGCAAAATTACATATTTTGAAAGATCTAAATTTTAAAAATAATTTAAAATTATTTTTTAAATTTAAATTTAAAATTTATATTTAAAATTTAAAATTTATATTTAAAATTTAAAATTTTTCTTGTTAAGGATTTTTTACATAGGAGGAGGGATGTTCTGCACACCCTTTCAAAATCCTCCACAAAACAGCACTCCAGTCTTTCACGAAGCTCTCAGGCTCTAGATGTGCTTTGTAAAGTAGAAGTGACATACAGATGTAGTCACCACTGGAAGGTGATGCAGATCTGCCCTGGGATGTGCACCAATGCAGTACCACACACAAACCTCTCTTACTTCTACAGTGAACAAGCCCCCACTTACAAACAGCTCCAGAAACAGCTTTTAAGTCCAACAGCACAAATCCAGAGCAGCTCCACTGAGGCTGATGGCCATGATCCTTCTCTCACTTGTATTAGTGTTATACTATTAACTACAGAGGAATAAAACCTGAGATGAAAACCAGACTCCACCAAGTAAACTCTGGGCTTGAGTTGTCTCAAGAAAAGGAAGCCAAGGAGCGGTGCCAGGGTCTGCCAGGAGTCTTGGCAGCTGAGAGGTTGTTATCTGTAGCTCTCACACCTCTCTCCTTCCATCTTAGGGCCTGATGAAAGGCTCATTAGCATTAGGGGAATCCCTCCGTGCTTCATAGAATCATAGCCTATTAGAACGCTTTGGATTGAAAAGGACCTTTAAAGGTCATCTAGTCCACCCCCTCTGCACTGAGCAGGGACATCTGCAACTAGAGCAGGTTGCTCAGAGCCCCGGCCAACCTCACCTGGAAGCTTGCCAAGGATGGGGCATCAACCACCTCTCTGGACATCCTGGGACAGGGTCTCACCACCCTCAGCATCAACAATTTCTTCCTTCTCTCTAGTCTAAATCTCCCTCTTTCAGTTTAAAATCATCACCCCTTGGCCCTGATAAAAAGTCCCTCCCCACCTTTTTTCTAGGCCTCCTCGAAGTCCTCAAATGCCACAAAAAGGTCTCCCTGGAGCCTTCTCTCCGCCAGGCTGAACAAGCCCAACTCTCCCAGCCTGGCCTCCCAGCAGAGGCTTCCAGCCCTCCCAGCATCACTGGGGCCTCCTCTGGCCCCGCTCCACCAGCTCCATGTCTCTGCTGTGCTGAGGACTCCAGAGCTGCCCCAGCACTGCAGGGGGGTCTCCCCAGAGCACAGCAGAAGGACAGGATCCCCTCCCTGCCCTGCTGCCCACGCTGCTGGGGATCAGCCCAGGAGGACATTGGCTGCTGGNCATAACACAAGAACAAAGCACCAGGGGGAAAAAAAAAAAAAGGTAGCCACAAAACAAAAAACTTTGCAGAAATGTGGAGAACTCAGGAGGAAGTGATTTTTCTCCTGAAAATCTCTAGTGCCTCTCAGCTTCTAGTGTTCTTGCTTTCCATTTTGAAATCATACTTTGTTTTATCTGTAACTTGCTACTGCAGATATACAACATTGCATTTTTGCAAAGGTTAAAGCAAAATTACATATTTTGAAAGATCTAAATTTTAAAAATAATTTAAAATTATTTTTTAAATTTAAATTTAAAATTTATATTTAAAATTTAAAATTTATATTTAAAATTTAAAATTTTTCTTGTTAAGGATTTTTTACATAGGAGGAGGGATGTTCTGCACACCCTTTCAAAATCCTCCACAAAACAGCACTCCAGTCTTTCACGAAGCTCTCAGGCTCTAGATGTGCTTTGTAAAGTAGAAGTGACATACAGATGTAGTCACCACTGGAAGGTGATGCAGATCTGCCCTGGGATGTGCACCAATGCAGTACCACACACAAACCTCTCTTACTTCTACAGTGAACAAGCCCCCACTTACAAACAGCTCCAGAAACAGCTTTTAAGTCCAACAGCACAAATCCAGAGCAGCTCCACTGAGGCTGATGGCCATGATCCTTCTCTCACTTGTATTAGTGTTATACTATTAACTACAGAGGAATAAAACCTGAGATGAAAACCAGACTCCACCAAGTAAACTCTGGGCTTGAGTTGTCTCAAGAAAAGGAAGCCAAGGAGCGGTGCCAGGGTCTGCCAGGAGTCTTGGCAGCTGAGAGGTTGTTATCTGTAGCTCTCACACCTCTCTCCTTCCATCTTAGGGCCTGATGAAAGGCTCATTAGCATTAGGGGAATCCCTCCGTGCTTCATAGAATCATAGCCTATTAGAACGCTTTGGATTGAAAAGGACCTTTAAAGGTCATCTAGTCCACCCCCTCTGCACTGAGCAGGGACATCTGCAACTAGAGCAGGTTGCTCAGAGCCCCGGCCAACCTCACCTGGAAGCTTGCCAAGGATGGGGCATCAACCACCTCTCTGGACATCCTGGGACAGGGTCTCACCACCCTCAGCATCAACAATTTCTTCCTTCTCTCTAGTCTAAATCTCCCTCTTTCAGTTTAAAATCATCACCCCTTGGCCCTGATAAAAAGTCCCTCCCCACCTTTTTTCTAGGCCTCCTCGAAGTCCTCAAATGCCACAAAAAGGTCTCCCTGGAGCCTTCTCTTCTCCAGGCTGAACAAGCCCAACTCTCCCAGCCTGGCCTCCCAGCAGAGGCTTCCAGCCCTCCCAGCATCACTGGGGCCTCCTCTGGCCCCGCTCCACCAGCTCCATGTCTCTGCTGTGCTGAGGACTCCAGAGCTGCCCCAGCACTGCAGGGGGGTCTCCCCAGAGCACAGCAGAAGGACAGGATCCCCTCCCTGCCCTGCTGCCCACGCTGCTGGGGATCAGCCCAGGAGGACATTGGCTGCTGGGCTGCGAGCGCACGGGGCTGGTTCCTCTACAGCTTTTCCCCCCAGCACCCCCAAGTCCTTCTCCCCAGGGCCACACCACAAGGTGTAAGGACATGTCCTCAGTATGTAAGTGCCATTCATCATGCAGAAGAGCAGCGAGACTGCTGTGTGGGTGTGGATACAAAACCCCATACCCTGCAACGTGCCCTAGTTTTTCATTTCATTCCAGTCAGAAAGTCCCTGTGCTGTTAACAGCTCAGGAAATTTGGCCTGTCATCTGTAATCTTTGAAGTGCAAACTTCAGGCTCATACAGAACAGAGAGCAGAAGTGATGTCTGTATTTTCAGGTGAGCAAAGCTACAGACTTCAAAGGTTTGGTATTAATCTGTGAAGCTTCTTAGAGATTGTCACCTGAGTTTCTCAAAAGCTGGCTGAAAATGCATCCATACAACCAGATAAACGTGTTCTTTGATCTGGGTGATAAAAACAACTGTTTTTCTACATGTAAACTGCTTTTTTGTAAATGTTTATGAACTGTGGGAAATTATGTCTCTGCCAGAGTTTAAAATAAAGTGATCCAATGGGTTTGCTTTACATTTACCATTCATTATGCTCACTAACATTGCAGGAATCCCAACGGAGTTTTCAAGGAAGGTTCACGGTGTTGTAGTTACCAGGGAAACACATGATAAATTGTTGCTATCTAAAAAAGAAAATCCCCATTAACTTTCTATTAGAGAGCAAGCGATGTGAGCTATATGGAGAAATGCCTTTACAGCTACCCTATTAAAATGCTGTATGTTTTGTTTCAAGATTTAACCAAATATTGGCCAAGCTCTGACATTTTTATTCATTGTGAACAGCACCTATCACTTTACAGCCTGTGGTTTACCACGCATTGTTAAACACAGTCCACTATTTAGCCGGGTCAGCCCAGGAATAGCAGACACCGTGTGATTGTTACTGCAGTTAAAACATTTACAGGCAGAGCTTTGTTAAGCTAAGCTGGCAAAAATGGATGTGTATTTCAAACTAAAATGAAGTTTTTATGTCAACCCCCCCATGGTTTGTACAGGGTACCTCATCCCAGAAGATGAGCTTGCAGGTTGAGCAGTCAAATAACTCCATATAGCATAAACATGGGTTCTTGGTATATTCCTACATAGGTTTTTTGAAACACACAAGTGTTGCAGGTCACAGATCACCTTGGTCCTAATGATCAGTGGTGGAGACAAGGATGCTCCAACCCTATCTTGCCCTTGGAGCTCCAGAGACTGGGAACACCACATGGCATCACCCGAGCAGCCACATGGGGAAACTAGAATACTTCCTTGTTCAAAGCCCTCTTTGACCTCTTGCAGAAGCAATCATCACCCTCAGCCACCACCTCTCAGAGGGAGTTGATGTCCCTACAGTCTTTTGGTCAGTCCCCAGCCTTTTGAGACTGACCACAAATCTGCTCCGACCTTACTGCAACATGAATATGCTGACTAAAAGCACCTTCGGTAGAAGTTAAATTAAATCTGGCCTCTTACACACTAAAATGTCCTAAAAGCACATTTCCTTTCGTGCCCTGTCTTTCACACCCATCAGTTACGGTATCTCAGCCAGACAGAAGGTGGCTTCCAACAAAGAAGGGTAATTTCTTTAGCTGCTCCAACCTGATTCACATTTGACTGCCCATGTCTGTCACACTCAAGCCTTACAGAGTAAATCCCTGAATCACTACAGTGAGTAAAAAGGATTATTCTCATTTAAGGGGTCACCTCTGAATTGATGAGAGACATTCAGCAGCTGACTTCCCCAAGTTTCCACTGTGAATTAACAACAAAGCAGAGATATTGTCCAGTTCCTTGCTGTATTATCCCAATCTTGATACCTTCTGGATTAAAGAAGACATTAATTTCACTGGAGCTTGTGTTGGGACATCTAAGCTTTGTACCACAGGAGAGGATCTTTAGAAATATTTCTGGCAAATGGAGGCAGCATTATGGGTCAAGCGAATGCAGAAATTAATTTTTCCTTCCTGATTAGACAGAGGAATGACTGATTCTGAACGTGAACACATGCAGTGTCTTCAAAGTGAAGGAGAAAGACAGAGGGTCACATCAAAGTGAAAGTCAGGGAGATGGTGATACTACAGGGCAGGAATGACTGCCAAGACCAGAAAGACAGATGCTGTGCTAAAGAAGAGGTGATGTGACAAGAGCTTAGGTGAGAGTTTTAGCTTCTTGGATGAATAAGAAAATCAGGTTTCAAAATACATCACGTAGAAAGAATCTGCAAGATTTAGACACAGCCTGGACGTGAGGCTCTAGACAGAGCTGAAAGAGCAGCAAGAACTGTAGGTGGGTAGGGGTCTGGCAGAGAGAAACAGAAAAGAAGGTGGGAAAGGGAAGACCCAGTGAGACAAGGAGCACTACTGCAGGGCTTTTCCTTGGTACATCCATGGGCCCATTCCTGGTCCAGGTCAGGCAGAGTGGCCATCTGAAAATGTCCCACATGTCCCCTGTCTCTTCTCTTGTAAGAAAGTGTTGTTCCTGCTGATGGTCACATCTCTAAGGCCATAACAGTCTAGGGAAAGGAGGTTAATTGGGTTCTCTGAGAAGACAGGACACAGATCCCACCTCTCTTCTCAGCTCCCAGGTCACCTTGCTGGTTCCTCTGAACACCCAACACCCAGTGCATTGTAATGGAGATGAGCCATTATGTCAGTTAGAGACATCACACTTCATACTGTGGATTTAGCCTCAGCTTTAAGTCAGTGTCACCAAGACATTAAAGTGATGGAACAAAAGCCTCATTTTAGTTGACCTGTTTTCTTTTTCCTCTCCTTATTTTTACTTTTACTGTTCTATTTCTTAAATCCATTCCTAAAACAGGCAAACCTTTTTTTGTTTCCATTTGCAAAGGATAAAAAAAGGGAGAGAGAGAGACGCACATGCAGACACACAAAGCCAAAAAGAAACAGAGAATCCAAGAGGAGAGGTATGTGTTATTGGACAAGTGTTTAATTTATGGAACTTGGCCGGCAGAACAAGAGTTTGAATTGTACTTCAATAAGTGGAGCTCTTAGAATAAATGTGGCTTGTAAAGTTGTTTTACAGTCTGCTTTGCCGAGCAGCCAACACCTCATGGAAACCTTTGAAAAACATTCTGTTTAGAAGCGACGGTTTTTATACTTCATATTTTCTCTATTTGTTTTCCCCTCTGGTTTTATAACTGAAACCATATGCAGCAAAACAGGATTTTTGTGTCTTAAAATATCTACCTGGTCTGACTACTTTTATTATTAAAAAAACAGCTAGCATTTTGAAAATTCTTCGTGTGTTAGGCACTTGGTTCAAACATTAACGTGTCCTTGTTTGATACCCCAGTCAGCTACAGATTTCCCAAATGACCTTGGGATAGTCACTTAGCTGAGATTCATCACTCCCCTCCCTACGTATAGGCAGTGCAGCTGTGTGCATCTGAGCTGCCTGTCTTTCCCATTATAGACAGCAAATGCAACCGAGTTTAGGACATGATTCATCTGTGTAGGATGGGAGGGGATGAATCATGCCCTAGATCCATACATTGACCAGCTCTTCACTGGAAGTCAAGGCAAATTGCTTAAATACAGACGCTAACACTGGAGATATCCACGATTAGCCTCATAATTCCCATCTTAGCCTCTCTATGCCACTAAAGTGATGAGATAGACCCCTCTGGAAGGAATTCCATCCCGTCCCATGGGTGATGTCTGATACACCTAGGTGAACTGCCAAGAGATGATGCCAATCAGTCTGTGTTGACCACAGTGAGCACCAAAACTATGAGTCTTTAAATGGCTACAGGGGGTCAAGAGGAATCCCTCTCTACAAACATTATCCAGGAGGTTCAAGGGGGCCTACAAGAAAGCTGGGGAGGGACTTTTTAGGATGGCGGGTAGTGGTAGGACTGGGAGGAATGGGTCAAAACTGGAGGGGGGGAGATTCAGATGAGACGTTAGGAAGAAGTTATTCCCCAGGAGGGTGGGGGGACACTGGCACAGGTTGCCCAGAGAGGTGCTGGAAACCCCATCCCTGGAAATTTTTAAGGCCAGGCTGGATGGGGCTGTGAGCAACTGATGTAGTGGGAGGTGTCCCTGTCCATGGCAGGGGGGTTGGAACTGGGTGATCTTTAAGGTCCCTTCCAACCCTGACGATTCTATGATCTTCTCTATGATCTATGAAGTCAAATCCTCCTTCTCCATAGTTACATATACAATACATGTGTGTATATATGTACAGTCCACATACAAATGGTATCAGCACAACTTCTACCCTTCTACTAGGACAATCCAATAAATAAACTGTATTCTTCCATTTGGCAGATTAGTAGATACTGCTGCAACAGAGGGAAAAGAAGAAGAGTATTGCCTTGGAGAAAAGCAAAGTATTGCATGACACACTACACAGACTGGGAAAGGAGGACACAGAAAGGCTTCAAGACCACATCACAAAAGCCAAGTATCTAAATAAGGATGTAAGAGTCATATTTAGCCCCATAAGTTAAACTATCCTGTTTGCTAACTATTGTGTGGTAGTTGTGTTTGTACAGATATGACAGAGCTGCTCTGGAACATGGCTTCACTTAATACCTGTGATAGGAAGCAAAATTACTTAAGGGGTTTTTTTTCCCTTTTTTTGTGGATTTTTTTTTCTTTTCTTACTTTAAAGGTCTGTGGCTAAGTGTTTTATACCTACTCTCTGCAATTGTGTTGTGTTCAACCCCAGCAACTGTTCTGAAATGCCCTGTTTTGATCATTTGTTTTCAGTGTCATTGGGTTGATCCCTGGTAGAGCTTTGCTTGGTGAAGTCATTACGACTCAGCCAAGCATTCTATCACCATCCCAAAGATTTGCCCTCTAGCTGTACATTTATTTCTTTTCTATTTCTTTATGGTTTCTTATGAGAGCAATGTCCTTTTACAAACTATTTCTTTTCAAGGCCCTTGTGAGGCCACGTTCTTTCAAGTCAACACTTTTCTGATCACTGCTTTCAGCACAGAGGTGGAAAGAGCAATTGCCCAGGCTTGGCTTCAGGTGTCTTGGCATAAGGCTAGGATGCTGTCACAAACAGCAGCCCCATAGAAAAGTTGGCTCAAGCATTACTCACCACCCATCACCCTGGTCATGCACAATCCCACTGTTCACAGCCCACTCATGTTGTTTGTTTTTATGAGGCCACTGCAAGCTGTGTGAGGGTGCTGCACTGTGAACATTTTCTCTAGCAGCACAAGCCAAAGAGAAACCCAGAGCTTACTCTGGGAGGCTTAATAGAATGCCCTATGCTATCAGCATCCTGCACCTCAAAAGCATGGCACAACAGCTGCCCATTTGGGAATGAGCAGGCACAGGTAGGTCTAGAGATGAGCCCTGACCTCCAAGCATTGCCCTGCAGACTGATCAATGTTGGTAAGGAGCAGGACAGCTCATTACCACACTGATGGATCAGTGTTTGCTGACAAAAGGCCCTTTTCCCAAGGAATTCTCCATCAGCCCTAGGTGTGCTATAAGTGATTCGGTCTCTCATTAGACCTAATCAGCTTATTGTTCAAATGATTTCTCTATTATTCATGGAGCTTGTACCACTGAGCACCAACCTATCGACTGACAGGCGTTCACTGCAAAGATATTGTGCTTTTCCAAGGTGACTCCTGCAGGGATCACTGTGCCCATCACAGAGAATCTCCTCTGCCCGTTGCAGCCCCTTGGGCTTCTCTGCTGTTAAGCCCCTCAAGCCAATGCTGTGGCAGCATAGAGGATTTCAGCATCCCCATATCTCTTTTATGGCCCCAAATTTGGTAATTCTTCAGCCATCTCCTCCAATCATATCCCAGGCTGCCTTCCCACCTGAGGTGGGTGAGTGTACTCCCTTCAAGCAGAGACTTAGTCCCCCTCCAATCCATAGGGAGAAAGCAAACAGGAATCATAATTTTTTTCTTAGCCCCAGAGCTTTGAGGCCCTTCTTGATGCAGATTACAGGTCTGCTACAGATGGCTCACTGATTTAAAGCACTAGCCTGGGACACCAGATCCCACTTCCATAAACTTAAAGGTTGACCTTGGCAAAATCTCTTAGGCTGAAATTTCTCTTTCCTGAAAAAAGCTCAACAACCAGGATCCCTCTGCAGCCAGTGGAAAGAGAGAGACAGGCATCTCAGATAGGTATATAGGGAAAGGAATGTGAATCACTCTCTGGAGATACTACACTTTCTGTATTGACTGCAGAGGACTCTAACATGACTCCTTTGCACTTAACACCTAATGGTTAAATTATGTGAGCAAGGACACAGGTCCCACATCTCAATTTCAGAGGGAATTGAGCAGTGCAGTCTTGTAAATACAAGCTTTAGAAGCTCTGCAGTGATGTTTCTGCTTTGTAAAACCCAACAGTGATTTTTTACTCGTGAGGTTTAAAATGAGCATGAGATTTTCAGGTGCTGTGAAGACATAGACACAACCACTCAGTATTTATTCTCCCTGCTGGTAACAGCTGCACTCCATTGCTGGTGATGGATGCTGTTCACAGCAAAGGGGCCACTAACCCTTCTTTAATGATGCGTTCCCAAGATGGCAAGATCCTGAGATGCTCCAGTCTCCTTCATGTGGATCCACTGCAATTGTCTCAGCCCACCTCAACTATTTAAACTCTTTGGAGAAGTCTTCTGGAAGGAACATGAACAAACAAACAAAATAGGCAATGCTGAATAGCTACCTCTGATTACAGCCACACTTTCTGCACGTGGCTATAAAGCTCTGGAGGGAAAGCAACTTCTATGACAGCCAGGTGCTAGCCTGGCATTGCTTTGGAGTTTCTTCCCTGCTTGTGCTTTTGACCTCAGACCCTGTGTCCTTCCCAAAAACTATTGGGTGTTTGACTGGAGCACTCAGGTTGAGCCGTTAGTGGGAAGAACAGAGACTTTCAGAGGGCACTTCTGAGCTGAGATGGGTTGAATTCCACCTGAAGGTGCCCAGAGCTACACTGACTACCAGGAAGCCCAGGGCAACAATGAGTCTTACACAGCCCAGTGTTTATGGGATGTATCCAGGCACAAATACCTGTTTTTCCAGCATGATCTGGACTCTGCCTACCTCAGAGGGATGCAAATTCAAATATCTGACCATTGCAAATTCCCTCAGCCTAGAGGACATGTAGAAGGGAAAGAGAGGATTCCTGCTCAGTGTCCCCTATACTGGTGTCCACCTGACTAGGCACAAAGAACTAGCTAAAAGTGGCAGTCACCAAGGCTGTCTTAAACTGACGCTAGGGATTGGGCTCAGCTTCTGACCAGAATCAGATTACCAACAGCAAAAAAACGAAGGGGGACAATAAACCCACCCCTTCCCTCTTCTTTTGCTCCTTGCTTGTTCCCACAATGAGTGCAGCTGAGCAGAACCTCCTTGCTCACAACCCCATGAGACATCCATGAGCAAGGGTGTGGGTGTGACTACTCCTTGCTCAACCACATTTCTTACTTTAGACCACACAACGCCTTCTATATCCCTCCTCCTCCCCTTAGGACGAAGAAAACTGAGTGATGCTGAGGTTTACTTTTCACAGCTACCCTTTAACAACACCGCTTGGCACTACATGTAGCCCCAGGCTGATGCTGGTGTGTGAAGGTCATCACAAAGGCTTTGCTGCGGTGGGGACGAGCTGCCGGCAGAGAGAGCCAAAGCACCAGACAGCAGGTTCTGCTCAATGCTTTTGCAGGGCTGCACTTTGCTTTGTGCTGCCAAGGGCAGAGGGAAAACATCTCCTGATGCTCAGGGACCTCCTCATCAGGGCGTTCAGAGCCACAGGTGTTTTCACCACCTGCCTGTCAGTGCTGGTCTCTGCAAAGCAACCTTCCCTCCAGCCAGACATCCCTTCCCAGCCTCTCCTGCTGCTGATACAGGCTTTAGAGCCACCCTGAGATACCCAAAAAACAGGGTCCCACCAGAAGGTGGTGCCTATATCCCACAAAACGCGGGACAAGCCACAGTCAGCTTTTGGGCAACACCTAGAAACCCTGCCTCAAAATGATCAGAGCAAAACCACAGAGCAGATGATGCCAGACTCCCTCAGAAAGCAGGGTGGCATTTTTGCAGGTGCAACCTGCAGTGAAGCTCACTAGGGTGTAGTACAGGGTATTTTTTCTCAAGGTTTAATATCTTAATGGGCTTTTTAATGAGCAGAGCCCTGCACTGTAATTGGAAGGTTAATAAAACCATGCTCCTGTCTGATATTCACCTGTTAACTAAAGAGCACACAGACACAGTGCTTGTCTTTGAAGCCACATGTGGATGCTGATTTCTGTGCAATACTTTGATGCTACCCCAGTTTGCTCTTGATGGTCTATCAAAGGCAGAGGTGAAAAGGGAAGCATGGAAAGGCCATAGATTTGCTGTGATACATGAATGCACCAGCTCAAAACATCAAAAGGGATACAGGTTTCATCCTCTCCTCTAGTATTTTCTTGTCTCCTGCTGTCTGCTGCCCTACTGGCAATTTGCATTGCTTTCCTCCAGCTCACTGCTAGCCAGACATCATCAGACTCCCTCCATGGCAGCTGCAAGAGCATGTAGGTACCACTTGGTTACTTGCAAAGATTATGTTCCCTGCCCAACCAGAAGCTTGTTAGAGGCTGATGGAGGGAAGGTAGAATGCTGCAGGGCATTTATATCATGTCCCTCTTTCCCCCTGCAGCTCTGTGCCACAGCTCCATGACAGCAGTGCGTCCTTTCATAGAATCATAGAATCATTTAGGTTAGAAAAGACCTCTAGGATCATCAAGTCCAACCTTGTCCAACATCTCCCTGAGCCCTGGGCCATTTCTCAGTCCTCATCCCCAAGAGGAGACACCACCTCCCCATGCAGCAGAGCACACCATCATCAGCAGTGATTCGGGCAGGCTCCTTCTTCATGAAACACCCAATTTTTGAAAAGGAGTATCACCACGGGGCTCTAAAGTACAGCAGAAAGTTTCCAGGGCACAATGCAAAAGGTTTTCTAACGTGTGGGCTTTGTGATTTACAGCTATCTCTTCTCACCACCCGAAAGAGATGGAGCTTGGAGAGATCGTTGTGGCTGAACATCCCGGTGAGAGGCAGTTGTACACGATGCAGAAGCCAAGAGTCCAGGACTTGCTGGGGAGAGGTGGAAGTCGGATCCACCAGGTTTTTGGGTACCTCACAGGAGAAATGAAAGAATATGGAGAGTGGATGAAAAGTAAGCAGAGAAATATTTCTGGGGCTCCCTGGCAAGGAAGAGCTAGCTGGGAACATCTGTATGGTCAACAGTGCTTTCAGCATTGAGACATTTCACCCTCAGAGGCAGAGCAGAGGCAGAGTTGTCCAACCTCACTGCAAACTTCTGGCTTTTTAACCAAAATCCTTTTATTCTCAGGAAGAGGATCTCACTGGATCCTCTCACCATTACCATGGCTGCAGGCACATTTCAGCACAGGCAAAGGACATTTTTTACACTTAATCAGTTATGTGTCATTAGCATCATGTTCCTTACAGCCCTGAATCATGTGTTAGGGCTGGGGGTTAGTCTTGTTCACAAGTGGTTTGGAGCAGTGATCATCTCCTTGATCTGTGTGTGGGCTGACAAAGGGGACTTGACTCTTGATTGTGTGGGTGATGGCTCTTGTATTACCAGCCTTGGGGAAATAAGAAGCAGTGTGGCTGTTATGTTGCTCTAAAATACAAAGCAAGTACTGATCTCAAGGGTTTATTGTCCAGATAGGAACAATACATGAGTAGATGGTCCATGTTACCCACAATTACTGGGTATTTGGGGCTTTGAGAGGCTATCTAAGGCTGTGGGTCCTCTGTCAAGGCTGGTTCATTAGAAGCACAACTCCAGCAATAGGAAAGAAGTAGGAGACAACCATGTACAGTCAGGATGTTCAGTGGCTATTGATGGTGGAGGACATGACTCTAAGCAGAGAGTTCAGCAGGCTGGCAATGTGGGCCCCAAAATCACAGAATCATAGAATGATATTGGTTGGAGGGACCTTTGAAGATCATCTACTCCAACCCCCCCCAGCCAAAACAGGTTTACCCAGAGCAGACCATGCAGGAACATGTCCAGACAGGTCTTGAAAGTCTCACACAGGGGATCATCTTCTCCTGCTTTTTCTTTACTCTAGTGGTCCATACTTGGCGGACAGCTTTTCTTACTCAACGTCCTGAAAAACTTTGGCCACTGCCTAGCTGGTTATACTCAAATACTTAAGAGTTAATGCTTGTGTCTAAAGCCAAGAACATTGCTGACATATTTCATAGCTCAACATCAAATATTAGTAATAATTATTTGGAAAAACCTAATTATTTTTTCTCTAAGGAACTTTGACATTAGGAAAAAGCTCTTTAATATGAGGGTGGTTGATCGCTGGAACAGGTTGCTCCGAGAGGTGGTGGAGGCCCCATTCCTGGAGATATTCAAGGTCAGGCTGGATGAGGCTCTGAGCAACCTGCCCTAGGTAGAGATGTCCCTGCTTATTGTAGGGGGTTTGGACTAGATGACCTCTAGAAGTCCCTTCCAACCCAATACATTCTATGATTCTATTCTATGAACTCGTTCCTCCTTGGTTGCAGCTGCCTGGCTCCCCAACAATACACAGCCTGAGGGATGCTTGTGAAGCCACCCCTCAGCTTGCACTCCAGCCCCTTAGGAGGGATCTCCCAGGGATGCTGAAGAGATGCAGAGTGGTAACCAGCCCTTCAGAGATCCTCTATTTAATCTACTCTCATCAGAAAGCAAAACTTGAGCCTTGACTGTGAATACAACACAGGGAGGGTGTGTGGGAGAGGGGAGATTTAGAAGTAAATCATTGCCCTGATTCAAAACGTAGTCTGGTACTTTATGCTGTGTCTAATTAACAATCTAAACTAATTAAACTAATTTTGAATATCTAAGCATGTGATAGCTGCATATACTTATTCTGTGAACATGTTGTACATATAAGCAGCCCCTCTTTCTCGGTTATTCTCCTTGCATCAAGTTTAATAGAGCACATCAGTATAGAAATGGTTACACCTCTCCCAGAAGTGTGGCAGAAAAAAGACCTTGAGTCAACTTACAGTAGAAGATCCATCAGCAAAAGTTATTACAGTGCTACAAGACCCTCCTCTGCCCATGGAGATCATTAGGATGCCCTCGGGCAGGCTGCTCTCAGTCCCACACACATCCCACCTCCCCACTGCACTCACCTGAGGTACCTCAGCTTGGTGCTCATTTGCTCTTGTCCAGGTCCAATGATCTTCTCTAAAGAGCAACATCTCTTTGTCCTTGGGAAATGCCTTTTTCCCTTGGCTACAGCCCAAGTTATAATAACTATTCTCTTAACTTAGGTTCTTCAGTTCCAAAAGTACTCTTTTAGACACCTTTGACAGTTTGACCCCATAAATATATATATATATACATACAGTGTACCGACATGTTCTGCATCCCTAAATCAGCAGAAGTGTTTCCTTTTCATATTTCCCTACCCACGTACAAATGAGTTTCAGACTTTACCCAAGTCCTTCTCTGCATCTGAATTATGCACCAAAAGGGGATTAAATTTATAGCAGAATCTTAAGCAATCTATTCTTTGACCACCATAAATAAACCACTTTTTTTATGAATCACTCTTTATGAACTTTACAGCAGTGCCCAGTGCCCATCTCTATTAGCTTTTCAAGTGCCAGATGCAAAATATGCTTGGAGAGCAATAAATCGGAGGCTTGTTTTACAGTTCTCTGTTCTGTGGCCAGAAAACAACCTGCAGAGATGAGCAAATGACACCTTATCACCACCATTTGTATTTGACCTCCTACAGATAAGCCCCTAACAGTTCAGCTGGTGGACTGGATCTTGCGAGGGACCTCTCAGGTGATGTTTGTCAACAACCCTTTCAGTGGGCTGATCATTTTAGTGGGGCTTTTCATCCAGAGCCCGTGGTGGATGCTCACGGGCTGCGCTGGAACCACTGTGTCAACATTAACTGCGCTGGCCCTCAGCCAGGACAGGTAGGTGGTATTCTGTGTCTGGGCACTTCATAAAGATTGGTTGTTATGGTATGAGGAACCCATTGATGGGCCACAGCCCCACATTTGAGTGTGTTGGAGACAGCAGACCAGCTTTCCCTAAGGATGGTTTGGAAGCAAATATTTGAGGACAGAGCTCTGGTCCAGGAAGAGCTGGCCTGTCCCCACAGTTGGCTGTCTTTGTAAGAGCAGACAGCTGTCTATCTCTGATAGCCATTGTCACAACCATGTAGGTTCTTTGGGTCACAAGGAATCCCCTAGATCATCATCACTCAACAATCTCCAAGCTCTCCCCTTCCACACACCAGTACAATACAACATGGCAGCAACCTCACTGCTTTTTCATCCCTCCCCTACACTGTTCACCAGGAACAGGACACATATAAACTGCATTTCAGCAGGTCCGTGTGACAGACCACCTTCATCACAGCTTGCTACCTTGCAAACGTTTCTCTCCATCACAGATCAGCCATCTCAGCTGGCCTGCATGGCTACAACGGGCTCTTGGTGGGACTGCTCATGTCTGTCTTCTCTGACAAAGGGGATTACTACTGGTGGCTTCTTCCTCCTGTGGCAGTGATATCGATGGCCTGGTAAGTGCCACTTCTCCTTCCAGGGATAATTCTCAGAGAATAAGGAGTCCTGCTATGTAAAAAACACATTGGAAGTCCCCTCTGCCCAGTCCTCTACATCAGCAGCTCCAGCTATGGTGGCACTGGAAAGAAGCATTCATTGATGCACAGAGCTTGTGAGGCACGTTGGTGAGAGGTTGAGTGCACAGACAACACTGACTATAGCACACAGGCAAAGCAGCCCCTCTTCAACACCCTGCAAATGGCCCTCATCAGCAGAACACGTTCAGGGTGGATGTCATCATGCCCAACCACACAACGGTCCTTCCTCATCCACGGTCAGAGCAGACATGGTGCTCTCCTTTAGGATGAATTCAGTATTCCCCCTCTCAGATATGCAACCAGTCATGAGCAAAATTAATTCCTCCAAGTGACTCCGAATGCCAGACAATGTCCTTTCAGGATTAAATGTACCAGTTCTAAATATGGACCCTACCAGCACTGTAGAATCTATTTAGCAGCCTTAACTGAGATTAATTCAAGAGTCACATTTTAACCGCTGTTAGAAGTAAGATGCAAGTCATTATTGCATTTCACTGCTTTTAAGATCAGATTTTTTCATATTTCGCTTCTTTAGTCACTCTCAGCAAAGGTCATTTTGCAACAACCTCTCAAAACCCAGGACACGTTGCAAGAATGTTTAGTTTGTCTTGTCTGCCAGAATTCCTTGAGGCCTTTTGTTCAAACTTTTCTTCACTCTTTTAGTTCACAAGGCTCGAGGGTAGAGCCAAAAGATTTTAAAATTAGACATTTCAGTGATTTTTTTCAACTGATACTTGGAATTTCAGCTTCAGAAGTCAGCATTTCTTTAATTGTTTCCTTTTTTTCTGACAAGTTGTATAACTGGCAGAAGCTTTGTATTTCAGCACAGAAATTAGGGCACCATTTTCACTGAAGTGCTGGGTTGGTTTTTTTTCTACAGCTACAAGCAAGGAAATCTCTAAACTCCTCTGGGAACTAAATTTGTCATAAATGAATAGGTTTCATCTGAATTTATACAGGGAGAACAAAGCATTTTTTCCACTGATGATAGTATCTACACAACAGGACACAAGATGTTGCTTTTGAAATGCCAAATAGTTTGAGTGGGGTTTTTTAATTAGATTCAGCTTAATGATCTCTTAGGACTCAAATGCGGCTTCTTGGAAAATTCATGTCTTTAAATTCAATTTATATAAACTGTGTGATGTCCACTGCTGCTTGGACCTTGACCATAAGGGTTGTTCAGCTCACTTATATCAGAAAAGTTCAGCTGGAAGCAGCAGAACACAGGCTCTTTCCATCAAGAACAGGACCTGCCCGTTCACCCCCTTCCACAAAAAACAGATATTATCTTGCCAATATGTTCCCACAAAGTCATTCATGCAGGACACCCACTTCAAGTGGAAATAAGGCAGTCTGGAAATGCCCTGAGGACAAGAAGATCTGGTGAACATTATATACCAAGTTCTACAGCCAAGAGCTGAGGGAAAAGTCATGGTATCTCTGCACGCTTTTCAGTGTTCTGTCTCTCAACATTTTCAGGGTCACCTCAAATACTTTACATGCTAATATGCAGTCAGGTTTCTTAAGAACTAAGCTCAGTTTTCAGAAAATGGGATATGATTTTTGGGCAGCACACGATAACATCAGTCTCATTGACATAAGCAAGGATGTCAACCAAGGTCTGTGTCATGCCTGGCACAACACCTCTCACAGTTCTGTTAGAGTGCTGACTTCATCTTATACTCCGTCAGGAACTATATGTCCTAAGGACTCCTCGTCCCCCCCAAAATAGTGTCTATTATAGTAACTATTTTAGATCTTTCTTAATAGAAGATCTTCCATCCACCTAGATCACCTCTTCTGCTTTACTTCTCTTCTAGAACCATCTTCTGGTATCCTTGAAACTATTTAAGAAACAAAAAGCAAATTACATAATTTCCAACTCCCCCTCGTCTCATCAAGTCAGGAGGTTTTTATACCACCTAGCATTCTCTAAAGTTCTTCACATGACATTCCCAAAATTCCCTTTTTGTATTAGATTTTTGTACAGACTAAGAAGCCAAATCACCTTCCTCCATCCATGCCTAAATGCTGTGCTAGATGCATTTCTTCTTTGACTCTTTGAGCTCAGCCTAACCAGCAAAGTGCTTTCACACCAGCCAACTGTCCTGAGAGAGGTTTATACCATCCATGAATGGATGTGATAATGGTTGCAAAAACATGAGCAGCATCTTACAACTATTTACCTGATGCAGACTTATATTAAGGTATTCACTACCTGATGTTTCTAAAAGGAATGGCAGTGAAGAGAAGGCTCTGGAGGGACCTTATAGTGACCTTCCAGTACCTGAAAGGAACGGGTGGATCTCTTCTCAAGGGTTTGTGGCAACAGGATGAGGGGTGATGGTTTTAAGCTAGGAAAGGGTAGATTTAGGTTAGACATTAGGAAAAAGTTCTTTAATATGAGAGTGGTTCATCACTGGAACAGGTTGCCCAGAGAGGTGGTGGAGGCCCCATCCCTGGAGACATTCAAGGTCAGGCTTGATGGGACTCTGAGCAACCTGACCTAGGTAGAGATGTCCTTGCTTATTGTAGAGGATTGGACTAGATGACCTTTGGAGGTCTCTTCCAACCCAATACATTCTATGATTGGCTCACATTACCAGAGCCTATGTCCGAAGTGGATATTTCAACTATGAACGACTTATACTGGTTTCTCTTCTCTTTCTCTTCTCAGCCCAATCCTGTCCAGTGCTTTGGGATCCATCTTCAGTAAATGGGATCTTCCTGTTTTCACTCTGCCCTTCAATATTGCCGTGACTTTGTACCTGGCAGCCACAGGACACTACAACCCCTTCTTCCCTACAAGCCTCATCAAGCCTGCAGCATCAGTGCCCAATGTCACCTGGTCTGCAATCAAGGTGCCACTGGTAAGCTTCTCCCCAACAAGTTTATGGTAATTCCTTAAAAGGGTGAGCGTGAAGGTGTTCAGCTCAGGATAACAATTTCACATGGGCAATTCACAGAAGCACACAGCTTGGTTCAGTTCAGTGCCATAAAAGCCCCAGGGACAGCCCATGCTGATCCAGCAAAAAGGTTGTTGGAGCCTGAGGGAGCAGAGACGCTGAACATCTCACTTCACTTAAAGTCAGACTGCCCCAAAACAAGTCTTGAGTGTTATCAATACAGAAGCACATCTGGATATGCATTCCCACTGTCCAGATGTGGTTAAAAGGACATCAGTAAAGTAGTCAGTGACAATGCAAAAAGATGGAAGAAACATCTTTATCCTAAAGGAATAGAAACTCGTTTACACTCAGTTCTCTCAGTTCAGCTCTCACACTGGAGGATCATCTTCCTAAAGCAGCATAAGGGTAACTGATAAGATATAACAAACTCAAATCAGCCAGCCCCACCACATTATCACTGCCTAGGAAGGTTACAGCTTTTCTCCTCTAAAATCACCAAGCTCCTCCCTAAACCCTTCACCACCCCCCCACCCACCATATTACCATCCCAGAAGAAGTAAAAGTCGAATTTGGATTGATAAAGTTCAAATAATGAACTAACTCTGGTTTGAAGGCCATGAGTGATCACCTTTACCCAACAGTCCCACTCAGTCAGAGTTCCTTCCTTGAGTTTTCAACCAATAGCTTGGACAAAATAACTGCTGTGTCCTTCTGAGTACAGAGATACAATAACATGCCCTTTTCTCCTGGCTGCTGCAGCTCTTGCAGTCCATCCCAGTCGGTGTTGGTCAAGTCTATGGTTGTGAAAACCCCTGGACTGGAGGCATCATCCTTGTTGCTTTACTTGTCTCCTCTCCACTTATTTGTTTACATGCTGCAATTGGATCAGCAGTGGGAATGTTTGCAGGTAAGAAATATTTACCAATTTTTACTTTTTTGTATCTTGACCCAAGCCATAATATGATTCTGTCCAGATTTCACTGTTGCATGGACTTGGACATACTTGGGACAATTCTCATGTTTGAAACTGTCTCTGAATTTGGAAGGTCTTACTGAAGGTCACACAATATGGTTAGTGACATGGTTTAGTGGTGGACTTGGCAGTGTTGGGTTAACGGTTGGACTTGATCTTAAAGGTCTTTCCCAACCTAAATGGTTTCATGGTTCTATGATGAATGCAAGAACATGGCAAGATTTTCTTTAAGCTTTGAATTTGTTATTAAATTTGTAAGGCAGGCAAGTGGTTTGTTGCATCTTGATCAACCCTCTTGCCATTGAATGTGATGAATCCCATGGAGGTGATGATAAAGAAACCTAGAGAAACAGTTTCAGAACTGATCTCTGGCCACCACAAGTGTTTTAAATTACCACCACAAGCAGACATCTGCCTCAGAGCTGATCAGTCAATGAAAAGAAACAGACTTTTCTAGGATGCAGTCCATTCTAACCTGCTGTGGATTTGTAAAAATAGATAAATGAATGCCACTCACAGTGGCCTGTCTCTCCAATAACCAGAGAAACAACCTTAAGTAAAAGAGATGAATCTAACCCTTGAAGCTGGATAAGATTCATGTCACTTATGTGACAGATGGTAATCAAAAAATATGGTGGAGCAAGTGTAGTTTGAGATAACAGCCTTGGAAAAGGCAGAGTCATCAAACAGTAAGTTCTCTGGGCTCTAAAGCACTTTGTACACGATGTGAGCTGCTTCACATTTGTGTTCTTAAACAAAACCCCCTACAATTTGTATGGTTAAGGGCACCTGGCAAGATTTGTACAGGTTTGACATTTAATCTAGAAGAGAAAGGTCAGGGGAAAGTATCTGGGGATAAGCATGGTGATGAAACAGAAGACAAATGAGGACATTATATCAGGAAATGTATTAATCTTAAGAGTGAAGGTGGCCTGTGCACTACATATTCTGCTCTTCTTTTGACTGGTACTCCTGAAGCCTATGAGAAATCCTGCAGAAGTACCTGTGAGGTCAGGTCTGGAGCAGACCCTCAGCCCCTAACCCGTTGGAGAATTTCCACAGCTATGATAACGTGACCACATCTAGTATCTAGATCACATCTAGCAAAGGTCACTAGGAAGAGGTGAAAACCCTGCTTACTCCCACAAAAGACACTCAACTGTGCCTCTGATATTCAAGATCAAGGTACATATGAGGTTTAAAGAGTACACGTGAGCACATCATTCTGCAAGGAGGGCACCCAGGTGAGAAGATCCTCCGACACTCTAGCTGGATCCCACATCATCAGTGGGACTAACTACAACACTCTCAGGGCATAAACAGAAAGCTTTGCCTGAAAGAAACCTTTGAGACTGTTCCCAATTCCAACCCTAGGCACATTATCAGAGCTCCAAAATCACGAGCTTCAGTTGGTTTCCTCCTTTTTCTGCATGTGCATGTAAATACAAGCGTGAGCATGGCTCATAGGTGTCATAGGGGTCCTCCTGAAGTTACATCTCATACTTGACTTCACAGCTTTGCCTTTTTTCTTGCAGCACTGAGCATTGCAACACCATTTGACAGCATCTACCTTGGCTTGCACAACTACAACTGTGCCCTCGCATGCGTTGCAATTGGGGGCATGTTCTATGCCCTCACCTGGCAGACCCATTTGCTGTCACTTGCCTGTGGTATGTATCTTTGACACCAAGGGAAGACAAAAATCTATGCAGGCAGGCAGCAATACAGGCTTAGAGTCAACTAAGGTTCTGCTGCACACGAGGTATTATGCAAAAGTTCTGTGGTGGCATCAGAGTTGAGCTTGGATGTGCAAGCCGCAAGTGCAGAGATGTAAAAACATCTAGAAAGGGTGGAAGCACTTGTTTGTGAAAGGAACACAAGCTATGCCATGAGCAGAAGTTTAATAAATGAACAACTCAGTAGATTCATATAAGAAGCCTTTTCGTAACTGTATGTGTCATTAGAGGAAGGGTGTCATAAGGAGGAAGCTGTTGCACAAGGTCAGCTAAAAATCTATCTACCCAAAGATCCCATCTCCAACAGCAGCCAAAAACAGGCACTGTGGGAAGAGTTTAAGAAATTCCCCATTTTAAAAATTCCTGAGAAGATTCACCCACCTCTTGTATTTCACTAGTTGGGTTTCTCAGTAGCTTTGTCTTGCTTGATTTTGTCTTTGGGAGCCTGACCTCCTGTTTTGCCAGCTCTGATACCTTGGGGCAAGGAGGTCCACTGATAACTCCATACAGTTTGAAGCCACACAACAGAGAATTTCTGCAACCCCTCACTGCATACAGGTCAAGTTGTGCCGATTAAAAATAAATTAAAGATAAAAGAAATGTCACCGTCCCTTGCTCTTGACACAACCACATTCTTCATTCACCACCCATCTCTACAGAACAGATAGGACCAAATGTAGTCCCTAAACTCAGATGTAACTTTGGGGCATTTTAACTAATTGTTGAATTCTAACATTAAACCTCACAACAAGTAGTTGGGAAGATATTTTACTGCACATTTGGACAATAGTACTCTTTCTGATAATTTCTATGGAGAGTTGAACAATATTTTCCTCATCTTGAGCTATCTCTGGTCTTCTTTTCTCAGCGTTATTTTGTGCCTACTCTGGAGCAGGTCTTGCTAATGCCCTGTCTGTGGTAAGTCTGGGGAGGAGGGGGCCCATGGGGAGGGGTTGTTTGTTTTATTCAATTGTATTTTGATTTGTTATGGTATAACATTAAGGATGCTGCAGCCAATAGAAGGTCTTGTGCAGTTTCTCTGGCACTTTAATTGTGCACTTGTAGACTCTGCAGCTGATAACAGGAGTCCAAAGACCTTTGGAACACTTTGTCCACATCAGAGCATGTTGTCCACAATTGGACTGTGCATGCATATGTGAATTCCGACAACAAATTTAAGATGCAACACTTAGTTGCAAGCAATATTTTTTTAAAATTCCCAATGGTTTAAATTTTTCTTTTCTTTTTCTGAGGTTTTTCTCCCACCCTACCCACAGACATTATTTAAGTTTGATCTGGACATGGGAACTAAAAAGGAGGGGAGACTGTTCTCTTAAATACAAAAATCATAACTTCAGAACAGACCAAGAAAGAGGTGACCCCATAAATGTCAAGCTTTGTTTCTTCTTTAATATCTGAGAGATTAAAGCAAAAGCATATTTTAATAAAATTGATTTAGTCACTTAAAAGCAAAAAAAAATTAGAACTAGCAGCTTCATGATCAAATATATTCATCTAGTATCCACTCAGTACTGTGTAGGTCCCTGCAGAGGGGTTGCTTTGTTAAGCACTCTTGTTTTTGGGATGCACCAGAAAATAAGAATATTTGCTTTTTCTCCTTTCTCCTTCTTGTTTTTGGCAGATCCCAAGTTGGGTCAAGGGGTGGGATCACAGAGTAGGACTAAGGGTTGGGTGCAATACCAGTAGCACATGGGCATTGAGGATGGTGAATGTTAGTACCCTCATTACATGATATTTTACAGGACCAGGAGGGTGTGATTCAGCTCATTTATCAGAGAATTTAAAGGTCTACATGTAGGTCGGGTTTCTTGGCTTTCATTACAGTCAACAGAGGTTTGGAGCCTAATTCAGTTGCTTCAATATTGGTGCCAAGTGCCATTCAGCACCAACAGCTGCATCTTCAGAAGCACTGAGGTCTCCAATGTAGCATGCCTTATGTAGGCCCATACATTTCAGATAAGCTAGAAAACTCTGTTAACCACCGAATTGACATTTGGTAACACCGGTGACCAGCAGGAACCCTGCTCACATGTAGCCCCTGCCATGTAGGCATCTGCATTTGGTCATCCTCCCCTGGATCCGAGTGGGAGATCCTTTCACGAAGGCATGTCCTATGTCACGCTGTCCTCAGGGAAACCACAGGGTCTCCCAGCTTCTCGAGTGAAAGAATTTAGCAACAGGGAGAAGGAAGAAAAGGGAATAAGTAGAAAGAGGTACCACAAGGCATCTGTCTGTCTGTCCTTCCCCCTCCAGCTCGGGCTGCCGCTCTGCACCTGGCCCTTCTGCTTCTCGGCTCTTCTCTTCCTGCTGATCAACTCAGACAACCCAGCCATCTACAAAATGCCCCTCTGCAAAGTCACCTACCCAGAAGCCAACCGGATCTACTACCTGAGGATGAAGAGAAGAGCTTCAGAGGCCAGGAGAGAAGAGCAGAAGCGAAAGGAGCTGAAACCCTCCAGCGACTCAAAAACGAGCACGGGAGGGACCCCTTTGTGCACCCCCAAGACCCGCCACTTTTCCTGATTCCAAGCATCCATGTGTGTGTGGTTTTTGGGAGGTTTTTCAGATGCTAAGCCAAGCACACCTCTTCCAGCAGTGATCTACAGTCTGGGGATTCAGCATCCCACACAATTTGCCCTTGAACTAAGCTTCTCAAAAATCACTCAGGTAGGGTAGCCATGGCTGCCTTATCAATCCACATGCTGTTAACTTGAAAGTCACCTCTTATCAATAATAATTATAAGAATAGGCAGAAGAACATTAAAGCTGACAAGAGGCTGCATTTAATTTCAGGCTTGTAATGTAACTAAATCAATATGCTGAGCAGGCAGTGGTATCTAATAATAATAAATAATGTAAGAACCCCATCAAGAGCTGCACTTCAAATTATGAACATGTATATTTGAAAGTGGAATAAACAAACTGATCTCTTCCTTTCTTGTGTCCCATCAATGTCTAACCCTCTTAATCTCTCTTAACAGCTACAACATACACAGGTAAATATTCTTACAGAGTTCACACTATCTTTGGTGCCATCTCCTGACTCCTCGTTAAGTGCCAAGACAATGAAGGTATGAATAAATAAGCTTTAATCAGACTAGAAAAGTGACTAGCTAGCACTGATCAAACATTTTTCTTTCCCTTGCATAATTTTCCATCCTACAAATACAGGATTTCTCTCCTACTGGATGCAGGATAGCAGGTCTGAATTCCTACAAGCATCCAGTGGGGAACAGGAAAATTTCTGCAAAACGAGCCTGACAGAAAGGCTTCCTCATTTTAAAGTCATTTCTCATGATCAGTTTAAAATCAGAGACCAAAAGGACTGAAGATTTAAAACTCAAGGAGACTATACAAGCTCAAGCACTCAGAACAGATGCTGTCCTTTCTCTCCCTTGATACAGGGCTGCTTTGCAGATTCATACAAGGATCTTTGAGCAGGTGGGAATCCAGCTCTAAACCAGCCCTTGGACTTTTTAAAGCAAAGTGAGCCTTGGTGCTGCTCATGGGACTATTTGTAACTTTATAAACACAAGTCCAGCAACTATCCGTCCATCTAAATGTGCCCTAGAAGTAGCATTCAAGATTGAATTCAGTCTTGGGGACAAAAGTATGGTGCCATGTAAGAATGTTCAGGTACTTTTTAAGCAGCTTAGGTCATTCCACAGACTCTGGTAAAATTCAGGTCCTGCCTCCTCCCCTCTCTGAATGACAACAGATTTGAGATCCCACCTGGCAGGAGAGTCATGCAAAGAAGTCCAAATTTCAGTAGCAAAGACAACCCTATAACTGAAAATTGAGTGATTCAGTGAGCTGTGAAGCCATTATAACCTTGTCCACCCTCATACTTGAGCACCTGTGTTACACCTCTGTCCCTTTTAGACCTCCAGGAAAGCACCAGGAGAATGAGCTGGCATTCTCACATATCAGAAGTCTTCTTGGATATTGATACAACACCAAGAATCCCAGCAACGTGCCTTATACATCAGCTGTGAGGCTTTTGTTGGCCTGGTGATCATAGAATTNTATATCTCAATACCTGACCTATCTCTATGAGAGGGAGGAAGATCTGACAAATATACAACTGTGGCAAGCAGAAAAGCAAACACACTATAATGGTCAAAACCTCCCAGCAGCATCCTGGAGATGCTGAGCTGTGACAAGCAGCAAGAGTCCAGAGACTAAAGTGTGTTTCTGTAACACAAGAGCAAGGGATGAAAACTGATAATTTTGTAGAAATTAATTGTTTGCAAAAAAGAACCTGGGACCCAGGCACTGGAGAGAGGCAGTTAAGCCTTTAAGCTATCATAGATGACTGCTGAAAATGGGTCTACAACCTCAGCCAGTGTTAAAACATAATTGCAGGCTACACGTGCAGGTGCTTGTTCCTGTGTGGTGACTCCAGAAAAAGAAAAGGCACCACCAGAAAAGGTGTCAGCAAGCAGGGAGGAAAGCAGAGAGGCTCAGCAGAACAGGCTGGGAAGCTGCCCTTTGAGCCATGCAGCCAGCAAACTATTCCTAGTAAAAGAGCAGTCTTGAATGGTCACTATAGACTGCAAGATCCAGGACATCCCAATGTTACTGCTGCTGTAGAGAAACAAAGAAAGGCAGAATAACACAAGAGGTGACACACAGGTGCCTGAACACCTTCCTTCTATAGCAGTCAATGACATACACCAAGAACATTCAAACTAGCAGGACCTATCCATAGAATCATAGAAAGGTTTGGGTTTGAAGGGACCTTTCAAGGCCATCTAGTCCAACCCCCCTGCAGGAGACATGGACATCTACAACTAGAGCAGGTTGCTCAGAGCCCTGGCCAACCTCACCTGCAATGGTTCAGGCATCAAACACCTCTCTGGGCAACCTGGGCCAGGCTCTCACCACCCTCATAATAAAAAATGTCTCCTTTATACCTAGTCATCTGCTCTGCACGGTTTAATTTAGCTTATATACAGTCCAGTACTAGAGAAAGATTTGAGTAGTAGCAACACAAAGTTCCAAAAACGCTATAAAATAATGCTAGAATCATATTTTTTAAGAAAAACCTCAATTGTGGTTAGTTATGTCAAGTATATTATTTGTTTTCCTGAAAATAAGAGTAAAGTCCAAGCACAGTATGGCTATTGGAAAGAATTTGTCATGTATGAGCCACTGCAGACATTAATTCCTCAGCCAGAAGCAAATCCATCCTGAAATCAATTAGTAAAGCAACTTCTAGAGTTGAAGCCACCCATAAAAGATAGGGTATAAACAGCTTTATTAAGTCTCTAGCTAATCAAAAGATTTGAGTAACTATAGCCAGCACTAATAATTCTTGAAAACAGGCAAGACAAATCAAGTGTCTCCTGGAAGGGAGCAGTAGACAATAAAAGCACTAACTGAATTTATCAATGGTAGCCCAACAGCCTGTTGTCTATTGAGTTCTATAAAAAATTTTCATTAAGAGAAATAAAATGTACTGTTTTCAATGGGGCTAATAATTCTGGGGCAGTTCCCAGAGATCTGACATAAAACAAATACAGCCATAAAAAAAAAAAACAACAAACTAAAAACTAAAGCCTCTTCTATAGTCACTCCACCTAGCTCACTTGAACAGAAAATGGAATAAATATTCCTGTACAATTCAACACCTGGCCTAGAAGTAGCATATATAAAAGCTACTTACCTGTTAATCACTCTTCATGAACAATTAGCAAAGTTGTTCTGAGGGAATGGGGAGGGAAGGGATTTGTCTTCTCAGTGAACATTATTTTTAGTAGAGGTCAGAGCCAAAGCATCCTAGTTGATGTTTACCTCCTGATCCCTTCATCTGATGAAATTTTTGAGACCCAACAGCCTTCTCACATACTACTGGGGTCCAAAGCAGGCAGAAACATCACTACAGAAGGAGAACACTAGGAGATGGTGACACAGAATCACAGAATGTCAGGGATTGGAAGAGACCTCAAAAGATCATCTAGTCCAACCCCCCTGCCAGAGCAGGATCATCCAGAGCAGGTCACAGAGGAACACGTCCAGGTGGGTTTACATGTNGATGGCAGCACAGCCCTGGTGACACCTCTCAGCCCAAGGAGTTTTCCACTGTAGGGGTGGAAAACCCACCTCTACGCTTTCAAACTGTGATGGGGAGAGGCAGCTGCAGTGTTGCATGAGAATCAAAAGCCAGGCAAAGCACAATGGGTTAAAATCTGCTGCCAATGAGCAGGTCTCTTTGGTGGCCTCCACTCTCAAGCTGCCAGAGCCCAGGCCACTCTCTCCCTGCTCCATTCAATACTGCTATGAGCTTAAAATAAATATTGCCATTTTTTTCATCCCTTCCGCAATGCCAACACCTCTTCTTCCCATACCTGCAACTACGGATCGGTGCAAATAGGAGTGTGAAGTAGTCAGACATGGGGAGAGCAGCTGTCCCCCCACCAAGCCCCAGCAGCCACCACAAGCTGGGAAAGGAGAGATTTAGACTGGATATTAGAAAAAAGTTCTTTAACATGAGGGTGATAGATCAGTGGAATGGGCTGCCCAGAGAGGGGGTGGAGGCCCCATCCCTGGAGTCCTTCAAGGTGAGGCTTGATGGGGCTCTGAGCAGCCTGCCCTAGGTAGAGATGTCCCTACTTGTGTAGGGAGGTTGGACCAGATGACCTCTAGAGGTCCCTTCCAGCCTGAAACATTCTATGATTCTATGATTCTAAATATCATGAAGGGCTGTGTGCTCCAGAGGGGCACTCCAGCAACACAGAGCCTCACCACAAGCTGAAAACCCAAAAACTCTATCACATATCCAAATAAGATGCAAGCCCCTAAAATTTCCAGCTGCTGGGAAGTTGCTCTGTGCTTTATTTACACCAGATTGCTCTGCTATGACAGACAGGTTCCCCAACACTGCAGGCTGACTTGCTCTTTTGTAGGTCCCATTTACCAGGGTTATAGGAATGCCACCACTCCGATGGTGAGATCTGATTGCCAATCACTGTCTCCTCACTCTTCCTTCAACACAAGGGTGTGTTTTTAGCTTGGAAGATGGAAGGAGTTCAAGCAGGAAACAAACCCTTGATTGCAGTTGATTTTACAGTTCTCGAGGGGTCTTTTACAAACTCCTGCAGCTGTTGCTACAGCTGCAGCTTACACATCCCAGTGGTGGGATGAGAAGACTCTGTGAGGAGCAAAGGTTTTTTCTACCATATTTTCTCTGGGAATTATTTTGGATGCCTTCAACTACAGCTCAGGAGCTCCTGAGCACCTCAGTGTATTTCGTAGCTTAAGCTGCCACGAAGCTGCATCCTCACATCCTTCTCCAGGGACAGTCTTCTGCATAGACAGCTGAGGACGACCCAAATCTGCGCTCCCAAGATGCGCAGCTTCACTCAGCACAGCAAGGTTGAAACACCAAGTACATGTGGGAGCCCTTCCAAAAACATCCAACCTTCTCACCCACCCAAAAGTCACATGGGTTCAGGCAGCCACAAATCAAACTGTGCTGGGCACTGAACTGCAAAAGGCAAAGACAGAGAGGTGGAGACATCCTTGACCTGTGCAGCTTAGGATGATCTGGAGACTTTTTTCCCCCCCTCACTCCAGGGCAGCCCAGCCTGTACCTGACCTCCCTTCTCCACACTTCCCTCATTTCATCTAAGTGCTGACAGCTCTGTTGCTCTGTGATCCACAAATCTCTGCTCTGCAAAACCACTCAGCCAGAAACCAGGCAGCAGATTCCTGGATATGGAGAAAACCAGAAAGGCAGAGATGATGACAAACTATCAGCCAGCGATGGTTTCTTACTGCAGCTGAGTGAGTTTGTTTCACTTGTGTAAATTAAATCCTGTTTAGGGCATTTTCTGTTCCCAGAAATTGAGTTATTCAATATATAAGAATTTTTTTTTTCTTTTGTCTACTACAAAATGTACATCTTTGCTGCAAATGGATTTATGTTTGTTTGTGTGTGTGTGCATGAAAAAGCTGCTCTGTAGTACCACTTGCAAAATCATATAAGCATCTACAACCAGTGTAACTCTACCTCTATCCCTTGCACTGATCATTAATTTTTAGTTGTTCCTACTGTCTGCTGCTTCATTTCTGGATGCTTCCAGTCCCCTTTCTCTTGTTCATCAGAGCTGAAAGACATACTATATCCAGCACCTTCCACTTCTGCTTGGCAAGAAAATCATAATCACTGGGATTTATACACTGAAAGAGTTTTTTGTTGGAACTATGACAGTATTCTGCCCTTTGCTAAGGCCTAACACATTCATCCCCTACAACATATAGGTTTGTGAAAATGGTTTATTTCCCTGAAAGTAAGCATGGCCTGGGGGAGACTCACACCCCTACCATGAGGGCAAAGGAAAAGGGCATGGAACTTCATCATGCTGAGGTTAGATGCAGGGAAGTTAAGTGAACAGGCTCTGAAATTGCAAAAGTGGATGGAGGTCAGGCTTGATGGGGCTCTGAGCAGCCTGCCCTAGGTAGAGATGTCCCTACTTGTGTAGGGAGGTTGGACCAGATGACCCCTAGAGCTCCCTTCCAGCCTGAAACATTCTATGATTCTATGAAACAGCAGAAAAACACCTTCCCTTGTGTCATAAAAACAAGGCAAGTCTGGCCAGGTTTGTCATTCCTGTGGGGATCCTGCTGTCTTAAGGTAGATGAGCCTTTTCGGATTAGGGCTTTTCCCAAGCCAGGAGAGTAGGAGAGGGGTTTGAAGAGGGAATTTAGAATTGTTTGAGCTGCAGTTTCCTCTCCAGTCCTGAAATACAGTGATACAGTTAACCTCGGGCTTCCAGAACCCTCTAGTATTTGAGGATGTTTCGATATGGCTGATCCAGTCTACAATGCTATAGACAACAAGAAAAACAAGCAGCCTTGAGGACCAGACTCATGGTGTGAAGCAGAGACCTTTCCTCACCACCAGTTCCTGGGTCCTAGGGCAAAGAAACAAACAGGATCATCCAATAGCCACTCAGGATTGATACTCCATCCTCCAGGACAGGTGCACACAACAGGGAGGGGAAAGAGGATTTGATGGTGTCTGAAGCTGTAGATAACCATACAAGAGGGTAGTGTCTTCCAACCAAACTATATGTTATTTTGGGAGCCACTTTACCATAGTAAGTAATTAAAGCTAAGATCATGACGGTGAAAAGAATGGTTTTCAGTAGAGGTCACATAGGCACTTGTGACTCAATCTCCAGGCCAGTCCAGTTCTGGAGCCCCCAGCACAGGAAGGGTGTGGACATATTGAAGTGTGTCCAGAGGAGGGCACCAAAATGATGAGGGGAATGGAGCATCTCTCCTATGAAGACAGACTGAGAGAGTTGGGGCTGTTCAGCCTGGAGAAGAGAAGGCTCCAGAGGGACCTTAGAGTGACCTTCCAGGATCTGAAGGGGCTACAGGGAGGCAGGGAAAGGTCTATTCAAAAGGGTTTGTAATGATAGGACAAGGAGGGATGGTTTCAAGCCGGGAAAGAAGAGCTTTAGGCTGGATATTAGAAAAAATTTTTTTAATGTGAGGGTGATAGATCAGTGGAATGGGCTGCCCAGAGAGGTGCTGGAGGCCCCATCCCTGGAGACATTCAAGGTCAGGCTTGATGAGGCTCTGAGCAGCCTGCCCTAGGTAGAGATGTCCCTGCTTGTGCAGGGAGGTTGGACCAGATGACCTCTAGAGTTCCCTTCCAGCCTGAAACATCCTATGATTCTGTAATTCTATGCCCATTGCTGATAAGAAAAGTGACAATTCTGCCTGGAAAAAGGGCAGGGAACACAAAACCAAACAAGGGAAACCAAACAGTTTTCTTTGAACTGTATTTCATTGAGTTTCATAAGAGAGATGACTGCCTGGTCTTTCCTGGGGTCTCAGAGACATTTCCTTTGCTGGACACCACAGCCACCACACTAGTGAATGGAATGTGTAGTGTAACTCTACCTCTATCCCTTGGAACGAGATATGGCCCCTGGAATGGTGCCAGGTGACAGTTCATCATCACCTAGATGCTGAACCATCAGTGCAGTCCTTGGCATGTGTTGGACTTGGCCAGCAAGCTCACTCCCAAGCACTTCTTCACTCCCACTAGCAGCGATGTTTTAAACAAATATCTTGAAATATCTGTTGTCAAAAGAGATGAGTTGTTTGCTAACCAGCATTCCCATATTCAGAGCATCATCCTACAGAGAGAGGGTCTGAACCTCTGCTTAGAGTTGACACCTATTTGCCATGACAGCATACAGCTTTTTTATACCCTACTCTAGCCATAAGACATCTTCAAGCCACTCTTCACGAATTCCTGTCCCAGGAGACACAGGTTATTGCTCTTAATCAATAAGTGTGTTTCCAGATACCAGTTATACACACTTGTGGCTGTGTGAACTGACAAGGTGAGTTGCAGAGCACATCAAGCTGGACAGAAAGGACATTAGGTCTCCAGAGGGGGTGGGCAGAGGAGGAAAGTGACGTGTGGGTATTAGGAATCACAGAATCACAGAACGTTAGGGATTGGAAGGGACCTCGAAAGATCATCTAGTCCAATCCCTACACCAGAGCAGGATCACCTAGACCAAGTTGCACAAAAACATGTCCAGGTGGCTTTAAATGCCTCTAAAGAAGGAGACTCCACAACCTCCCTGGGCAGCCTGTTCCAGTGTCTGTCACCCTCACCATGAAGAAGTTCCTTCTCATATTTAGGTGGAACCTCCTCTGTTCCAGCTTATACCCGTTGCCCCTTGTCCTATCACTGGATGTCACTGAGAAGAGCCCGGATCCACCCTCCCAACACTCACCCTTTACATATTTATAGACATTAATGAGGGCACCCCTCAGTCTCCTTTTCTCCAAGCTAAAGAGCCCCAGCTCCCTCAGCCTTTCCTCTTAAGGGAGATGTTCCACTCCTTTAACCATCTTTGTGGCTCTGTGCTGGACTGTCTCCAGCAGTTCCGTGTCCTTCTTGAACTGAGGGGCCCAGAACTGGACACAGTATTCCAGCTGTGGTCTCACCAGGGCAGAGTAGAGGGGCAGGAGAACCTCTCTTGACCTACTAACCACACCCCTTCTAATACACCCCAGGATGCCATCTTCCCCAGGAGAACAGTTTGCTTTGGGAGCATACATCATCAGCAGCACCTGGAGCCTCACACAAGCTCAGAGCACAGGTAGTTTTGGCTGTGACAAGGCCAAGGAACTGCTGTGTATGAGACCTCTGAAAAATGGACATCTGGGTGTTTGCTGTGATTTCCATAGCTGTAGATGTGGCTGTGCTGGAGACAGACCACGAGAGGGAGCCGGACACCAGAGATGGACAGCGGTCCTCTCCAGCCACCCCATGGCTGCTTGATGAACGCCATCCAGTTGTCACACGGAGGAATGTCAAACAGCAGCTTCTCTGGAGAATTCCTATGGGCCAAATGAAGGGATAGAAGCTGCTCACTTCAGCTTGGCTTTTGGTCCACCCTGTGTAAACCCAAAACGATCTCCTTCAGCAAACAAGTGCAAGATTGTGACAGACCCCTTGGTGCTCGGTGCTGAAACAGACTTTTCTTTGTTTGCTCATAAAAGCAAGACAATGAAAAGCACCATGACCACAGATGTTGATGGGAACACACTTGCTGGTGTTGCTTCTCCAGGCATGCTGTCTCTGGGACAGCTCAGTCCTTACCTGGCCAGAGGAGCTGCCTCCTCAGTCAGCACATAGAATTCATTCATAGAATTGTCAAGGTTGGAAGGGACCTTCAAGATCACCTAGTTCCACCCCCCCTGCCATGGGCAGGGACACCTCCCCCTACATCAGTTGCTCACAGCCCCATCCAGCCTGACCTTCAAAATGTCCAGGGATGGGGCTTCCAGCACCTCTCTGGGCAACCTGGGCCAGTGTCTCCCCACCCTCACGGGGAAGAACTTCTTCCTAAGGTCTCATCTGAATCTACCCACCTCTAGTTTTGACCCATTCCCCCCTGGTCCTACCACTACCTGACATCCTAAAAAGTCCCTCCCCAGCTTTCTTGTAGGCCCTCTTCAGATACTGGAAGGTATCACATGGGCTGAGCACCACTCTCCCTCAATACACCGTGTGGTTTTCTCCCTCCTCCTGCCATACCTCCATTTCCATTGCCACCTCTCCACACACCTCCAGGGAAACCACAGACTGGGAAAATTTCTGGAAGTGAAGCAGTAAGTTCAGTAATAGTCTGCCTTACAGCAGGAGGTGAGACCAAAAGAGCTGTAGAGGTCCTTAATCCTACTGAAGCACTTTTTGAGCATCATCTGGTTTTGACCCATAACATCCCCACAAACAAGTTACAGAAGTATGGGCTAGACAGGTGGACAGCAAGTCAGACTGAAAATTGGCTGAATGGTTGGACTCAAAGGGTTGTGACCAGCAGTGGCACAAATTCCAGCTAGAGGCCAGTCATAGTGGTGTAACCCAGGGGCTATACTTGAGCCAAAACTATTTAACTTCTTAATTAATGACCTGGGTGATGAGGTAGAGTGCACCCTCAGCAAATTTGGGGAAGACGCAAAGCCAGGAGTAGTGTATGATACACCAGAGGGTTGTGCTGCCACCCAGAGGGTCCTCAACAGGCTGGAAAACTGGGCTGTCAAGAACATCATGAAGTCCAACAAGGGGAAGTGCAAAGTCCTGTGCCTGGGAAGGAACAATTCCATGCATAATGGGGACCACCCTGCTGAAAAGCAGCTTGGCAGAAAAGGCCCTGTGGGACCTGGTGCACACCAAGTTGACCATGATCTGGCAATGTGCCCTTGCAGCAAGGAAGGCCAACAGCATCCTTGGCTGCATTAGAAGGAGCTTTGCCAGTAGATCAAGGGAAGTGACCCTTTCCTCCTACTCAGCACTGGTGAGATACATCTTGGGTATAGGGTCCAGTTTTGGGCTCCTTGGTCCAGAGAAACAGGGACTTACTGAGCAAGTCCAGCAAAGGACTTGAGGGTGGTTAAGGGATTGGAGCATCTTTCGTGCAAGCAGAGGTCAAGAGAGCTGGGACTGTGAAGTGAAGGCTCGAGAGGGGATCTTATCCATGTGTACAAGTGTCTGATGAGGGAGAAAAGGCAGAGGCAGACCTCTCTTGGTGGTGTCCAGTGACAGGAGTCACTCCTGGGAGTGATTGTCCCACCAATGAGAGATGGCAAGGAGCCTACAAGCACAGGTTGTGTTTCACACATCCACAGCCCAATCTGGCAGAGGCAGGCCAGGGCCTGAGTGTTAACAACCTGCAGAGATCCATACGTGGATTTATGCCATTTTAAAACACCTGTTGGAGACCAGGAGCTCCCCGTGCAGACCTAATCCCTGCAGTGCAACCTGAGCTGAGGAGCATGGCCAAAACCAGCAACACAATGGCAACCTGCTACCAAGTGGCTTTCAATGCACCTCTTGAAGCCTTGAGAGAGGTGTGGAGACAGAGCGTGTGAAGCTGGATTAGGGCCATTTAGAGTCTTTCCTGGCAGAGCTGATGGGTTCAAGCACTTACCCAGCTAACGCAACCAGACAGCTCCTGCCTGCTGAGCTGACACAGCCAGGGCTCATTCAGGCGTTGCTCTGGGTCACCTCAGGTACTAACTCTGGTAGGCATCCAACCACCAACCCTTCTTCTGACCGTGTCAACCACTGGGCTCGGTCCAAGGGGTGTTCTCAGAACCACCCTCCCACAGAGCACAGCAGAGCACATGAACCAGCCATAGATTCAGCCCTCCTAAGCCACACAGGACTTAGCTGCCAAGCACCAACCCCAGCTGCCTTAACCTCAGCACCAAGTGATCTTCACACGTGTCTAAAATCAAGAGGGAACTCACTAGTCACCTAGAGGTGTTACCTGCATCCTCAGTTTGCACATCATTACACGGTTACCCAGAGCTCCCCCAGAGCTGGTGGCCACTCCCAGGCAGATGGTATCTGACAGCTACTTAACAGGCACATGGTGCTTCTTGATCTTTTTGGCAAGGAATGGCCTCTGATGTTTTAGTTTTCCCACCTCAGATCTCAAAGCTCAAAAAAAACAGGAGCAGATACCTACAACCTTGAGTGTCCAACAGTGGTGGTTAGTGATGGGCACCTGACTCAGCATGGGTTGAGTTACACCTGGGAGGTCTTCTATGATTCTCACCCTTCTGTATCAATCCTATAGGGAATCTCTATCCTCAGGCAACCAGGAGCACTTTGGCCATCTAAGGCACAGAGATGCTGGCAGGTGTTCCTAAACCTTACTCCAGCACCCAATCTGGGATCTGGCCCAAACATTTTCAGAAGGTAATTGCTGGAAATTCAGGGATTCCCTGAGGCAGTTGCTGCAGTGGTTAAACCCTCCCCATAGCTGGCTACACCTGTGATCCAGTGAACCCACCACATAGCAATGGAGATCATCACTGAGCAGGCTTCTACTGGGGACCTCATTCTCACGTAGGCATCAGCAGAGTGTGATCCTGTTAATTATTAATCAGCTCTGATAACCTAAACAAAGCATCGCTCCAAGACATCCATCACAGACCTGCAAGCCAGTGGCTTTTTTGTGAATCCCCTCCAACATGCCAACAGCCTCATTAGAGAGTCAGAATCAAACAGGGCAGTCCTGAATCTGGTTCCCTGGAGGAAAAAGCCACCGCTGGCTTCACAGATGGAGGCAGCACACAACAAGAGTGAATTTTTCCTGCTCCCTGAGCTGCATCCCTTTTACAGAGAGTGGAAAAGATGCTGGTTTTAAGCTACATGGGGCCAGGCTTGAGCATCCCTGGAACATCAGAGCTGTGAAGTCTAAATGTCAACCCAATCAGGTTCCCTATGAGGATTTCCCATCCAAATTACCCAACACATTTCCCTTCTTTGGAGATGCAAGGATTCATTTCACCAGTGAGAAAGCAGAGCCAGCTCTCCTGGTTTGAGCTAGAATACAACTAGTTCTGTTCAGTGATTTTCCTTCTCAGCTCAGCCTCTTCTACCTAACTGTGTTTTCTGAACTTCATGGCATATTTTTTCAGACAGTCTCTGCTCCCAGCAGTGATAACACCCCATGTTTAGAGTTACTACCAAGGACTGGGGTGTGCAGAAAGGCTCTTGATTATTTTTGCTCCTATAGAAACCAAGGTCATGGCTAAATCTTGGGTACCACGTTGGAGTGTTGTAAGTGAAGGGGTTGTAAGTAATTAAAAGGCCACACCTGTGGGGAGGAGCAGCCAGGACAGGGCACCCTAAACTGGCCAACAAGGGACTCCATCCCATGTACAGCATCTTCAGTATAGAGCTGAGGGATCATGGGGGTCAAGATTCTTCTTTGAGTCTTCCAAGGTGGACTCTGTCCATTCTTCTGCCTTCACTCCCAATCTGTGCTCTCCCGAACTCAGTTCCCAAATCCAGCTTTCTTTGGGAACAGAGAGTGGTTCATAGAGAGCATCTGTAATGCTCTGGAGCTGGAGGAAGCAAAGACATGAAGGTTCTGGTTCAATAACAAACCATTCATTCCAACACTTGGGTGAAGTTTCAGGGTTGGTTCTCTAAGACATCACGGTAAAAGAGTTCTAAAGTTAACTAAACTATGGTTTAGATTAGCCTAACAGGTTCCTTAAATTCAGCAGCTTTTTCTCTGCCCTTTCTCCTATAATCCAGTCTCTCAAGACTTCCCTCTCCAGCCTCTTCTCTGCCTTTCACAGTGATTTCACAGCCTTATAAACTTCTCAGATATGCCACGCTTCTGATATTCCAGATTCCTCCAGTGAGCTAGAGAGGCCAGCTTAAAAAAAAAAAAAAAAAGGAAAAAAAGGAAAAATACCCCTTGAATTTCTCAAATAACTGAAAAAAAAAGCAATTAAACAGCAGAAGGTCACCAGGTCCTTCACTCTGGTGTGTTAACAGAATAGTGCCTCTGAAAACTACCCAGAAAGAGGAAAACTTGACAGGCTGCTGAACACGACATGCTGTGATGCACACTCCCAGTTCGGTGTTTCAAGAGGGAAGGATGCTGAGCTGTGCTGAATATGGAGAATAACATTGGAGAGGTTAACCAAGAGTCTGCTTTGAAGCCTGGAGTCCTTTTAAGTGGTAGAGGAGGAGAAAGGACAGAGTTAAAGGAGAGTTAGTTAAAAAAAAGCAGCAGGGAAGAGGACATTTGGAGAGGCTGTTGGCAAGAGACCAAGGACAGAGCAAGAGGAAAGGTGGAGAATTCAAGAGGGAACCTTCTTAGCATTTGCTTGGAGCTCACCAAGTGGGAGGAGAAACAAACTAATTAGTAATATCAGGACAGCAGCCATGGTAGCCTATATAAGCTGGTGGGGCATTTTCTTTTTCCTACTCCCTTAACCCTGCTTTCCTTCTGTCCTAGCCAGCAAAGCCACAGCTACCCCTGAACTCTTCGGAGAGGTAAGAGCACTCTGTTCATTGCTTTTAATGCACAGGAAAAAACATATACCCTGTTACATGGGTCTTTCTTCTCCCCTAAATCACCTAACAAACAGCATTTGAACAGTCCTACCTGAGTGAGAGCAGCTAAAGCTCCAGAGGAGCACAGGGGATGTCACAGGAATTTCAATTATCAGGAATTTTCTAGCAGAGTGAAGCTTTATTACTACTGCTTAGCCTGGTTGGCTGAACCTTTGAGAAAAAAAAGAGAAAAGGGGAAAAAAAGCAACCAAAAAACAAATGGAACTCTTTAACATCTCCTTTCACTGCCTTTTTATTCTGCAAAATGAAAAATGCCCAGATAGTAATAATATACAGTTAATGTGATAGTATCTCTGGATTTCTCTTTCCCGAGAGACAGATCTCTGAAAATTGAATTGCGAATGGGCTTAATGAATATTTGAATCTGAGGGATAAGCTTTCTTTTGAACTAATGCTTTGAAATGTATCTTCTAGGGGGAAAACCTGAATTTTTTTTTAATTTTTTTTTTTTCCCCAGTGAGGGTCAAGTGCATTAAAATCTCTCTGTTTTGGGGAGTGTGCCTGTGCACACGTGTGTTCCTATACATAATACAACACTCTACTTAGCCCAGCTTTGCTAAAACCCTGGTGATATTACCCAGGCTATGCTGGAATCAGGGTTGCTGAGAATCTGGCCCTTTCCTCCTATTGTGCTTGGACGCAGGAATTCCTCTAAAAACAGGCTGCACACAGAGCTTCCCTGCAACAATCTGGAGAATGCAAGATACAATGGCTGTAATTGTGTGGTAGCAGCTCCTTGGGCAAACAAATACCACATGGTAATTTAAATCCTCTTGATTTACAAGAGTAACTTTGAGTTTTGTCAGGGAGAAAGTTCCAGAAAGAAGGGAAAGTGCTACATGATTTTGCTGCGTTTTTCGGAGATAAAAACCCAACTCCTAGCAACACAGGCACCAGCTTGGAAATAGAATTACCTGGGAGTATTAACCAATTATTAGACAAATAAAATCCCCTGATCCTCTCCCAGCTGCAAGCCCAGCACTGCTCTTACCGTGCATAGCACATCATGAGTGTGTGATGGGGCTTCTCTCCATTTCAGCACACGAATAAAAAAGGATTTCCAGGCCAGATGTTCCAGGAGAGCAGCACCAGCCATGCTGCAGCTTTAACTGGGATGCCCTAGGTATGGCGTGACATGGAAGGAGTGTACACAAGTGGAAGAGAAATTGATTTAGGGAGACACGAAGTTGCATAACATCAGTGCTTTGCTACAGGACATTTATTAACTCTGAAAAGATAAAGGAAAACAATAGATTAGATTCCTGGCCCTGTGATGATTTCATTTTCATGCAAGAAAAACATCTCTTTTTTTTTCTCTCTTTTCAATTCTCACGGGCTCCATTTCATGGTTGATATAAAAGTATCTTGATACTTTTAGCTGCAAAACTTCCCTTCTTGCTTACATGAGCAATCTCAATGAGGGTGGCAGGGAGATATTATCCAACAGCACAAAGATATGCAGGCAAGGGGAGGCAGGGAACATCTGGAATCACTTGGGAAAAGCAGCAGTGCCCCAAATCTATCCCTCAATTTCCACGGTACACCATGAGAAAATAGTTTTAAATAGTTCCCCTGCACTTGCAGCCCAGCACAAATCACTCCTTGCACCACAGAAATGAAAATCATGTTCAGACTTGCTCTGGCTGGGTCCTCCTCCTGTATCACACCAGTTACACACCAGCATCATGAGCACACATTGGGTTTCCTACCCATTGCATGTCAGGAGCACCTCTCCAGACCATGTGTGAGACCAGGCACCATGCTTCAAGCTGTGTGTTTGAGAGCAGGGCTTACACAGTCTTTAATTAAGAGCCTGACATCAAAAAACACTTTCCCAGACTAATAGAAATACTGAATAAAAAGAAATTAAGAAAATCCTGCCCCCCTGCTGAAGCCAAGCAGTCTGTTCCAGCAGAATAATCCTTGCACAATTATTTCCTTTCTCTTCTTTCATCCACTAAGAAAAAAAAAACATTTTGACTGAAAAATGCATGTTAGCATAACTCCAACAGCAGGTTTTCAAAAGACCTGCTGTAGACTGGCCTTCTTGCAGTTCCCATCAGAACATGCAGGCTTCCACTTGAGTTAAAATTCAGACATCACTGTCTTAAAATTATCTGAGCATCTCCATGTCTTCTGCCCTTCTGTCTACTACCTACTCCCTAAAACAAGATAATGTGTTAGCAGATCTCTAATATGAGCAGATATTGAAGCTATTGCTGCCTACAATACCGAGAATTACTAAAATTCCCCAAAAAAAATTATCTGCTGATGCTTGTTTTCTAGTGGTTCACTGCTCCTTCATATTTTCTTTGGACAACTAAGTAGAAGCAGTGTAAGTCCTCCACACTCTGCATTTCTGGAGAGATGGGGTAAGCCTCATGCCTATGATAATAGCTGAAGCACCATGCACAGGAGGCATCCCTCACACAGCAATTGGGGTGTGATTTGGGGTCACAGTGAAGTCAATGGGGCTTGATTTGGGGTCTCTACAGTGTTGTGAAGACCCCACCAGCAACCAAGGGTTGGCCTACCCTACATACCAGGTTGCTCTGCAGGTGATGGGGGTTCTTCATAATTATTTCCTTCCCCATAAGCGTGTAAAAGCTGATAGGAAAGACGAACTGAAGCTCATGTGATTCCTCTCTACGCATCACTTGATGGATAGGGACATAATGAACATGAGTTTGACCACTGCCTGTGATCACCCCCCAGGCACTCTGGCTTTGAATATTCGGGAAGAACAGGTATGCAGGGCATTGACAAAGCCTTCATTAGGGGTGAAGTTCAAGCCAGCTTGGTGGAAATGACTCACCTGGTCACCTGGTCTTTCTGTAGTGCCAAGTGCATTGAGCTGACTTCATTCTGCCCATGATAGAGTTCTCCAGGCTGGCACAGGTCTCACAGGGCTGCCATGCCAGCAGCACAGCCCATACACTGCCAAAAAATGCCAGGAGCTAAGGTTTCACATCTCACAGCGACTCAGGGCATGTAATTATTACATATGTCAAGGAAAAAATTACCTTGCAGAAGAAAGAAGTGAAACTCCACTCAGGTGTTCGTCACGGGAGAAGTCCTTTCTCATTCATATTGGTCCTGATTCAGCAAAGCACTGAATTCACATTGCTTTGACAATTAGCATCAACAGGCTGAGAGAGTTGGGGTTGTTCAGCCTGGAGAAGAGAAGGCTCCAGGGAGACCTTCTTGCAGCCTTCCAATACCTGAAAGGGGCCTATAGGAAGGCAGAGGAAGATCAGTTCTCAAGGGTTTGTAGCAACAGGACAAGGGGTAATGGTTTTAAGCTAGAAAAGGGTAGATTTAGGTTGGACATTAGGAAAAAGTTCTTTGCTATGAGGGTGTTTGATCACTGGAACAGGTTGCCCAGAGAGGTGGTGGAGACCCCATCCCTGGAGACATTCAAGGTCAGGCTTGATGGGGCTCTGAGCAACCTGCCCTAGGTAGAGATGTCCCTGCTTATTGTAGGGGGGTTGGACTCGGTGACCTTTGTAGGTCCCTTCCAGCCCAATACATTCTATGATCCTATGCTTGACTGTGAAGTTAAGCATGCACTTAACTGCCTTCCTGTGGC
>VYZX01024622.1:7571-93045 GCA_013401335.1 Brachypteracias leptosomus
CAGTCAATATTTTATAGAATATACATGAAAAGAAAAATATTTTCTGCATTTTCATTTTTAAAAACTGTGATTTAAAGAATATAATTTCTTTTCATTCCTGACTAGCAAGCCAGATAACTTTATAGCCTGACAAAGGTGTAGTCCTCATACCTTCCCTGCATAGACATCAGAATAATACTTTTTTGGTAAATTTCTTTAGTTTGATTTAATTAAATTATTCTTTATCACTACCTAGGAGGCAAATGGGAGGTAATACAATGAAGCTATTAGGATATGTGTGCATCTCCATGTGCACATGGGAGACAATTTCCCTTTCACTGAACACACCAGTGAAATGCAGGCTTATTTTAATTCTCATGAGATCATATTTGAAGATGGCTGCAAGACAGCTCTGCAGTTGAAAGAGTATTACTTACTTCATGTATATCTCTGCTTCAATTATTTAACTCTAGGCATAGGCTAGGCTAGGCATCTCAGAAAAGTTCCTTCATTATAAACATAAATTTCTATTTTTTTAATCATAAGATTAAAATATATGATGCAAAATTAGGATAACTAAGATTTAGGATAATTGTTTAGGTTATATTTTGGAGTCTTGTGGAAGCTACCAGTTTCTTTAGTTATAAAAGCTAAACTCAGTAAAAATAATCTTTGATTATTGGAGCTTTTCAGGTTAATAAGATTGAGTCTATGCACTGTGCACAGACTGCCATGCACTATGATGCTATGAAGCTCTTCTTTATGATAAACACTGAATGCATTTCTTAAGAAACCTCTCATCAAGATGACAGCTATAATTTTTTCCATGCTGTGATTTGTAACCAGGCAAATTGAATATCAATAATCATTGTGGCAGAGAGAAAGATAATATCTAACCTCTAAGGAAGAGAAAGTTTAATGATCCTATGTTTACACTGAAACATAAATGAACATAAATTTGCAAATAGGCACTTTAAACACTTTCTTCCCCCCACTCCAGTTCAGGGGATAAAAGGAAGGGAAATGTAAAGTTTTCAGTGCTTTAGTAGCGTGTGAATAGGGTGTTAAAGAATATTGCAACATTGAGTAATTTTAACAATATTGCTTTTAGCTGTTAGAGTAGTAGGAGTAGGTGGCTATTAGGTTTCTGACAAAGCAATTATGGGCTAGACACATGTGCTCGGAGCTGACCTAACATTTGCCTCTGGATAGTTGTCATAGCAGCAACCTGAATAGAGCAGCTTGATACAAGTGCTGGTTTCAGACTGGGTACAGGTTCTGTGCTAATGCAAAGCACCTGAATATTAATAACAGTGCACATGTACTGCCACCTGGAAATCACCACGGCTGTGTTTCCTGCCATTTCTAGCTAATTCTTAAATGTTCATTTTTGAAGAAACTGAGGTTTGTAAGGACATGTTAATGACCTACCCCCATACGATTTTTGGTGCTGTTTCTCTGCATGTAACAAGTGGTTGACCTAAAGAAAGACTCTTCAAGCACAGTTTTATTAACAACAAAAATGTCTAGCTGTTGCAGACCAGGAGCACTTTGTGTCTCGATTAAGAAGGAAGGAAATTACAGGTGGACAAATTACAGGTAATTGTAAACCTGTTTTGACAGAAACTAATTAAAAATCTGAATTTCAGTGGGGTCATGGACTTCCATTGCAGGATCACTGTATCTGGCTTTTAGCAGGGAGGGGGAAGAGACCTTTAAACCTTCATATTTTTAGGACAGAGAATGTGTATTTCAACTGTGCCACTAATGCACAGCTTCTAAATCTTGACACTGAGCAGTTATTTCCTGTATTACCCTTTATAAAGAAGGAAGAATAATATATATTTGTGTCCCTGTATGTATGTTGTTGTTCTCTCTCCTAATCTATGTGTACTGCAGCTCCCAGGAGGAAGGAAGAAACAAATTGTAGGGTTCTTAAATGGTCTCTTTATTCTGATATTTGTATTGTCTGTTTTTGTATCAAGGGCAGAACTGGATGATGTTGGTTACAGAAAAAGGAGTTATGCAAAAATATCTCCCAGTGGATGCTGGAGAATACCCTGCTGAGACAGTGCTGCTGTGAACTCGGAGCACAAAGAAGTGGTTTTGTTTCAGGGAGATGAAGTTGTTGCCACAGCTATTTGGTGCACGGGAAGAGCACACCAAGGATACATCCTTGTTAGCGATGGAGGAGAAAGCCTCAGGAGTTCCCTTCCTCTTGGTTTTCACAGAGCCTAATTTGCTCTAGAGGGTGGGAAAGAAGAAGCACTTTGGCTATGCTGACCACAAGCGGCAGCCGTGTGGGGGAACGGGGCCTTGCCCTCCCTGCTGTATATTTACATAAGACCTGAAAAATTCCAGCTCAAAGTGATTTTCACTTCAGAATGGGAGACTTGCAGAGTCTTAGATAATAGAAAAGGGCAAAAAGAAGCAGATAGTTCACTTAGCATAGAGCAAACAAATAGAAGCTGCAAGAGGCAAAAGTCACTTGCACTTGCAAAGAGCTCAATGCATCTTAAACTACAGAAGCTTTATTAATAATAGCTTTTTGTATTCAGACATCTCTTTGTGACTTGGTATTTAATAGGGATCAAAGTGATTTCTGTACTTCAGTACTTTATCCTTTTTTCATCTGTGTTCAAAATGATCACTAAGATGACTTAACGTCCTTGGATACCCACATGCTAGTTTGCATTTCAGGCCTTGTTCACTTTCATCATCTCCCCACCTAATGATTATTTTACTTCTGAGTTGGTCTTTGGTTTGCTTTTGTGGTTCCAAATGATACGCTTTAACCACTGAGGCACAAAATGTTATGCAGGCACCATTTAGCTGCATGTGGATTGTTGTCAAGAGATCAAATTATGTACTAGTATTAGGAAACTTAGCTTCCTACCCAGAATGCACTGGCCGTATTGTCAAGGGGAGGAAAATAAGCGGTATGCATTGTAATTTTAAATCCTGCTGCCTTTCAAGAGAGTGGCAAAATTCCTGATTTCAGCAGTGCTGGATAGGGTTCTGTCATTAGCAGATGCAGCTGGAAGGGACTGGCGAGTATCACAGGGCAACCCCCCTCCCTCCACACTCCAGCCCAACCTACATTAAATTTGCTCCATGTATTGGAAAAGAATAATGTGCAAGGCATGCATCTGCAAATAATTTCATGCCTTGAATTTACAGTGAGGCCCTAAGGTGAGCAGCTAATTTTTCACCTCAACACAGATATCATTAAATTAGAAAATGCTTCATTTTTCTGGGCTCTTCTTGCTGAGCATGTATGGTTGAATTTCAAGCTGCTGATTTCAGAGAACACGTAAAACACCCTGAGCTGCAATAAGGTCTTGAGTGTGAAGTAAAATTGATGCCAGTGTAAGTTTTCTGTTCTGGAGGTTGATAAAGCTGAAGACTCAAATGGATTGTCGAGTTGTTTCTTGAATAGGAACTTTTGAACAACCTTATCCTCCTTCCTAACATAGGTGGAATGAAAATGAACAGGGACCAGAAAAGCCTTCTTCTCTGCATTTTTAATATCCAGTTACTGACAAAGAAGCAGAAGAGGAAAGGCTGGTGGAAATGTAGATATAAAAGTTCTTTCCTCGGGCCCAAAGAGGGATGTTTTGGAGTCAGGGCTTTTGTTCTTCCTGTTCCTCTGTGGAAAGCCAGGAATAGAGAGCTTTCTACTTACCCCTCCCTTTCATATGGCAAGAAGATACTAAATGTGAAGCATTTTCTGGCCTGTCAGGTGTTTCTAGCACAGAGACAAGTATGTTAAAAGTATAATTTTGTCTTTCCTTGCCTGTGTTTAGCTAATGATTTAATTTCACACACCCTCCTGCCTACAGCACAGGCAGGGAATAATGTTTCTGGTGAGTAAATCCCTGTTATCATGCAGAGTTTGGGCCAGTTTAATGAAATCAATGTGTGCATGTGCAAATTCTTATTTTCAGGGGTAGCATATTTTGGTAGCATATTTTGGTTTTGGTTAATGGATTAGTAGATTTAGAAGACTTCAAAAAATCATAAATTACTCCTTAATTCAAAGCATGAGTTGCACAATGGATTCAGATGTGTTGCTTGGTTAGAACAGTGCAACTCTCCACACAGCAAATATATGTAGACATGTACACACAGACTGCTTATGTTTGGTAGCACATGTTTGTGATTCAACAACTGGCTTGATGTCCCTAAACTAAATTTAGAAACATATTTTTCTAAGAAAAAGATTAAAAATCTAATAAGCTGTGGGAGCAGGAGCTGGATGCACTGCCTGGGAGCAGCACCAGCTGCTAAAGGGGCTACAGGCCCAGGGCAAGGCAGCCAAGCAGGCTGTGGCCAGCAGCCCAGGCCACGTGCCAAAAGAATCCTCCCCTGAAATGAGAGTATTTGGGGAACAGATTTGTACTGCAGTGCACAAATTTCATGCTTATTACTCATGGTATTTCATATTAAGCTTCAGTTTTACTGTCTCTATTAATGAAGCAAATCAGAAAGTGCATCCTCCAAAGGCCAGTCAAAGTTCATGTCTTTGTTTCTTCCGGTGGCTTAATCTGCTTTCGTTTGATGACTCTGGAATCAAAAGGCCATACCCCAAAGCATCACTTCTTATCTACTGTATCTTTTAAAATACAGAACCCTCACAGTACTGAAGTTAAAGGATGTGCATTAAGTTCTGTAAAAAATTCAGAGCAGGTCTTCTTCAGTATCAAAACATCTTATTTCTACTAAATAGCTTGAGACAGGATGAGGAGGTCAGGAGTTTTTTAAAAAACCTTTTATTTTTGAAATATTTTTCTTTTTTTTTTTTTACTGTAAAAGTCAGGTTGTACCCGAGGCAGCATTCAAAAACAGACATCTCCCATTGAATTAATAGAAAGAATTTTGGTTTTCACAAACATGCAGTTCAAATTTTAATGCAGATTTGAAATAAATTAAATAGCAATCAAATATATCAAACACACAGTAAAATATCTTTAAAATACATGAGCTTCTTGTTGAAAACAAGAACTAGTCATTATCTGCATGCAAAAATGTAACAGCTCACTCTCTAGCAGACAAGAAACCTGTTATTTTTAAAAGATAGCTGTCTGTAACTCCCACTAGAATTTACCCATGGAAGAGACACCACTCTGTAAATATGGCAATATGCTGGAATATCCCGCACACTTAATTCTTTCTTTTTCAAAGCAGAACACACAGACATTTTTAATTAGTCAAAACCGAGGAAGTTGACTCAGCATTGACCTCAAATGCTTCGTGTCTAGGCTGTCATCTTCTGTTTCTAAATGAAGAAGAATTTAATTTAGAATCTAATATAAACTACTTTGGTCCATTCCCCTTGCTACACACCCGAATACATGTAACATTAAAAGAAAGTGTTGAGCAGAAGAGAAGTAGGAAGGAGCACCCAAAAGTCCAAATCGTAGCCCATAGTTTTCCAGTAAGGCCTTTTTCAGTGGTTGCATCACCATACCTCAGAGCTAGCAGGTATATGGAAAGCTGTTCTGTGTCAAGAAAATATGCTGTCAGTGATGGAGTGGTACCAGTTGTAATACTGTAGATGAAGGGAAGTTTAATTGTGGGAGGTTTCATTGTGTTGACCATGATGATGTTGCAGTAATAAATCAGCAAAGCTGGCCCGGGCATTGCTCCAGTGCTCCCACACACTCTCCCCTGCATGCTCCCTAAACATTTGATTCACGAGTTTAAAGATTTTCTCTATTGGTGCTCTGGTGCCACAGTCCTGCACTGATTGGAGTAATGCTGGTCTATCCCAGTCCATCACAGTCACTGAGAAATGGCATGCTGGCCAGGGGGAACTGAAACATCTCTCCCTGCAGAAGTGCCTCACTGGGATAATTTATTGAGGACAGTACATATAAGTATGAAAAACGCAGAGAAAAATGCTTGATTGTGATCATAAAAGTGGAGTTGCCTGAGGCATAGCAAGACTTGTTCTGAATGAGAGGAATACACCGTGAAGGAGGAATTTCTCTGGCTTTGCATTCTTCTGGTTCAGCAGTAAGTACTGCTTCGCCTTTGTCATCGTGCATCAGTTTCAGTAATACATTGATTCATTCAGCACCATTACCTGCAGGCAAAACTGCTCTTGGGATGGGAAAAGATGACATTGTTTTCTTGCAGTTTATGTTGTTTCTGTTTGGAAGAAAGGTCAGATATTCAGACTTCTCCATTTGTACTGCCTGTCAGTGAGGAAGCAGCAAACATGATCAGTAGCCACATTCGTCTGCAAGGTGCTGGCCCCTGCAAAGAAATTGGCTTTGAAAGGACTAGTTTTATCTTTTTTTTTTTTTTTTTGATTTTCAGCTAATGTAATTTCAGCAGGGGCATCCTAGGCCCTGCAGTTCATTATGCAGTGCTTCACTTTGGGGATCAGGCATGTACCAAATGAGCTCTCTTAGGAGCAGGCTTAGCAAGGTCTGCTCCCATGGTCCTGTGCCTTGAGCTATCTTAGGCTGAGAGATCTGTGGAGGTGGAACAGTGAAGGGAAGGATCCTTTCATATTCTCCCTGGTCCCATCCTCTGTGGCAGGCTGAAGGAGTCAGTGATGCAGTCTCCCAGGGAAACTGGCTTTCATTTGAAGGAAAATGTTGGCTGAGAGTGGGTAGGGAGGTGCAAATAAAGGAGGTGGGGATTCACAAGGTTGACTACTGAAACAAGGCCTAAATCAGTAACTTATCATAAAGCCCAAGGCAAGGGCCATGCTGTGCTGTTCTTCAGGTCAGAGGAAAAATCTGCCTTTGTTTTCTGCTTATCCTGAGAGAAATAAAGTCTGTATGAGACCTGGGCCCTAACAAATCTAGCTCTCTGCTGGTACAAGGAGCAAAAGTTCCACCTTCCTTCTCTCCTCTGGTGTTCCCCTGCAAAGCAGAAAATGGTGGCCATGAAGACTCTTCTGCTCTTTGTATGGCACCTTTGTCTGAATTCCTACCACTTTCTCTGTGGGAAATGTCACATATATTTTGTGAAACATGCCGTGAGCACATAGGAGTTTTGCCAAAACTCAAAGGCATTGGCACAATCCATGTATTCAAACCAGGTCCTGTTCTGCCTCTTACATACCTATAACTGTTTGCCATCTGGTGCTGGCCATCGTTGGACATGTCATGTAAAATTACCCTGAGGAAGTCACTGCTGTGCATACGCTGCAGTGCATTAATGCAGTCGTGCACTATGCACTCATCTTCTATGTTCAGACAACTTCAAATTAATAATGGTGAAGCCATTAGCTAACCAAATGTTTTCATGCATTAAAATTTTCTAGAAAAATAAAGTGTGACCATGTCCAATATAACTTTCGAAGGAGCTTGTGAAGGGTGGTAACTGCAACCTAAGACAAGAACAGCTAGAGCTATAGAGAAAGTTGATTTGCAGGACATTTCCCATCATTAGTCCACCTCAAATGTGATTGCTACATCGAGTTACACTTTTTAACATTTCTCTGTCCCTGATGGAAAAAAAGCACACCAGGAAAAGCACATTCAAAAATCAACCATCTAGAACTTCACTAAAGGACAGTAAGTTTATCTCAAGCACCACAGAAAAAGATAAATGATGTCCTTCTCCATTTGGCTGGAGAGAGACATGGTCCTTTAGAAAAATGCATTTTCTCTTGCCTCTCAAATAAAATTTATCTGTGGTATGTTTTAAATGTTTTCCTAAACAGACGATAAAGGTTCTAGCAATTCAATTTTCAGGGTTCAGCAATAGGTCTGGTGTCATGAATTAAAATCTCAGGTAGGTGTTGATTTTGGATTAATAATCCCTCAATATAGGGACTGGAAATCTTGTAGAACTTTATTCAAAATGGTTTTGAAAGCACAATGCAGCATGGCAAACAGGTCACATGAATTAACTTTTCTGCCTGTAGTAAAATGCTTGGCTTTTCTCACTGTGAGTACTGAAACTCTGCTGGCTTCAGCTGGCTTTTGCTCATTGTATTGTAAGAGAAATAAGGCTTTCTGGGGAAGGTACTATCTTTTATTAGATCAGCTTTTGGGCACAGAAGTTCTTCTGGTCTAGGGAAAGGTTTTACCTTTTTCTGCAAACCTTATCTTGCCTTCAAGCTTAGATCCCAGCTGTAAGATCACCTCCTACAATATTAAAAGCTGTTGTGCTTTTAAAGGACTGTAAATATTCATTACTTTAAATATGAAGGTCAGCCAATGCAAAGGACTATTGTGAGGTTTCATTTGGATTTCAAGCTCAGTGAATTATGTAGGTTTGTTTCATCTTGTTCAGGCCTCCCTAATCTTGAACAGGCTTTATGTAGTGAGTAGTAACCCCAACACAAATCAAGCAACTGGAAAGGGGAGAAAGAATGTGCAGCGAAAACCAAAACTAAAGTGAAACCCCACATCCATCATTTGCAGAAATACCATTTCCACCACTGCTGAGCACACTGAGTCAACAGCCATACTGCAGCGGGCAAGGAAAAAATAGCCTTCTGTGCTGTGTCAACATAACATTTCGCTGTCTAGGCTTCCAGGATATTGGTCATAAAATTAAAAAATGGGTCAAACACTAGAGAATTAGTTTAATGTAATTAATGCTAATAAAAGATCTGGTGTTCTGTCAGAACAGTGTGTGTCATCCAAGCAGTTGGTAGTATCCTCACTTATTAACACTTCCCATTATAACACTAGGTATGCAGTATAGTGGTACCTTCATGACCTTCAGACCTTATTAGAAAAAAGTTCTTTAACATGAGGGTGATAGATCACTGGAATGGGCTGCCCAGGCAGGTGGTGGAGGCCCCATCCCTGGAGTCATTCAAGGTCAGTCTTGATGGGGCTCTGAGTGGTCTGACCTAGGCAGAGATGTCCCTGCTTGTGTAGGGAGGTTGGACAAGATGACCTCTAGAGGTCCCTTCCAGCCTAAAACATTCTATGATTCAGCCTCCAGGGATTGCATTCAGTGTTCTACATGTCTTCCATCTGTTGAACTCTTTCAGAGAAGACTTGAACCATTTTTAAAATGAGGAACATTTTGTCCTGTAAGGGTAGTTTGATCCATAATGTATTTACCATTCTTTTAAAAAAGAAAAAAGGTACATTGTTTGGTCTTGACAATATAGTGGTGTCATTTACGCCAAGGATGTGACACTGGATGCACAAGTTTACACAGTCAAAACATGCTAGTTGCTAAATTCCTAGATTATTCGAATTTTAGTGGGTGTGACTAGGAATCTGATCCCAGTGCAGAAAGGATGGGAGGAGCGTTGGCTCTGTGAACCACGGCAGGAGCAAACAGGGGATGGAGGGAAAGTGATGTTATGAGATGGAGCTGGATGAAGAAGTGAGTAGGTGATGTGTGGAGGAAACTGGTCAGGTGAATTAAAGTAGTGGTGAAAGAGGGTCAGATAGTGAAAAATAATGTGGGCTGAAAACAGGAGCTGCCCTGGCTATCTGTGAAATGTGTCTTTGCTCCCTGTTTGACAGAATATGGGGGATTAGAAGATTGACAGGAGTCTGAGAAGGAGGAGAAAATGTCAGATGGGACCATCAGTGGATGTGACACTGATTAAATACAAACTAGGACATGAAAGGGCTTGAGTTGCTGAAGCTGTTCAGGTGTCAAGCATCAAGAGACTTGTTTGGAAAGGAGAGATTAGGTTTTGCCAGGCAAGAAGCCTGAAACTGGGATGGAGAGTCGAAGATGAAACTGAAGCAGCGAGGATGGGATGAGTCAGGGATTTTTAGGAAACGGTATGAAATCAATTTGAAGAGACAGAGCACAAGATATACATGATCAGGTCATGGGCAGGGAAACAACAGTGATCTCCAAGTGTCTAAGAAGAGGCCACCTTCTGGGCCCTGCAATGGGAGCCAGGAATCCTATGGGTCATCCCCCTTTAAACACCTTGCTCCATGCAGATGGTGATGGCCACTTACCCCAGCAGCTGCTTCTCTGCATAAGAGCTGAGATGAGCAGAGAGCCCACTGGGGATTCAGCAGGGTGCCCTGTGATGGAACTTCTGAGCTTCTTCCCGTTATTTTAAAAATGAAGTTACACAAAGCGAAGCCCGTTATGTTGTTATGGTTGCAGAACTCAGGCGCTTTGCATATTAGGTGATGCTAGCTTAAGGTTGCCAGAATCTCACCATCTGAAAAGCACTGATAAAAGTCCTATCTAACAGGACTATTGTGAGGATTAATTGGGTAGGCTTTGAGAAGTGCTACATGGTTTTATCATGTGTTTCTATTTATTTTACTTTTGATTCAAAAATCATAGAAATAAATTGGTGGTTTCCAAATGGGAAAAATATATGAAACATTATCTCCTTCCTTCTAAAGCCATACTACAAGCTATTGAGGATAAAAAAAAATGAAAATTAATCACATGAAAGCACGTTTTGTTTTTTCATGTGAATGTATTTTTTTTCCTATGCTGAAAAAATGGAAGGCCACATGCAAATAGCCCCTGGCTTGCTTGCTTGTTTGAAGACTAATCTGCATTTGAGTTTTGCTAACCTCAAAGAGGTATTCTAAGAGAAGCGTGTATTGACAAGAACAACAAACAATTCACATTTTTCAGTGGAACACATTAAAAAAGAAGTATCAAGAAACTTGAGGCAAAGATGTGTTTACCTTTTTGTCTCTTTTCAAAGTGGGTGGGAAAAAAATCACCTTGACATAGGGGCAGCTAAAAGCTGTCATTCTGAGTTGTTAATTTGTCTAGCAGATGCTGCATTTCATGAAAGGAGTAATTAAATGCACATTGCCATCTTTGCCTTTTTTGGAACGTTACGATTTTTGCTCCTGTTGTGGAAGTTCCATTAGCTTTGTGGTCAGCTGCCATTGTCCGTGTGAGCTGGTCTGCATACACACTCCCTTTGGGGGTTTGCCTTTCCATGTTAGCAATGCCTCTTGCTAACAGTGCAGCCAAGGCAATAGCACTGCTCTCTCATCATGGGAATACACAGAATTTCTGACACTTGTGTATATATGTGACTAAAACTCAAAATAGCACAGATTTGCCAGGGCTTTTTCACAAGTTCTTACTTTTTTTTGTTATTATTTTGGTGGTGATGAAGGAGGTGGGGAACAGAAAGGAGCAATGGTGGTGTTAGACTTGCTTCCATGAAGGGCAGACTTTTTGAAAAGAAATGAGTATTCTGTGCCTCCACTGGCAAGGGGAGCAGGAGGCAGGGACATTGAGGGTGAGCCTTGCTCTTTGTACCACAGTCCTGACGTTCTGCACTAGCACCTGTGTTGTTTTGGGTGGTATTTCATAGAATCATAGAATGCAGTGGGTTGGAAGGGATCTCCGAAGATCATCCAGTCCAACCCCCCTACAATAGGCAGGGACATCTCTAACTAGATCAGGTTGCTCAGAGCCCCTCAAGCCTGGCCTTGAACGTCTCCAGGGAAGGGGCCTCCACCACCTCTCAGGGCAACCTGTTCCAGTGTTCCACCACTCTCATAGTAAAGAACTTCCTAATGTCTAATCTAAATCTACCCTTCTCTAGTTTAAAACCATTGCCTCTTGTTCTGTTGCTACAAGCCCTTGTAAAGAGTCCCTCCCCAGTGTTCTTGTAGGCTCCTTTTTAAACTATTTTAAACTGAAGTAGCTGCTCAGATTATCAGTCCGAGCAGAGCAGGGTTTCTTCAATATACAGGTTAATGAAATCTTTTCTTAGTATGTACAGTCCCTAGAGGGTTACTTAATTGCTTCTGTGATTAAAAATAAAATAAAATAAATTGCATCTATCTGCTCTTTTAAGGAAAAAATTGTGTTCTCCTAGTACAGACCTGTACATAGAACTGAGACATAGATGTCTCTGGTTTATACCAAGTTGAGGATCACAGTACGTACTTCATGCTTCCACTTTTTCAAGTGAACAGACAACTTTGTATTTGAGTATGCTTTTGTACCTAAAAGGTATTTTGCATTTCTGTGATTTCTGTCATTTTCCAGATGATATGCTCATCACTTAAATCACTTCTCCAAAGCAAATTCAAAAGAGAAATATTGTTAAAAAGATGGCTTATTCCCATTGCCATATACAAAATGAAGATGGTGCAAGTCAAATTCTAGATGGACAACTGTTTTGTCTACATCTTGTTCATACTGCTTTTTAAAAGTAAATTATAAATAGTTTAAAAGTGGTTAGTTAATGCTTCACAGGTTTTATAAATTTGTTATGAATTACAGCAGCCTGTGTTCCAGGTAGTTAGGTCAAACATATTAATAAATAGTTAATAGTTACTGATTATTATGACTTTTTTTAAAATAACATTTTAAAACAATTTTTAAGCCTTTCCAGTATGAATATAATACAGGGGGAAACAAGAAGTGCTGAACCACTAACACAGAACATGAAAAAATCTCAGTTCTAGAATATTATCTTTGTTTAATTTCTACATCAGTGTAAAAGCAAAGGCAATTAAGATGAAAAGAAAGAAGAGAATGAATCTGTGCAGAATAAATCTCAGGTATACAAAAGTGAATAAGACATTCATGTTCTTTCTCCACAAGAAAAGGAGAGTCTGGCTTCTTTATCCTTGGTGTGGCAGCAAGGAAAAAGGACACAGTTTTGCCTTTTGAACTACAAAACATTTCTGAAAAATGCTGAGATCCCAGGGGAATGTATGAGCAGTAACACCCAACCCCAAGGGACCAGGCTAAGGGGCTGTAATCCTGCCAGAAGGGCTGACACCTGACCTTGCTCAGAAAATGCTCACCAAAAATCCTGCCCTGCTTCTGCATTTAGTCATCCTGAAGCACTGAGCTCAGCACTTAGATGAGGCCCAGATTTCAGGTCTGCAGTGTATGGCAACTTATTCAACATTTAGGTACAGGTGATTGGTCTGCTCTTTAAAAATGTATGGAATATTTACAGGAAGCCACCTTTTAAATAGTTGTCAAGAGATTAGAGCTCATACACAGAACCAGGAGTGCTGGGCTCAGCATCCTCCTCAGCCCCTTTCCCCCCTCTGAGCAGTGCCTTCCCCCCCAGGACACCCAGGCTCCACCTCAAGCCCCAGCCCAAGGTGTTGCATGGGGCTGAGATTGGTTCAATACAAAGATCCTCCTTTGGCAGCGTGGCCCCAGCCTTGGATTCCCAACCTCAGAGCAGGTTGTGGGTTCTGTGCTGGGGAGGAGCTGGAAGGGAGCAGGGCTGGAAGCCTCCCAGGGCAGCACTTCTCCAAAAGGGATCTGAGTCATGCTGCCTTTCTGTTTGCTATCTCTGTAGCCCTATGAATTGTGCATGTCTTCCACACAGTGGCACAGCTTCAGCTGTGACTCCCACCACAGTTTTGCTTTCAGCCTGGTTGCTAGGAGATGGCAGCTCTGAGTTCAGGTCCCCTCCTCAGCACAGACCTTGCATCCCAAATTTTCCGCCTTTTCACCACGTATTGCAACAAGGAACCAGAACTTGGGTCTCCCACTTCTTGCCCATGTGCTCTAACGCATGGGCTGGTACACACCAAGGTGCACCAAGCGCCCTTGCTGTGCCCTTCGACCAAGTTCTCCTTGCTGTGCTCTGCTAGAACCTCATTGCATCATCTCTGCAAGAAACTCACTGTTAGAGTTTCTGTGCACTGACTAGAGGGGCTCTGGAGGACATGTAAGTTCAGGATCAGCAAATTTGTGGATTCCAGACAGTCAGGATAAGGAGACAGGCCCTGAGACACTCTGCTCAGCTAGGGGAGTTAGTCCCCTTTGCACTGCACCTCTTGAACACAGTCCAGTCCTAAACAAATTTGCGGAAGATCCCCTACTAATCTTCATGAGAATAAAAGGAGGTTCTGAGTGAGTCTATGGCAGGAAGTATCATCTAGTTTAGACATAAGGATACAGAACATCTCAGCCTTGAAAGTGTTAAAGATCTGGATGATGAGTTAAGCTTTGTTGCCAAAATAGAACTTTACGGTATAGCTTATTAATATTTTCCCAGAGAAAATAATACATTTTCTCTTCTAAGAGGCAGTAATGACCTTTGGAGTTAAAAGGTAAATAATATTAAAGTTGAATTCCTGGCAAAATATGTTGCAACTTTGGCCCTTTGTGTAAGCCAATTATTGCTTGGGAAAATGCATAGATCACTTTGGCCAGCTCTCATAAAAATGCAAGGCTCTGCCTCAGCTCAGATTAGTACCCAAGAGGCCTCATTCTGATTGTTTATGGAATTAATTATCTGACGGTTCAGAGTTCTCTATTAAATATTAAAATTTCTGTTAATAATATATATACTTTCTCCTGAGTCATCTCAGTTGTGCCCAAGTCTCTTTCACCAATAAATATCCACAAGACCAGGATGTCTTAATCTCAAAAAGGTTGGTAGTATCTTATTTGAGAGGTGGAACTGCCGACTGCTCTAATGCAAACAGGAAAGCTGCTTCAGAACCCTTTTTGCTTCAACACAGAGACTGGACATTGTTTGAACTATTTGGTCCCTCTGTGCTGGTTTATACATTCTTATTTTTAAGCAAACACTGTAAAAGAGGTTCGAGATACTTTTTATAGCATTCTTGATAAATTTGGTATATTTAACAATCATAAAAGAGTTGTGCAGAAGAGTGCCATAAAATGGACAAAATCTTACACAAAGGGGAGATAATTCTAGCAGACCATTTTCCAGTTAACTATTCCAAAAGGTCTGCAAATATTTTCACCTCCATTTTTAAAATACCAATCTTCTGTAGATCCATCTTATTTGAAATCACTGAAATATATTTTCATCAGATATGAGTGTAAAATCAGGCCCATAAAAAAGTGTACAAGTTAAAAGAAACAAAGGAAAAATTCAAAGATATTTGCAGATTAACTTGGAAATTCTGGCACTCAGGTCCCTGTGGTGAGTGGAGCAGTCAAGCACTGATAGTTTTCCTTATTTCCAACTACTAAAACACATTAAATCTTCTCTTAATGACTTTGGTTATTTCACCTGTGTCATTACTAAAGTTGCCACAGGGGCATTTTGTGATCATGAGTGGAGGTGAGATGCTTTAAGCTGTAGCTACGGTAAGTGCAGATGGGGAAAGATATACTTTCACCTGAAACATGATCTCCTTTAAGGGAAAATTAGAAGGCCCTTGTGCCAAATCCTGTTAAATATCATGCAAACATCTAAGAGGCAAACAGGAAGCACTGAGGGGAACTCATGGTGTACAAACAGTTGCTGCTCATACACAGGTAACAAATCTTTCCAGTCATGCTTGTAGAGGCATCCATACCATTTGGCCCTTGTGTAGATGGACACTCACTCAGCCCTCTGCAAACATAGAAGATGCTGGGTTATTCCATTCCTCTATTCCTTCTGTCATTTCCGAGGCTGATACATCAAAAGAGTCACTCCTGGACTCAGAAAGTAATGGTGATTTTCTATCCTTTCTCATGGTATTTCTGGACAGAGGTGGACTTTGCAAGAGACTGTGAGCTCTTCAGGGTGAGAGGATTCATCTTCTCCTCTGAGAAACAGTACAGTTGGCTTGGGGAGCACAAATACATTAATATTCTCAGATTTGTTGGAAACCTGTATTCTGGCATATTTCTGTTGTTTCTTTTCAGCTGATATTTGGTCAACCAGAAACACATCTGTGTTTGCTTAACATGTATTGTATTCCTCTGAAAGCAATAGATGTGGAGTCTTAACAGTGAGAAAGACCTCATGAAGGGAAAAATGTAACACTACTTCCAAAGCTCTCCTTGTTTTTGCAGGATGAGGCTGCTCCAGCTGACAAGCAGTACAAACAGGAGCCAGCCCAGGTCACTTACTCAACATCAGCTGTTTCCAGCACACAGGAGGTGTTGTACATCAATGGCAATGGGACCTACAGTTACCATAGTTACAGAGGGCTCGGAGGTGGGCTGCTAAATCTCAATGATGCTTCGAGCAGTGGTGAGTTTCCTTGCAAGGTGTGTCTGTGTGTATATGTGCTCATGTGTACATTTCCCCGCGCTGTACGGAAAGCTAGTCCAAGGGGTGCAATATCCACGGCCTATGATCAGATAATGAGCAGGAACACAATCCCACAAACAGCTACTGCTGAGCAAAATGCTTGCTCACTGCACATTAGTCTCCTTTCAGTTTCAAGGGACTAATTCACAATAGGGCAAGACTGAACCTGAAGTCTCTAACAAAGCTGAGTGAAAAAATGCCAGGTTAGATCTTCAGTCGATTTGCATGACTTCATGAACACCTACCCTGTCATTATTGTCCTCTCCTATACTGATCACAAAATGAGGCCATTAGTATCTTTGTGGCTGGAGTTTGAAACCACTGACCTCCATATTTCATAACACAAATGAATTGACCTAGATTTCTCACATGGTCTCTCTAGCTACTTTAATTTACTGCAGATAAGGATCTGGCATACCGAGTGTTAAATGAGAAATCAGCACATCCAACTATACTCTAAACTGAAAATGATGCAGGTAATTATGTGTCATCATGAGGCTGTCTGCCCTTCTGGACGAAACAGTGGTGTCATGTATTTAGACAACATTCCTTTCTTCTTACCTTAGCAAGCTTTTTTAACAAACAAATGTGAGTGAATTGTATTATTTGGTTGAAATAGCCCCTTGTATTGATTTCATACAAATTCAGAGCAAAAGGAAAGATTTGCCTGTTCTGATAACAAGGGTATTCTCTGTTTGTCAGAGAAAAGTGATTACTCTGGAAGCCGGTGGGTCTCTTACCTCCAAGAGCAGTATTTAGAAAATGTCTCAGAGAATGGAGAAATCCCTGGGTTTTTGTCCTGGCTGATCCCTGCCTGGCTGAGGAGAGTGCTGTTTCAGCTACATGGGCTGACTTAGGCAAGATGGTAATTGTTCAGCTGCAGCCTCCACATTCAACATGCTAAGCAATTTTCAAAACACTCTCAGGGCTGCAGCCTGCAAGGAGATATTGGTATGTGCTGCCCTGGTGACCTTCAGTCATGGCTGCTTCTTCACAGCCCCCACCCCCTAAATCCTCAAGGGTCTGTGAATGATTTGCATGAAGTTTTCAAAAGGCTTTAAAAAGATAATATTTTAGTTGTCACAAGTCTTTGACTTAGAGTGAATGATGATTACAATTGTTTCCATATGCATGAAAAACACATTTGAAGTACTGAATATGATCTCTGATCAAATATTTGCATAAGAGTAAGACAAGCTGTGGAAATCTGGTTTCTTGGGAAAACGTACCAGAACTTTAAAATTGTGTTTTACATTGTGGGCAGAGAAGATCTGAGCCAGTTCCCACTGAAAACAGTTGGCATTTGCTCTTTCACCCAACTAAGAGCAGCATTAAACTCCCCATGTGTTATTTGTCAGCAGAAGCCATCAGAATTGTCCTGTTTTACATAATCTTAAACTGTGAGGAATCACAACTGTTTTGTGTATTTGTTCTTCTTTTCAAACCTCTTGTAACAGGATACATTTTCATAATTCTCATTTTTCAGTGAATTGTGAGATACTCTATGTCACTTCAGCCTGCAGTTGTAAAATGTGAGGTACAAATTCAACATCATAAGTTAGCGTTGCTCTCTGATTAGAAGCAACATTTTTTTGTACCTTTAATGTAGAGGACTTCAGTGTTTTGTCACAATTAAACCCTCAAATGGGTTTTGCAGGTCAAGCAGTGGTTGTTGAGGAGCTGGCAGATGCTGCCCAGCTAAAGCAGCCAGGGAGCTGTGCAGTGCACTGCATGTCCCTGTCTGGCATTACTGGGGTGAAGGGACCAGCACATACTTATGGTTTGCGTACTGACATGTGCTCAAACATTTCTTCTTCCTTGCCTTTTCCTACGTGCACTAGAAAATTTTGTCTGTATGTCCTCTTACTTTGGAAGACTAGTGAACCATTACACCTCTCCCAGATGGTTGTGCATAGTTGGAGCGTTGTGCTAAGGTGTCCATCTTCTCCGCAGAGTTCCTACAAGATAAGCTCCACGAACTGAAAATCTGTGTGCCAGCACTTGGAAAACAGTTGCTGGTGTTACAAATCTATCTGCTTGCTGATTTGTGGCTCACCTGCCATTTCAGGAAGATCATTAGGAAAGTAGTGGAAAGGCAACTCCATCCATTTCTTAGTTTAATTGACACAAAAGCCATCAGTAGCCAACCTAATTATCTCTTGGCTATTGAGGGTAAGATGCTCTGGCTCCAATAGTTGGTTTCCCTACGTGAGAAATGGGAGGACTTAGAGGCCAGTTCTTTGGGATCTGTCAGTCCTCTCTGTGTCCATGGATATTTCCTTTTCCTTTGTAGACTAAGAGGAGTGGATAGAGAGGCTGCTGAGAGGGGTAACCGTTGCCCTCCTGATAGACCTTACAGGACAGTTGTTTACAATCATGGTTCTATTTCAAGACCTCTTGTTCCAAACATATGAGGCTGTTACGATGGTTAATGGATTCCCTCCCTGGAGAACAGGATATTTGCTTGCAAATTGTTTTCAGGACCTAAGAAGTAACTTAAGAATGCATTTCCTTTTCAATTTGGTAACCCATCAGTTGTTCTTGTCAGGTTTACAAATGTTCTCCTAGTGCAAAAATAAATATACACCTCAGTTAGGGTGTGTGTATAAACAAATACAGCCTGGTTTTGTGTATCTGCTAAAACAGAAAAAAGGAGAAGTTGCAAAAGCCATTTAAAACACACTGCTGGAATACCTACTTCTGGACCTTTCCCCATAGTAATATAGTGACTATGTCCAATTAGCTCTCTTATCTAGTAATCCAACTGATTATTTTGTATGCTGTGACTCATTTAGTTTGGTTATTTCCTCCCCTGTAAAGTTCATCCCTACTCTGATCCCATCTTACAGACTTAGCTGTCTGCTCGCCCAACTGTTTGGTGGCCCTGGCTCAGGGACCCCTCTGAGCCTGCTGTTGCATTACTCTCTCCTCAGCCTGTCCTTCCACATGGCTAATTGCAGAGCCATAATTAGCTCCTTACACAACTGTATGGGGCAAGCCTTCATGCAGCTGCTCAATATAAGCAAGCAGAATGCAACAGCTTGTACAATGACCCTTCCTTTATTGTGGGCAGGAAAAAAGCACAGCAGGAAAAGGCTTGGGCTTACAGCACCAAGGTCTCTTTCCCCCCTGCTTTTAAACCCTTTAGGTCAAGCCATCTCAGCTGGAAAGCTTCATGCTGTCACCAAGCAATCTGTGGGTTGACAGAGCCTCTGTCAGCCTATACAAGGGCTGGGGAGAAGCCTTTGGGCATGTTGTCCTTGATTCCTGTAGATGTTAAAGGAGAGCTGCAGTTTATGAAGGGTGGATTTTTACAGCTCTCTTTTTAAGGCTAATGCAGTTCCTGAATGGAACTGAATGGAGAATCTCCAAGGTGGAGCAGCCCAGTGGGTGTCAACAAAATTTGCTTGCCAGCTCCAAGCCAGCCACAAAGGCAACAGCTGGCCCCACTCCATCACACCTGGACTGAGCATGGAGGGATGCCCAGCTTAAGGGCAGGAGGGTGAGGACAGTAAAAGGGCTCCTCTGTTGGGAGCAAAACCTCTTGCTGCCACCAAAAGCTGTTGAAGTACCTGCATACTGCCAGAGTTTCTCCAGACAGAGTAGGATCACCCCATCTCTCCATGTGTTTCTGTCCAGTGGATCACCATCCATCCTCTCCTAATGACTTAGCAGCTATCAGCACTCTCTGAAGCCAGGATATGCTTCTTGGAACCTTGTTCTCCTCAGCCACTTTTCCTGATGTCCATTTTCCCTAGGAGGTGTGGAGAATGTTTCTGCTGCCATTGTTGGATTTCCTGGAGGTGATGTGGGGCTGTTTCTTCTACACTGCTGCCTGATTTTCTAGGCAGAAATGTCAGTCATTTCCCTTTGTACGTGTAAAAAGAGGGGGTGTTTCAGACTTGATGGGAGACTGGCCATGCAGGACATGCCCTCATGTCATGGTAAGACAAAGCAACTAGCAACAGTTGTGTCTCTGTTTTTCTACACAGATCTGCAGCCTACCTCCACCACAGCCACAACTCAGCACTGCATCCCAGGCACCACAAACGTCCAGTCCCCTTCCAGCTCAGGTGAGTCCTCCTGCTGAATCTGAATCCATTCACAGCACAAGCAAATCCTCTGCCATGGCAGGCTTCTCTTTCAGCCTCCTCTCCCACAGGTGGGCCTGTAGACCATGACCAGTGGTCCCATAGTCCAGCTGGTAGCTGCTGGACTCCAACTACAGTGCTCACCTCTCCCTGCTGCTCCCTTCCAGAGGCCCAGAAGGGCTGTGCTCTCCCAGCCATTCCCTGCTTTAGCCAGGCCTCTTATCCATGTGCAAATCAGCTTTCCTGGTCCTTTTGCCTCCTGGTCCGTCAGGTGGTGCAGCTCTGCTGAAGATGATGGGGTAGCTGGAGCTGCTGAGCCCCAGCAATCATCATGGCCATGCTGCTGTGTGGCAGGGAGAGGAGAGCTGAGCGCTCTTGTCCACTTTGGCATGTGACAAATGAGGAGGGTGCCTCATTTCCACACCCTCAAATTTGGTGAAGTTATAACTTTCTGTAAAATCTTGGCATTTGCATGGTCATTGGTGGCTTCTTAGCAACAAACTAGGAAAAAAAATGAGTCCAGCTGAGAACATCCAGTACGTAGCTAATTCTGAAAGTGGTGACTGGGTTGCCCACAGCGTGGCTGGTCATGATGTAGGGTTGAACAGGATTTTTGCTGTGATTACTCTCTCTAGCTCTTTATACCTCTACTCTTGCCCAGTCTTCTGTGCTCTCAGTGCTGCCCTGATGACATCAAAGTGGAGAGAGAGGAAAACCAAAACAGATTGCCTCTAACACAGGTGGACCTGGGGCATGAAGGGCACAACAAGACTGATAGACTTAGGAACCTGGGAGAATGTGTTTAGTTCCATTTAAAAAAGGCAAAATATGGGGTCAAGAGAAGTTAAATGGTTTGACCTATGCTGTGGAAAAGGTGGGAGTTTCTCGCTGGGAAATGCTGTCTCAGTTTTATGTTAAGATCATCCCCACATCCGTCTTTCCCCTTCCTCCTTGTCTTAGATGATCAGATACATGGCATATGCAAGTATTAGTCTGCTCCCACCATAGGGATGGAGATGGAATGTCTGTGGATACACTGGGCAGTCTCCTGCCTTTCTACTTCTGCACAAAGCTCAGGAGCCAGCCATTAAGGCAAGACAGGTGCATGCCACATAATTAATCTCCTGTGGTGGATTGGAAGCATGACTGGAGGACCTCACATCATCATTTCAACACAAGCCAGTGTGTTTGCTGATTGTTGAAAAAACATGATGTTCAGTTTCTCTGTTTTCACATCTCTCCTCAGGCAACAGAGCAAGTTTTTTCTGCTATCTAAACTAGCTGGAGGTATGTTTTGCAGTGGGAAAGATGTAGAACAGAGAAAGAAACTTAAAACTCCAATTCATTAGTCCATATTTTCTTGACCTGAGATCTCCTGACACTTGAAAGAGTAGTTTTAGGCACATCTGCTCTGTTTGAAGGCAGGAGGAAAAAAAACATTGACAGATGCATAATATCACAATAAAACATTCTTGCAATAATAAATACATCTGGTTTGGAAAAGTAGCATACCTTGATAGTTATTTCTACTTAGTTTTATTGGAGTATATGAGAAGCTAGTACATACTCACTTTTAAACCACTCATGGGGGAAGAAAGGGGGAGAAGAGGATAGGTGCAATAGAAAAGATACAAGAGAGATTTCAAAGCATAGAAGAATGTATTTTTCTATAAATAAATGCCACTGCTTTTTACATCTTCACTGATGGAAAAGGTTGCTTAACTATTAATTAGAGTGTAGAAGCATAGGTGCTTAAGCTCATATAACTTTTTAAAATTTTTTTTAAATTCTAAGTCATTATCTGCAATAGTGATAACCATTTTGAGAGTCGTTGACACATTTATTATTCTTTCAGTAGTTGTTAATTATAAGATTGGTAGCTACCCAGTGACAGCATACAATTCTCAAGGGATTTTTGCTGAGACAGTTGATAGTGTCTAAGCAATCAGTAACAGCACATCTACATCTGACCCATATTTTGGAATTTGATATAAATCATGTTGCTAATGAGTAGTGCATGAGGCAATAACTAGTTCCATTTAAGTCTTGCAATTTACAGAAGAGCCATTTGTCCCACAGTGTATTTAATGGCAGATATTCCTAGCCCTTAATTTGATAAATGATTGTCTAGCACATGAAGAGCGGGTTTGCAGACTTCTCATATTCAGCTTGATGTGGTTCCAACAAGAACAATTTCACCTCAAAGAGGAAATTAGGTCTGTGTAACTGGACTGAGGTGGTGAATTTAAAATATTCCCATGTTAAAATATCAGTCAGGTGACCTCGGCAAGAGGCAAAGGAACTTCAGTCTTCTGAAAGAGTATAAAAGAAAGGACCCGTCTCAGCAGTTTGTTTAACCCGCTGCTTAAGAGCATGTTATGCTGTTATAAAAACATGGGAGGTGAGAATTGTGCTTATAATAGTATGCACTGGGAGAAATAATTAAATCAAAATAAATATCTTGTCTCTGCAATAAGTGCTTAATCTTTGCTTGCACGCACAGACATTGCGGAACCTAATAATGTTTGCAATTAAGATTTTTAATTGTCCCGAAGTACTCCAGGATAAGAAGCAGCATGCTAAAATGTGCAGTATCACCTTGGAGGAACCTGCCACTGCAAAATCCATTGCAAAAATATTCAGATTTCCCTCTGTGTAAGGATACGTTTCCCTGTTCCTGTGAAGACTGGCAGCTTGGTAAATAATGTTAAGTACACTAAGGAAATAGTTCTCTTTAAAGTAAGGCCCTTCAGTTTTGTTTCAGAAAGAAACATGCTCTGTGTTTTTGTCTGGGACACAAATGAGCGTCAAGGAAAGAACATGAAAGTTAAAGTAGGTTCATATGGTGCACAGCGCCCTCAATATGTCTGTGGTGGCTTTTTCACTACCACCTCAAGAAGTACAGAAGTCTTTAATGGCTTCTTACAGCCATTCAGTCCAGCTGCCTTTATGCACCCTCCTCTGTGCTGGGTAAAGATTTTGCTTAGAAATATCCTCTGAGCTCTTCACACTGATCATTTCCCTGCGGCATGCGGTCACACTGGAACAAATTCACTGAGCTAATTGTCCTTTTATTTATCCTTTGTATGCTGGGAGTCACTTAAAAGTCAGTGCATTTATGCTGATGTAAAACTGGATAGCACAGTTGAGAGGCTAAGTGTGTTCGTGGTGGTTGTGTAGTAGGAAATAAGATGTAATAGGACCCTTTCTGTTTGAGTAGTTTCTTTTCACAGTCCCAGCTCTGCTTTCATTCACTCAAGGGGAGATCTTTGTTAACTGCAGCAAGTGTAGGGACATGGTGATCTCCACAATCTTTGTGGTCTCAGCCATATCTCTGCATAAACATAGAAGAATGAAAAATAAGTAAGGTTTATGACCAAATCTCCAGCTCCTGGAAATCAATACGTCTATTTTCATCAGTGCTAAAGACGGTGAGTCTGGTTTTGAATCTTGTGATTCTGGTGGGATTATTTAGGAGAACCTCTGGAGTATGAATTGGTGTGTTCTGTATTCTACAGCTGAGTATGCTAGATTTTAAAACTATCCCAGTCTTTTTAGGAAACAAGGTCCATCCAGTTAGAAAATGCTGAGAAAGCCTTGGCATTGACATGTCATCCAGACGTAATTGAACAGTGACATTTTTCTCATAGGAAAGCAAGATGCATTGCTTTGGATAACTTGATCCCAATTGCCAGGAGAGTATTAAGATTGTGATCAGTCTAGTCTGACCTTCTGCTTGCCTGAAGTATGGGCTTGCTACACTGTCACAATGGATGAGCCGTATTTTTCCAGATTTGCACATAATGAACTTGCACTCTGTATCCTCCTCTGTTTAAAAAAGTCCTCTGTCCACTTCTAATTGTCCAAATTCTCCAGGAAGAAAAAATGTATTGTCTTAAGTGGAAAATGCAAACACCTCATCAAAGCACCATGTATCTTAGCTGCTGATGAACAGCTATGGTCAAGTGACTAGGGAAATTCCACACAAAGCTGAACTTGACGGTGGCAGATGGTTTTGCTGATGGTGGTAACCTGCAGACTGCCCTCAGCAGTGCTTTTTCATGCAGCGCACAGGTTTAAGAATATTCTTTGGTGAGCAGAGCTGAACATAGTGGTACGAGCTGCCAGTGCAACATGGTGATTGCTGCAGATTCTCTTGCCAGTGTTCAGGCCTTGCAAGATCCTTGCAATAGGTTGCCAGCTGCACACAGCCCCCACGGATGATGGTGTGCACCTCGCTGGAGCAGACAGATTGTCACTGGCCTAATCTCATTCATGACCAGCTACTTATATAAGTGATCATATGGCATCAGGACTAGTCAAGTGAATGATCATTTATCTATGTCTGTAAGGAACTGAGAATCTGGCTGCGTGCTGATTGAAGCAGAAAACGTGAAAATAGATATCTAGAGAAGATAAGCTTGATACTCTGTGCTAAAAACTGCAAGTGTGCAGATTGCTGTGAAGGCTACGATGGCAGCTGGAGCTGGGGGAGGCACAGGAGAGGAACATTCTGCCTGCTCACCAGTGTCAGGTCCTAGGCCAGTGTAGGGGTGCAAGTGGTTTACACTATTGGGATAACCACCAGAGGGTAGTTTTCTGCTGGCAGTGGACTTGCTCCTTATGTTATGTAAGTAGAATTTAAAGGGTGTCTGCCACATATAAATATAAATTGCTGTGGTTCCTGTCAAGGCAACTGGTGCCTGAACACGTGCTTGTTTCTGCTGCTCCTCACTGGCACTCTGCTGAGAGCTGATTTTGCTACTCTGCGTTTGGAGCCACAAACCTGAGAAATGTCTCTGGCAGGAGATCTGAAGCTTCTTTTCTTTTCCTTTGTCATCTGCAGGTCCAACAGATCTCAGTATGAAGAGGCAGTTAGCAACCAGCTCCGGATCCTCCAGTAGTTCAAGCTCTAGACCCCAGCTGAGCCCGACTGAGATAAACGCAGTGAGGCAGCTCGTGGCAGGGTACCGAGAATCAGCCGCATTTTTGTTGCGTTCTGCAGATGAACTGGAAAACCTTATTTTGCAGCAGAACTGAGTCATGTGACCTTCACACTGGCCTGGTCTTATCTCAGAGTTTCCACTAATGACATTTTGATTTTCCAGAGCACACACTTCGGTTACTGCACAGTCTTTTAGGAGAGTTAATTACCATAATGCCACACTGTTCTTGATCCATAAAGTGATGTGTTAAGGTGCTTCAAAGTGAACTTCGGCCTCTGGTATTTCCGAGGTACTTTACTGTGTCCAGCCTATTGCTTTTGTTTTAGTGTGTCAGCATAAATATCGAAAAAGTGGCTAGAAATTAACTCGTTCTAACAAGTGGAGGAAACAGAAGATGCTGTGATGGTTTAAAAAAAAAATGGTTCAAGATCCAAGTGCAATATTAGTGGAATGTGATACTGACTCATTGGACTTAAAGCTGCAGTATATGGCAAAACGTTGCCAAATGTCCTGTTGCTACAGGGCACAATTGCAATTAAAAGGATCTTGTATTTTAAAAAAATGTAATTTTTATAAAAAACAAAACAAAAGATTTTTGTTTTCATTCAAGATTTTTCATTTTTACTTTGGTAAACTTTTTCACTGGTCCTGAAAATGTTTTGAGGAGCTATTTTAAGTCCCCCCTTCCTCTCTTGAACCCCTGACTGTGCCCTTCTCCCCAACTTCATATTCTTTCTACAACGAGTAACTCTTGATGCTGGATAATTCTTCCCCCGTGTACTGTAAATTGTCATCTGTGGAATACCTTCCAAAGGAAGCATGCATTTCCTGCATTCATACCATTCTCAACTCCATTCTGTAATATATTGCAGCTTTATTAGCAATTAATAAAGAGTTGAGGGTTTTTTAAAAAAGACATATCATTGAGAAAAAAAAAAAGATAAATTGATTTCTTACAGTGAACTCATCTAACTCCATGATCACTGCTGCTGTCCTATACAAGTCCCTCTAGTTGTGATTGGATGTAGATGATGAATGTTAAGAGGTTGCAAGTGACAATCTGAAAATTTGCACTCTTGTGTGTATTTATTTTTTTTCCTTAATTTAAACAAAATTCTTACTGAGGAAGGTCATTGAGACTTCTGGTATGATTTGTATAATTCCCAGGCCTAGCTAAAACCTGTACAAAACTGTAAATGGATGCAGCTGCAACTATAATAAAACTCTTCTCTCCCCTTCCCCGCTCTTCCCAACCCCTCTATTTCTTATTTTATAATATTGATTACACATTAATGGTGTTTTCTTTGTGCACTACGGCAGGCTTATTTTTAAGTATATAGAAAAAAGTACTTTAGTTTATGCTTACTGTACTATCTGTTCTGTTGTTTAGCTTTTGTTGAATAACAAGTTTCTTGTGCATTCCTAAATTTGCCTTATTTCATGTACAAAATTTTATGTAATTCCATTTTTGACAATGAGTTTAAGGCATCAGTGATATTTTATATCTACTTGTTACATATAGTTTTCCAAGTAATGACTGTGATTGTGACCAAGTAATGTGCACTTTTTCTTGTAACTGTGGACATTGCTATGCTTTTTTTTCTCTAGTGTTTCTAGAATTACTGTTGCTTACAGTTATGTAAAAGAAAAAGAACTTTTGTGATACTGTTGGTGAATATTAATGTGAAAAAGCCTATGAAATATGAGTATTTTGGAGGTACATAGATACACAAACATCTCTAAGTTGTGGACTGATGTTCACATATTTAAACAAGAATTCAAAACCTGAGGGCTGGAATCATTTCCTCTGTTTTGTTTGGGTAAATAAACAGATTTCTGTGTTTAAATACATGATTGTGAAACAGTATAACGTTTAAATCGACATAGCATTTAAAGCTATACATATTATTGTCTTTAAACAGGAAAAAGAGCCTTTCAGTCCAGTTCATGCAGATGCTCAAATCTCATTTCTCAGAATTATAGAGGAAATCCAGTAGGCTGATCTAGCTGGACCTTTGTGGTAATGAAGAATTTCCTCAACAAGAGCAGAAGCAGGTGGTCCATAAATCGTGAGATCCAAGTCACTAGCATTTTAGAGTTTTAAGTTGGCTGGACACACCACCATTTTGCCACTCTGCATTTATTCTTAAAAATCTATTGGATGTCTTTTTAAAGACACTTAACTCTGGGATACGAGAATATTGTTGCAAATTCTTACTAGTTGCTACCCGTCACTTGAGAGATGCATTTGCTCCTAACGTCTTCTCACCGTGCCTGTGAAAGCCCGTAGCTTGTCTCTGCCATAGGTGTGTGGTTGCCTCAGCTTTTGTCTCACCAGGCATTCAGAAGCCTGTTAGGAACCAAGTGCCTTTTTCCTCTCTTCTACTTTCAGATATCTACAGCTGCTTCTGTCTCTTGCATGCCAGGAGAGGATGAAGCAGGTACCTTGTGCCATGTCACTGTCTTGGCCTCATCCAAAGAAAAGCTCTGGCATACATCTTCCACAGAGAAGAGTGACATCTACGCATAGCTCTCCAAGCTTTCTTGGTCTTGTTCTGCAGGGCAGTTGTGCTGCCAACTAAGCAGCAACCAGCAGATTGTCTAATAGGCTGCTTGCCAGCAAGGAATGCTCCTCAGCTGGGCAGCCTCACTGCTTTTCAAGCTGTCTTGCTAAATCCAGATAAGGACAAGACTCTAGAAGATGAGGAGGTAAGAGATTTCAATGTTGTACTCTCTGACTCCTCTTTCCTCTCCCTGATTTAGTCCTTCTTTTCAGGGAGAAGTAGAAAAGTTGGAGGTGACCATATGACCTGTGAGGCCTATGTCTAGTCTCCCCTTTTTCCTTCTCCACCCCCAGTCTATTTTGATAGTTCTCCAAGTATGTTGTCTATAGCACACACATCCTCTTCTGTCTGCCTTCCCTGAAATATCTAGGTCCTTCTTCAATTACAGGTGCAATTGATGTCCTCTAAAGGCTCATACAGCTTTCAGTCCTCACAGGTTTGTCTGTGCCAAATTCCAGCAGACTGATGGGGTTTTTACTCTATAGCTTTTTCTACCTCTAAGTACTGGGTTTATTCATCTCTTCTTTGGAACAATCCTAGATTCAAGTATAGTTTTAACTTCCTGTTCTTCTAAGAGGGGACTAAAATTCAGACCCGTCCTGTGAAGCAGAGATCGTAAAACTCAGTCCACTTTTGTGTGTGCAAATCTAGGTCCAAGCATCAAATTTAAATTTGCCCTCTTGGATCCACTCTAGGTCTCAGAGCCACCTACTGTCTGCCAGCTTTGAACCTCCTAAGGAAGCAAAGGCACAAGTGGAGAAGATCTTGCTCCAGCTATAGACTGAGTCCAGAAGGAACTTCAGAGTTATTTCTTTCTTTTATCCACATTTTCTGTAATCAATGCCTGATCATCCCAGCTTACATATTGCTGCTAGGATAAGGCCAGTCCCTTCCAGCACAGGCATGACTGCTTAAGGCTACCTTCAGAAAAGCCTTATCCTTATATCCAGCCTTTATTAAACTTGTACTTCGTGCTGGATGTCTTACTACAGAATCTCACCAGTGCAGACTGGCAGGTGCTGGTCTTGTCTGAGACAGCCACACGTCTTCCCAACTATCCTGGAGTTTCCTTGAGAATGGTCCTAGACCTTCAGTCTTCAAGGTGTTGCTGTAGACCAGGAGGGATGGTGGGAGAATGTCATATAATGTCCCTAAATTCCCATCCAGAGTTAAGTCCCAAACCTGGCCATGGTCTCAGTAAGTTGAGTCTCTTTAGGCTTACATCCACACTGGGAAGACAAGTCATTTTCCCATTCTTCTCTCTTCTCTCCCTGATTTCCAGGGCAGTTTTCTTTGATTACGGCAAGCAATGGTGGGTAATAGCTTTAGATGCAACCTTAGGCTGTGGGAGTGGACAATTCAACCCATTTAGCAACTAACCAGATTTGTTTACTGCTTTCACTATCAGCTGGGAAACTAGAGTCAGAACACATGAAAGGAGAACTGGAGTCAAAGGGTTTTATTCAGATTGGCACCTTGCTGCCTGTCACCGAAGGAGAACACCACTACATCACCCATGATGAGTCTCAAAAGCTACAGAAAGACAATGCATAGGTAAGCAACTATTTGACAGTTCCAAAGCTGCCCATCCTGTGAGGAGAATGAATTTTCTGAATGAGGAAAAGCAGATAAACAGATAACATGACCATAGTTTTCCGTGTTCCAAAACATTGGAAAACGGGGTTATACTGAAGGGATTAGATATTCTTTCTGTCATGACCTGAGTCCCTGTCAAATACAGTGTAAGTGGAGGTAAGTGTTGTTGGTCAAACTCCATGGAAATAAGGAACAATTTCATTTCTCTCAAGTTCCTAGCACTGTGTTGAAAACTTTCCATAAATATGTTAAAACGCTTCTGAATTTGGGTTTGAGTGGCTTGTGAGACATTCATAGGGAAGACATATGTTTTTCTATATAAAGAAAAGCTGATCTCAGTAGATTCTGGAGTCAGGATCTAGCCCTGACTCCAACCACTACTGAAAGCCAGTTACCACCACACGAAAAAGAATTGTGAAATAATGGCAGATCTCAAGCAATGCCACACAGATGGTTACTGGAGTAAGTATGTAAGACTGTGAAATGGCTGTACTGGACAAGACCAGTTGTCCACAGCCTTGTATTTTGTCTCTGATAACAAATAAAACAGACAAAGATGTAGCAGATACAGCAGGCCTGAAGAATAGAGCAAACACCTAGTCTCTAAATGGATGTCTGTGGCCTGCAACAGTTTGAGGCTGTCGTGAGTTGTCCCTGGCTGGCAGGTAAGTCCTTGTCTTGTCACTTGCTCGCTCCCTACCATGGCACAGGAAGAGAACTGAAAGGGTAGAAGTGAGGGACAAAATTGGGTCAAGTTTAATAAGTGAAGAATGAAAAAAGAAAAAATGATGCAAAGGCAATCACCCACCACCTCCCACCAGCAGCCTGATGCCCAGCTGGTCCCCAAGCAATTTACTTTGGAGACATGCACCAGACCAAGTATGATGTCATATAGTGTATGACAAAAAAAAAAAAAAATCAATCAGGCACAAAAGGCAAATGAGTTGCTTGAGGCCTCACAACCTGTGAGTGCCCGAGCCAGGGCTGCAGACTCCCTTCCAATGTCCTGCCCCAGTGAAACACACTCCAGATGTGCCAAGTGCAGCACATAGAGTCCAAAAATCACATTCTCTTTTTCTGCTAAACTGTCCTTGAGACTGGATCAAATGTTGGGGAAGAGGGCGCAGAAATGTTTTTTTGCTGTAACCCAAATAACCTGCCTAAATCTCTGGTTCATCACTGAAAAGAGGTGCACAAAGGAACTGGAAAGGCTGGAAAATTAAAAACTGCTTTATGAATAGAAACTTTATGTTGTGCCACCTAATTCAGTTAATTTCTCTGGGTGTGGAGAAAGATATTTTATGCAAAGATTTTTGTTCCCTCTTCTAATAATGTCTGGAAACACAATGGAAAAGCATTCTAATTATTGTGACTCTGTACATATTGTATGTTTTGTAAGTACACCTTTGCTGTGGGAAGCCAACGATAAAATTATGGTGTAAGGAGAGTTGGGAGAAGTATCCATTCTCCCAGTTGCACATAGATAGGGTTGTCCTCGTTTTCCCTGGGAGTCTAGGCAACAGTTGACTCAGCAGGGGTTAGATCACAGTAGCTAATTAAAAAGAAACCACGTTGCTGAATTTTCAAGGTTTTCTAGAAAAGAATTTTAAGTTTTTCCTAATGCTCCTCTGGAAACCTACATTGGATATTTTTTCCCTTTTTCCTGCAAGGCTGCTGTTTTCTTATTTTAGGGTTGCTAATCAATTCTTGGTGCTGGTTTTTTTTATGCTCAGCCACAACAGAGTGAAGCCCTCGTTGCAGCAAAAGCACTAGGAAGAAAGATAAGTATTATTAATTTTTCAAACATGATTCCATTTAACTTTTTAGTTTTTTGAGTGTGTGTGGTTGCAAACTTAGAGTGCTTTAGCACCACAAGCTTGACCTATTTATTTCCTCTCATATTCTGTAGCAGGGAGGAAAGGATTTACTGTGTGGAGGAACAGCTTCTAGCTGAGAAAAGCTGTTCCTGCCCAAGCCAGCAGGCAGCCTTATCAGCCAGTGCTCATTTGCTGCCCCTGATACTTGAAAATTGCAAGCTACAAAGCATGCTTAACTTGCAGATCTGTTCTCTAATAATTAGAGGGGTTTTTTTCAAAGTCTTTGTCCAATTTTTTTTTTTTAAATGAAAATATTGAACTATAAGGAAAAGCAAAAAATAAAATTATAGATTTAATGTAAATCTTCAATATACAGCATAAAGTTGAGGTCCACTTCCAGAGAACTCTAATAGTCTCAGTGCTGAAGTACAAAATCATACGATTGTTCCTTTTTTTTTTTTACAACTATTATTAGTAGTGTTTGTTTACAGTATATGGAGTCCTGATTTATTCTGCTATGTGAGGAAACCTCTACAGTGGAAATCGATCCTCTGCTTTGGTGTAGGGTGTCGAAGAAGGCAGCACAACCCTGTCCATTCTCCCTGCCAAGTTCTTTGGCACTCTATTACCTTACAAACATTGCTGATGAGGGGGCTTGAAATCCCACTCAATTAAAAAACTGCCACATCATTATTGACTAAAGTTTAGTGGTTTAAACACCAAATCATTTAGATTCTGTAGAATCAAAGAATGGTTTGGATTGGAAGAGACCTTCAAAGATCATCTAGTCTAACTTCTCTGCCATGGGCTGGGACATCTTCAACTAGAACAAGTTGCTCAAAGCCCTTGAACACTTCCAGTGATGGGGCATCCATTGCTTCTTGGGGTGACCTGTTCCAGTGTCTCACCAACGGTACAGTAAAAAAATTTCTTCCTCTTATCTAAATTTACCCTCTTGCACTTTAAAATGATTGTCCCTTGTCCTGTCACTATACCTTGGTAAAAGTCACTTTCTGTCTTATATATTGCAAGGCTGCATTAAAGTCTCCCTAGAGCCATCTCTTCTCCAGGCTGAACACCACAGCTCTCTCAGCCTTTCTTCACAGGAGAGGTGTTCCAGCCCTCTGATCATTTTTGGGGCCCTCTTCTGGACCCACTCCAATGGGTTCACATATTCCTTGTACTGGGGGTCCCAGAGCTGTGTGCAGTGCTCCAGGTGCAGTCCCAGGAGAGCAGAGCAGAGGGGCAGAATCACCTCCCTCGACCTGCTGGCTATGCTCCTTTTTTTAGGCAACCCCGGATATGATATGGACACTTCAGGGATCTTCCAGTAGTAGTACAGAAAACCTTCCAGTGACAGTTTCTTGTGTCACTGTCACTGGGACTTCAGACTGATATTGTAGGACTTGAAAGATAATTCCATTGTCGAAAACTTGAGAAAGAAATGTATTGATTAGCTGCCACTCTGTACATCATGCTAGATGGTACATTTTTATGATGTAAAGAAGTGAAAATTAATCTTCTTTGCTTAAAGAGGCCATCTGCCCATCCTAGTCACTATAAAAGACCACTTTCTTCTTTTCTTCTGCAGGGGAGAATGAGAATACTAACCAGGATACTGATTTTTTAATAACCTTCTATTGCTCCCCACCAATAAGAGGATGGCATTGTTATGGTAATACAGTGTGAATGACACAAAACAGTGAAAGAAATCAGTAGGCATTAGGTGTCCTGATGAGCACCAAGCCCTGAAAGTACTCTGCAGATCCAGATCTGTTTGGCTTCAGCTACTTGAGTCAAGACTCAACTTGATGCACTTTGAGTGGGCACAGTTTACTTGTCAATTAAATTTTTATTAGTGACCTATTAGAAAGACTTGCCTACAGTTCAAAGTTTCCAGGCCCTGTCTTAGGCTGTGGATAACAGCTACTGGGGCCACTTTTGAATGGGAAAAGGGCTGGTACTTGTTGAACAGAGAGCAGCTCTCAGGCTTGAGCTTAGAAAATCTTTGTAAAAATGAGAAGCATTCACCTAAGCCATAGCATGGGCTTTGGCAAACCTCATGGACAGGCTGCCCTTAGGTGCAATTTCAGCTGGAACTGCAACTAAAAAAAGTAAGAAAGATATTTAGCTAAAGCAATCGCATCATTTACCTGGATGGAGTGCGGAACTGATCACACATCTCTCATTACAACAGTTCATCCAGTGATCCCAGCCGAGCTGCGAGGCCTGTACCAAATATGCTGACTAGATGTTGCTTCCTAGAAAGCTGACAGCTCTAGGATGAATGTAAAAAGTTCTTTCATTACTGTTTCTCCTCCAACTCAAAGAAGGGTAAGCATTTGTTTTAGGTGACAGAGAGCCTCTGTGTTCAGCCACTGAAACCTGCTAGCTAATTTGCTAATTTCACTTGTAAAATTGAGTTGCCAAGTAGTAGACTCAGCGTGACCACTAATAAGTGGTGAACCCTTCTGAAGTGGTTGTTACTCCTGACAAGCAGGTACACTGTAGTAGCTTCTCCTACTGAATATTTCACTGTTGATTTATGTGAGAATGTTGCTTTGAAACTGGGCCCAAGGTAGAGACAAGTGAAAAATGGGCCCAGTCTGACACCAAACAACCTGACCTGTGTTTCTGCATGCTGCTGAACAGCAGTTTTGAAAATCAGTCCCTGGAACGGTCCCCAGAAGATGGTAGCTGCTTTTTTCTCTGTTTGAGAGAAAATTTAATTAGGAACAGGATTTAAGATTAGCATTGCCAAGACTGGCTCCTGTGTCACTGCCTTCTCTTTTCCCAAAGTGTATTATGTTAGGAATTCAACAGAGATTGGCCTTCTCTCTGAAGTGTTTAGAGCCACCAAAATAATGTAGTGATCTTGTCTCATTTCCTTCAAGAATGACAATATGACATGGTGGAGGTGTGCTGCATAAAACCCACACTTGCCAAACTAAAGAAGTTTTATCAACAATTAAGCAGCTTTGATTGTGTTCTGCAGGTGACGGTGCTGATTGCAGCATTGTTACATCCAACACTTGACTAAGACTTGGGTGATCAGCCCCTCCAGGTCAGAGGTGCCCAGGGTTTCTAGGTGGGTGGTTCATAAGTCTGAGCTAAAGAGCTCTGTCAAGCAAGTCTTGCTTGACTAGAGATCACTCATGGGATCTTCATGGTTGACCCTGTACACTTCCATGGTGCCTTCTTCACCTCAAGGCATATTTGTTCTTATACTCGTTTGGCTTCTTTACTGAATCAGTGATATTGTGGTTTTCGCTAAAAGGAAATACATATTCTTAAATATTTTTGCTTCCATCTGTCCTGACAAATCCATTAATGAGACTCCAATATGCTTTCTCATATTAAGCCTTGAAGAATCTAGAAATTCAATTGTAAGCACAAATACCTTAAAAACACAGGAGTAGCTTCCAAATATGGGTTGCAAAAATCATTAAAAATACTTAGAATGTATTTACATGATCCCTGAAGCTTGGAGCGAGGACTTTGCTGAGAACATGAGAAAGGGTAGACAAAGGAGGATTTATAGACTTCTAGTAAGATATTACACCAGTTTTTCTTCACTCACTGAACAGTAACAGGCCCTTTCATGTAATGTGTTGTGGGGGTTTTTGCAACTACAATCTTTAAAGGGCTAGGATAGATAGATAGATAGATAGATAGATAGATAGATAGATAGATAAAAAAAAAAGCAACAAACTCAAAACATTTTAACAGATGCTTTCATTGGGAGCAGGAGATATATCTAGGAGAAACCATCATGCTAGCAATCAGATCAAACTTAAAAACACCACTACTTCCTTGCTCTTAAACTGCAGTATGTCTGTACAGGCAAAGGCTTGGAAATTAAACACCTTATCTGGGTACTCTTAGCCTCAGCTTGCAGGGACATCCGTGGGAGCTGAGTGCTGCTGCTCGGCAGGCTTGGGGTAGGGAGGATGAAAGGAAGCACGTCACACTAATTTGCAGCAGCTCATCTCCATGAATACAGATTTACCTGTGCTAAAACATTTCCCCCACTCTGGTCACTTACCTCCCTCTGGAATGTGGATATTTATATGACATTCTTTCATGCCTATTTAAAGTATTATTTTTATGTTTCATCATCCTCCTAGCAGGAGGGAAGAGCAGGGACATGCACTTATAGTCATACTTTGCTATGATGCTTTTACATTTATAACTGCAGCTCCAGTGGGCCACAGCAACTGAACATTGATGATCCTAGTTAGCCCAGGCACCTGATTAACTATCTGACATATTACCATTACTTTTAATTAATTTCTCAGACTAGACAGCAGCTTTTTTTTTTTTTGCCAGAAGGATGAAACCAGGATCATCACAAAAACGGACGTGGCTGTGAGTGTGCTTTGATGTGTGACAAAAGCAGCTAAGCAGACTGCTCTTAGATACAGTGAATGTGTGTGGCACTCGTTTTGAATCTCCTTCTTCAAAGGACAGGTTATCACTAATTTCTTCAGGAGATGTTTCTCCTCAGTTACTTACCCACCCCATTGTTAGTGTGTCCCACTGAAGGACAAATTCCATTCCTGAACAAGGGGAACAAGTATATTACACAGGCATCAGAATGAAAAAATTTGCGACATTAACAGAGGTTTTCATTTGCAGCACACCCAAACCAAGGAGACTGATGTCTTGTTGGTAGCAGCTAGCAAAATTAACCACCCCTTTAACCACTGACATCCAATAATTTAAATAAAATTCCATAATTATTAGTGTTTATTTAACCACTTTATCTCCTACTACACCAAGAATTTTCACAGGTTGCTGTATCATGACACCTACTGGTAGAGATAACCAAAATAAATAGATGCAGCTCTTCCTGAACAATGAAATAGATTTTTCTGTCTACACTGGGATTTTTTTATTTCACATTGAAGCAGTTACTGATGTATGTACATTTACTTGGGCAGCACAATCACTGTGAGTTGGGAAGGGGCGAGGGAGAAAGGGAGGTGGTGTGTTTAGACCCAACAGTATCTGCAAGGGGTAGGGACACCCCAGGTGGTTGTGGCCCAGGTAAGTATTGAACACTCAGCTCCAGTGCCCTGAAGTCCAGACAAGCCACTTCAGTTTGGGTTTTACCTTCAATTGAAGCTATCACCCATTTCTGGTCTGTCCTAGTCAAAAGAGCAGAGAAATCATGTAAAAGACACCATTCTTACCATTCAAATTATAGCTGCTGGTTTAGCCTGGGATTTTGTAGAAGAATTGCTCATCACTGAGAAGCAGCTTTAACAGACGTTTTCCACGTGGGCTGATGTAGCTAAGTCTGAATTTCTTTTAGTTGAGGTAATGTAACTGTTGATGGACTATTCTGAAGACACTAGGGATGGATTGGAGGTGCTGTGAAGAGAAGCAGTAGAAAGAACTGAGCTTTAAACCCCTTTTTATGGTTGTCATCATCAGGTTTTGGTTTTTTGTTTTACTTGCAGACCTTCTGAGCTTATATCATCTGTCCTTTGTTGGGGCAAAAATACTCGTATGACAAATATAGATTTGCATGAACGTAACCAGGCACTGGTGGGTTAAAATTAAAATCCCTTATTTTACTATAACGCTTCATCAATGGGTGCAGAATTTTCAAAAACCTTTCTAAAACAAGTAATATTTTGGCATGTTCACAAAAATAAAGCAACTTTCCATTCCCATGAGCTAACTCCATTGGACTCTGACACTTTCAACCATTTTTTTCCTACTCAGTCCCACACTCGTATTCCTGTTACCACCTTGAAAGCCACCTACTTCCCTCATGTGTCTTGTTTCATTATCGAATAGAATTTCCCTATTTGACAGTACACTGGCACCACTTTCATTCCTCAGGATATGCTTTACCAGTGAGCTATTATCTCTGTCTACTCAAGCTTTTGAGATCTAGTCTAGGTTTTCTCCTCTTATTAAATTACCGTAACAATGTCAGTTATCAAATTGTCATCCCTGTTAAGTTCTTCCACTGTGCATAAATCCATTTTCACACTGCACAAGGCAGAATCAAGCAGCTTTTCCAGCAGTTTACAAGCGATATGTCTGGCCAATACTTCAGCTGCATATATCATCTTATGTCACACAAACGTGAGTGGGAGCTTAGGTATATGTAGCGAGAAGAGCAAAAGACAGTAAGGATGCCAGCATTTCTTGTTTGTTGTTTGTTCTTTCCTTCTAGGAAGAAGGAATACAACAAGGAACCTCTTTCCTATTGCAGCTTCCAGAGCAGGAGAACAGATGGCACAGTTTCCAGCAGGAAAAGTACCTTTTGCTTTAACTATTTTTGAAAACTCCAGTTTGAGATGTCAAAATATTTTTTCCCACATGACCATCCCTTTAAAAGCTGTGACTGTATTCTGGCTGCATTCAGTTGGATTTCATCTGGAGCAATTTTTCAGTGTGTGTTTTCATGTTAGGTAGAGATGCTCCTAAGCAGACACCCTGCGGTTTTGTTATGGGGGAAAGTGCAGATCCGAGTTCTGTGGTTAGGTCCCTTTTTCCTGCAGCTGCGTTGCCTCACTGGGCTGTGCAGAAGAAAAACAAACAAACAAAAACCTTCAAAACACTTTCTTCACTTGTATTTTCTTTTTGCAAATGAGGACTTGCTCTTGGATGTTCCTTTCAACATCCAATTGCCTCTCACCTGAGATAAGACAGTGGCAGGAGCCTTCTTGTTAGATCAACCTCTCCTGAGACTAAGGTATTTACTATGCATTGCAGCCAACAGAGGCTGAGCCAGGAAATTTGTCTCCTAAACCTTTGCAGAAAGAGACTAGGTTTTTTTCCCATTAATTTACACCAGATAAGGTGATATCGAAGACATGGTTTTCCTTGAATAAAAGCTTAATTTGGTAATTATAGCTGCAACATCACTTCCACTGTCATCTTTCCTCCTGGGTAAAATTTTGTGCCAATTCACACAAACAAGTTACTTAAAAGGGAGTACCTCCCCAAGAACCAGCCTTCCAGCTTTTTTTGTCATTGTGAAGAATCCTTCCCAGTGCCATCCCCTATAGAAGTGCTATTTACAAGTTCAAAGGGTGACTTACAAATTCAGCGAACCAGTCACTCAACAGCATCCACACCCCCGTGCACTGGCGATGCATCCCTCAGCCTTAGGAAAAAGACACCTGCCACTTTGGATGCCCTGAAGGTCTTCTGAGCATGGAGCAAAGCACCTGCTTGGACCTGGGGGTGGAAACAAGTCTAGGCATTAACAACTACTACGAAAAAAAAAAAGGAAGCAAATTCTATTTATACATCTACATTTAACTCTGTGTAAAGACTGCAGGCTGCATTTATATTTGATTCACTAATCCTCCCTCTTCTTGGTAGGGTTTTCCCTTTATAACATTAGTCACTTAGCATGTACATGGTTGGATTTGGGCCACTATTACTGTGCTCCCCTTCCCCATCCTTTCCCCCATGTCTGGGACAAGAGGGAAGGGAAAGGGACCTTAGGAGGGAGGCTCAGTTCTGGGCTCCCAAACTCAGAGCAGCCCCATCTGCTTTTTGCTAGGCATGTGGTAACTGTGCCCTCAGGGATCCCAGGCTACAGATACAGCAACCAATTTTTCACCTCTGTTCAGGCAATCAAAATCTTAAGCTTATCCTGAACACACAAAATCTGGTGTTTCTTTTCTTCGTGTGCCATTGTGTGTGTAAGAGGAAAGAGTGTGGATCAACAGCTGCCTTTAGTCAACACAGTCAATCGGCTTAAGAATGTAATCATCTAGAAAAAGGAAGGGAGGCTAAACTGCTGTCACTTGCTGCTAATAAAAGTTACAGCATTAAGCAACAGCGGGAGACAGGCTTTTGTTCGCTCTAAGTGAGCATTTGGCTCTCTGTGTGCCTTACTCTGTGGCAACACCGTACATTGAGATGGGCTCTTACAATGGACCAAACTTGGAGGAGACGTTTATTCAACCTGCCACTTACTCTGCCATTCATTTCCAGTGTCCCTGCTAGTTTAGTGAACATTAGTGCTTGAATAAAGCTTCCCTGTCCTCTACCATCTAATTCTGCACTGTTAGGCACAATCCAGTGGTTTTGTTTCTTGGATTTTGAGGGGTTTCTGTTTTAAACAGCAGCTGGTTGGGTTTGGCACAGTAATTACTGTTGTGTCATAAATTCAACATAATGGCTGCACTGCAGGACCAAGCAGACAGGCTGTGAGGCAGCAAGCCCTTGCTTCAACAAAAGAGAGCTTTGATAAATAGTAATATTGGCCAGGAAAATGATTTTTTAAATATTTGCAACAAAGTATGGGCTCAGTTACCTGATAGATACTATGTTTTAACATGCCCTTCCCTTTAAATAAATTATTTCCCTTAGCTTATCTGGGATTGTGGGTTTGGGGGAGGTTAGCTGAGTTTACTTCTCACGTAGCAAGTGTTAGGAAGGATGCTAGAGTCCTGTTCACCCACAGAAGAGATGAACATTAATTCGGACTTCTACATTGCCAAACACGACTAAGGACAGACATGGGCTATCAGACGCCTTGGAGATAGCACTTACCTGATGATTCAGGCCTTTGTGTCCTTCAAGGACCTTACCAGTGTTCCCAGTAACTGTGATGTCCACCGCAAACTGCAAGAAGGGAGTAAAACACCAACTCCTGCACACTGTGTATACTGCAGTTGGGATTATTAAAAGCCTTTAACAACAAGCATTTAATATAAGCCAGTACTAAGTGTATCCAAGATGCTGGGATCAGCTCTTGAAGGAAAGGTAAGTGTGGTATTTCAGATAAGGTCAGATGCTAATAGTGAGAGAAAGCTGACTTGAATCATAACTCACTGCAGTTTGCTGCCCTGCCTGGAGAGAAACTCTTGCCCATGCAGGTCAGAAGCCACAGCATGCCTCAAATGGCCAAAAGGTGGTTGCAAAAGCAGCAAACAACCTGAGTTATTCCTGGTCACTCAGCACTGGTCAGGTTGACTCTGCCAGAGACCCTTCTGCCAGCAGAGAGGGACAGGCAAGGAAGGGACCCACCAACAGCACTATGCTGGAGTCTCATGTGGAGGAGACAGTAAAGCTGTTGGCCCACAGAGGCTCAGGGAAAGGGCAATGGCATCACAGTTCCCTTGTGAGGGCTTGTGTTTTCTTACCTGAGAATTAAGTTGTCAAGACCTCGCTGGGTAAGCACAGAAGTTAAGGGGTTCAGCAGCAGCCAGAGGTACGACGTTGTTCAGCCCAGAAATTGAGCACTTAGTCTGAGATCCTGAGCTGGCAGTGACAGCCTGAGCCCACAGAGCCACTCAAGGGAGGGAAGAAGAGCAGCTTTTAAGCCTGACAGTTACGTGCCTCCCTGGTACAGTAATACCAGAAACATGTCATGGGAAGATTTAACTAGCAAGTGTTCCATTTAATGGGATTTTGGTCACAGTACTGCGGATCTCTTTAGCAGCATAAAATGCACATTTGAAGCACTGCCCCTTTGCCTTAAACTTTTGGCTCATTTTTCTTTGCTAGTGCCTTAATAGTGGGCACTTTTTTTCAAGGGGAGAAATGATCTGCAGCACATAGACAGTTTGATGGCTTAACATATTGCACTGCTGGCTGCTGAAGGCAAAATATCAACCACTGCCTCTTTGCTTTATCTGTGTTATATGCTAATTGATGTAATTGCAAGGAAAAGGAATTAATTATGGGATTGTACAGTTAATTTCACTGAACAAGAACACTACACAAGACAACAAATATGGCACTTCAATTGAAGATTTTGTTTTCTTTGTCTTGTATTTCACTTCTTCAAACCCCTTGTTATTCCAATCCCTTCTTACTATACGGAAGAAGCTCAGGCTTTGTGTGAGACCTGAGATAGGGACAATAGAGGGACTAAAACAGATGAGAGAGTAACTGGCAAAGAAGTTGGGGAGGGGAAGGTTGATGAGAGGGGAAGAAGTAAGTTTGAAGGTATGTCTCTACATTGTGCTATCATGTGCCCCAGTTCCAAGCGGGAAATGGTGTGATTCATGGAGGAACTGTCCAGTCCCACGTGAGATAATTATGTAACCATGCAATTCAACAACCTGCCCTCTTTTCTGAGGCAGACAGCAACCCCAAGAGGGGATGTTGCTTTCAGCAGTACTGCAAGATTCAAACAAAAAGCAGTTTGAATAAATTCATGATATGCAATTCTTCTAACACCAAGAATACACAATTCTTGATCAAATCCCACCTACTATCTAGAGCTCCTTGGAGGCCTTCCCACCCCTCAGGCCAGTGCAAAGTGTCCTCTGTCCCCACACAGGAATCTGTGACAGCTTATTTGTTTTCTCTCTTTGGGCTGCTCATCATCCTCATCAGCAGAAATGAGTCTTCATCACCCTGCTCCACTCCCTGGGTCTCCCTCAAGGTGGAAGCTCCCTTTTCCCGTAGAAAGCAATTCCTTACACCTGCTTCCTTCTCTGCCTCCTCAATGCCCCCTCCAGCAGCTTCTGAAGCAGAGGCCCTAATGACACCATAGCAATTCTCCACTTCCTCAACACCCACCATTACCCACTGCCAACACACCCTGTTTGAAGACCCTAAAACCAGTACCTAATTTTCAGTCTGAAAACTTTTCCTGATGCCTTCCACTATTTCTGCACATCCTGCAAACATTCGCTAATGTTCCTGCCATGAGCAAGTGGTACATGTTCCCCTGATTAAATGGTGGTGTTTTAGAAGCTAGCAGTTACTAAATATTCAATATTTGCTTATAGCTATAACATATCTGAATTTTTTTAATGCAGGAGGAGAAACTAAGTGGGATTGGTATGCAAATAAGTAGTATAATGCAGATGTGTTATGCAAATTACACTATCTTGATAAAAATTATGTAATTGCCCCATAAATGATACTTTGTACAAACACAGACATTTGGGGTTAAGAGTAGGGAAAGAAATTCCCAGTTCCAAGTGGCCCATAAGATCTAAGAAGAGAAGCTGCAGCCATAGCTCCCATCTCACCTTTTGCTCTTTTCTAACTTTTCAACATCTTGCTTTTTCCACTTCTCATGCCAGATCTGTTTCGCTTTCCTTCTTTCTCCTGACCCTGTAGCCACAAAAGGCCCCTGTGAATGGTTTCCAGCTCAATTCATCATTGTGTACAGATGCAGCACAAAGCGTATCTCCAGCCCACCTCTCACCAGCAGCGGTGGGAGAAGTCAGGCTCCTTGCACCTGCCTACATGCAGGTCTCTGGAGACATTTAAACCCCACCTGGACGTGTTCCTGTGTGACTTGGTCTAGGTGATCCTGCTCTGTCAGGGGGATTGGACTAGATGATCTTTTGAGGTCTCTTCCCATTCCTAACATTCTGTGATTCTGTGAAATTGAAGTTCAGCATGGACCTGCAAGGTCCTAGTTGAAAGCCACCTTTGTCTGTTGATTTCAGATAATCTCACCCTCTTAGTCATTTTTGTTATGTTCTCCTTTCTTCTCTAGGTCAATATCCTGGAACTTGTCCATCAACCAACATGCTTTAACACTCCTGCTGAACAGGTAAAGGGCTAGGTCTCAACTTTCTTGGGAGTTCTGATCTACCACTTCCTTCCACCACTGCAGCCATCCACCCTCCAGCAGAGGGGATGGGCCATTCTGTAAAAGCCAGAGTTATCCTTTTATAGGCACAATGGTCAGAAAAATTATATCCTGTATACAAGGGCACTCTTCCTCATATGTAGTTCCTGCTTCCTTGGTTCAACTTCAATTCATGCCACCACATTCCTGAAAACTCTGTTCTCACACAAGTGTTCCCACATCCCAGCTCTGATCCTTTGCTCTGATCTTCACATGGCAGAGAACTGTATTGCTAAATAACTGGAATAAACATAATTACTTTTAGGTTGAAATAAAGTTAGATTCTCTGTATTCTGTTCACTAAGAAAGACATCATGCTTTCAACCCCAGTATAGGCATATTAGCAGCACTTTCCACTTTGATGCACTGTTAAACCTCCTATCTTCCCATTCTTTTTGATGTCTCACTCTAAGACACCCAGACATGATCCTAGACCAAAGCATTTTGCATGCTTGTGATGAGTTGCCCTACATACCTCCTCATCTCCAAACTGTAGTCCCAGCACCCTGTGGTTGGCTCCAGGTCTTCTAGCAATGGCATGTCTGACAAAGGGGGTTCCCATGAGCCATGCACAGCTGAAATGTGTGTGGTTTGTGCTGGTAACAGTTTTACAGCTCTTCTTTGTGACCAGCAAAGCCCCAGCAGATGACACTTGCCACTAGGCTCTTTGCAGGCTCAGTTTTGCATCTTTTGAAATCTTTGCACTCACTTCAACTGAAGTTTTGACCATTGCAAAAGGCACAAGCACACTAGGTGTATTTAATGATTCAAACACTTCCTTCTCAGCAGCATGTAGTTTACACTCCAACAGCTTTCACTTGAGACCTCCTCTGATTACTTTTCCTATTGTACTTTAATCTTCTTCCTCGTCGACCTCTGTTATTCTTTGCTTTGATACATCATCTACTTCCAAACTTTCTCTGTCCTGTTACCCATTTTGTTTTGCCTTTTATCTCATGCCAGCAACTGCATTTCCTCGGCCTTTACACAGAAGTTCCCCTGATGGCTCTATATCAGAATGCTACTTTGAACTATGTTTAAAAAAGAAAAGTGAAAAAAAAGAAAACTCATGGTTTACAGCAATTGCTAGCAGTTACTACTGGTGTAACAGTTATTTCTCCCCTTAAGAAGAGCTACCAGCAGTGGACCTTAGCATCCCACTGAGTTGTTGACTCCTTATAGGTTAGCTTTTTTGAACCACCTTAATTGGTGAGTTATCCCATCTTTCAGTTGAAATCTGGTCTCATTGTTCATCTCCCTACCACAACAAATGAAGAGATCATGTGTTAGATGGCAATTATTAGCATGACTTTTTTTGATTTAAAGTTATTAAAAAGCCTTTTTTATGTTTTAAGCTTTTTTAAAAACCGCTAGAAATCTGAATTTCATGGGTGAGTGTCAAGGCAGTATTTCCGAAGTGTAGTAATCTGCACGTTATCCTGTGATGGTCCTGTAAGTGCTACCTTAATCACAAATGGTGCATATTAATGAAGGTCCTCACCAGATGAAAGAGAATGTTAAAGAGCAGATGAAGCTTGATGGAATTAATACAACCAACTTTGAGTTGTGCCTAGATTGAGTCAAACAGCTTCCAGCTACATTTCTGTGAGAGGGGGAAGGGGAAATCCCACGATGACAGATGCTGTGCAGAGCAAAACCCTCTTTAAAGAAAGAAATAAATCATTTATGTACAGTATTCACTAAAAACTGCAGGGGGCAAGAGACTGCAGGTTTTCCTTTCAATAAGGAAGAAAAATGCACATATAATAGTTGCTGTTGCAAACATACAGAAAGTGAGTCTGGATAAGAGTCCTACTCTTCCCCACGAAGGAATGTGTCTAAGTTACTCCTGGGATACTCATCTACCAGTAGTATGGGGATTGTCTTGTTGTAAAACAAAAGGAATCTTTATCTTTTAAATCTGTAAATTTCTGTCGTTCAGTTGAACAACATAAAATGCACAATTCCCCCAGTAACAGGCAATGCACACATCTGCCTAAACCTGAGAAGTGGTCCCAGAGTGTGCACAGGGCTGCGAGCAGCAGTGCCTGGGTGGGGGGCTGCAGGAAGGGGGGAGGTTCCTCCTCTGCAGTGCTCTCACTGTGTTTAAATTCATTAATTCTATAAGCTCAGCAATTTAAGCAACTGTTGTTACAACCACTTTCTGAGTTAGTTTTTTTGTTTTTCCTTTCAAAACAAAGCACAATTCAGATGGTCTGCTGACCATCTCAAACCACATAAAGCAGACCACCCACCCATGTGCTGAAGCACACAGGAAAAATAAACTCTTATGGTCTAATATATAGCAATGAATTGAAAACCCTGCCATGTATTGTCTCCCCCTCTTCATATTATGACGGCTGTTGCTTGTATTTCTGTAAGCTGCGGGACCCTCTCCCCAGTTGGAGAATCCTCCCAGTGCAGGGTCTTCCCTCCAGACTCAATGCTGTCAGTGCCCAGCCCTCCTCCCCGCTCCTCCAGCATCACTCCTGTGCAGAGGCCACATCGCTGCTGACCTCCAGCCAATTCTGGCTGGGTGATGGCCCCTTGAGGGCTATTAGCCACAGACATTGTGTAGAGGAGCTCTGAGGGGCTGCTATTGGTCTCTGGCTGAGTCACCTCAAAGAAGGAATAGACTGTAACTCTTTTTGGCCTCTTTCCCTGAGTTGTGCTGTCAGATGATGAGAGCAGCAGAATATCTGGGTGTTTCACACATCGAAGTAACAGAAGCACTATTCATCATCTGCATCCTCAGAAGTGTATTAATCATTGTAAGATATGCTTTTAAATACTTGAAAGATCTGATTTTTTCAGTAGTAACATCTGTACTTTTCAGGGGAAAGATTGTGACCAATGACACTAATTGTACCAATCTCAGTTAGCAGAGCAGAGATCATAACACACCTGCAAATCAATTAAGTGGCTATGGATGTGGGGGCAAGAAAGCTCACCCAAAACTCAGGTTCCTAGTGGAAAAACAACCCCATAGTGAAACATTAGACTGTGGTTGGCAGGCCTGGTCCATGTTAGAGCTCTGCCACATGCATCATACCACTCTCCTGCCATCAGCAGCACAACACCAGTTCACCCCACTGAAGGACTGGGCCCTGCCTGTTTGAGAGGGTAAAGTCTGGAGTGGTTGTTGGAGTTTCTCAAACATCCTGGCCTCACATCTGTTGGCCAGGAAACACTGGCATATCTTATCTCTTGAAGCCCTTGCTGTGATCGCTGGTGTGCACATGTTGTTGTCAGCGAAACCCACAAATGGCTTAATGGCAGGTACATAATAGCCCGTTAGCGCAGGTTTGCCCGGGATGCTGGCAGGTGTTTACATGAAATTTTGCCCTGCTTGTCACAGCGTATAGGACAGCCAGCACCTGGCAACCTCCTACTGAACAACACATTCTTTAATTGTTATGAAGCAGTAGCAGCAGCTGCCACCAACCTTGTTAAATAAACAACAGGTTCTGCACCTGCCCGAGCAAAATCCTGACCCATCCCCGGGCCAGCCAGCGTGCACACCAGTAGCTCTGCCTTCCCCCCGCCCAGCGGCCCTGGGGATTAGCAGGAGTCTCTCAGCATTGATTCGTCCTTCGGCTGCAGAGGTTTGTCCTGCCCTTCTCTCGGGAGTATTTTACTGAGCTGGGAGACATGAAAAGCTCCATAATTAGATTTCTGGTTTCTGGATGATTCTCGTCACACAGGCACAGACACAGCCCCCCAGACATAAAGACACAACGGTAATGAGAAAAAATCACTATGGCACAATAGTCAAGTGCTGGTTCCTTGTAGAGTGCTTTGATACAGCAGAGAACAATTCTGGGTTGCTTCTGAGGATCCAAAGGCTTGGTACAGGACACGGCTTGCTTGTTCTTCAAGGAACAAAGCTTTGCAAAAAGCCTGATTTTTGTTGGGTATAGCCAGCAAAGACAAGAGAACCGTGTACCCTGACTTGCAACAGGTGAGCTTGTACTCGCCATAAAGGATCATTTTATCATTCCCCTTTTTATCAGGTTTAATTAAATCTTGGTATCTTAATAGATTCTACAATAAGTAGCTTACCTATAGCCACAAACTTACCAAATCAGGAGGAACAGTGGGGAGGAGGAGTTACTTCCCTGCTGCCAGGATACTTCCTCCTCTGTTGTCTGTTTTTTCCTCTCCCCTTCATGCCCTTGAACAAGACGTGCTCTGAGTGACACTGGGACATCCCTCCCAGCCTCCAGCCAGTGGCAAGGGCCTGAAGAGGCTTCAGGTGAACCACAAGTGAGCAAAAAGGAGTAAACGCAAAGGTCCTTGTTATTCACATGTAAGACAAAAGCCAGTGAAAGAAGCAAAATGATTACAGCAAGGAGTGGAATTCCAGGTGAATGCTAGGAAAAAAAACCCAAACAAAATAACCCTTTCACAAAACAAGCGGCAAAAGTTTAAGCTGGTCCTTTCAAAAGCAGTATGGGACCTAGTTTGGAGCAGCACACCAAGAGCAGAGCACCGTGTTAGCCGGGCTCCATTCTTTTGATTCACAGAGCAAGATTTCCTCCATTTACATATTTTCTTGAAAATTAAAAGTCAGAAAATACTTAGCACCAGCACTTCTACTGCAGTTTTAGCACACGGACACAGAAAGGGCCATCTGTTTGGTCTCTTGGCTACAGGAGAGATGAAAAGGAAAAGGTGAAGCAGGAGCACTGCATCTATATTGTAGCTGTATATCCACCCAGACACAGGGATATATTAACTATGCTTTGGGAGCATGAAATTCCTAACAGGGACAAGTTATCTACTACGAGCAGTTCACAAAAGCAAGCTGGCACAGCAAATTCGCTTCACAGTCATACAGAGCTTCAGGTCTAAGAAACTGATCATCAGGAGACTATTATTCACGTTTAACTAGTTTCCAATAAATTGCCATCAACCTGCTTTGCAAACAGCTGATTACAAATACAGTAAATGCTGCTAAAGCACAAGAGTGAAAGGCCCACGTGCCAGCAGTGGCCACCACTCCTCCTCAGGCTCTGCCTTTCAAATACCACAGCACCAACATCACTGCCCAAGTAAAACGCTGTATTTGGAACAGGCTCCCTGCACGTACAAGTGACAGAAGTGATTTTATTGAGCAGAAGTGCAGGTTTCAGTTAAAGGAGCTCTGAGGGAATATCACCTTTGGCTGTTTGTGGGATCACGTTGCCTTCTAGTGGCTGGCTCCAGCTCCCTCATACCCGGAAGGTTTCAGGATACCCTTCCACAAACATACCCAGAGTGCAGGACACTTTCTTAACTCCTTCTATGGGAGAAACAACACTCAATGCTCTGTATTGCTTAGGAGACAAGAAAGAATAGTCACAAGAAAAGTCCCCTTTTTTTTTTTTTGACACACACTACTGTTTGAATGTCCTCTAGGAGAAATTTTGAATATATTTTATGTACTTCACAGTGGAAGTTTAGCAGCTCATGGTGCCAAATAGGCCTGTCTCTCCTGCATGAACACAGAGAAAGAAAATAAGTTTAGAAATAAATAAATAAACTTACGTAAATTCTTTCAAAATACTGATCGCACAACACCCATAAGAACTGGAGATGAAGGAGAGCCCCAGGACGAAGTTTGCTTACTGGACTCTGAGAACCAGGGTGGTCCTCATCTTAACAAGCAGGGGAAAAAACAGGTGCTGCTGAAAAGCAGAAATAGGTCAGGGAAATATTTAAGTCAGTAGATTCAGGAACACAGAAAGCAGGAAAGAGAGATGGCAAAGTCAGATGGGGCAGTTTCCCTCCCAGATTTGCTAGAGGAAGAATTTGCTAGTGAGGCAGTTAACCAAAGCTCTTTTTATCTGCACGTAAAAAACAGTTTCATGGCTGCACTTGAAAGGTGTTGGCTACTTCAACAAAATAATTCATATGGGCTTGATGTTGGTGGTCCACATTACCTTCAGAATCATCTGTAGGGCTGGATCCTAAAATGCTTATCTGCAAATGCAAGAAAAGTCATTACAAGAAGAGATTCCTCTTCCTTGTCCAGAAATGACTGCAAGCAAGCAGTGACTAAGCTACATCACTGACAGAATGAGCCACATGAAAATGGATAAAACTGTGGATTATTTAAAGAAATACGGATACAGAAGACAATTTTTTCTTCCTTCGATGTACAAAACCAAGGTTGGGGGAAAAACAGAGGTTGGGTATAGAGACAGAGGGAGAGGAAACAGCTGAAATTTAGAATTAGAAGCCAAATTATTGGAAGAACAAAGACTGGATCATCAGCTCAGAGGGTGAAAGAAAATGTGACAGTAAGTAAAATGTAAGATGCTGAAAAAAATGAAAGCAAATGGCAAGAAATTTGAAGGAATGGCTTTCAATCGTACAGACTATGAAGAGCAAGTGGTCAAGGAGAGATGCACAGGCCTGGAGACAAACCCAGTCATTAATGGGGTGGGTATTTGTAAAAATTCAATACCCCACCACCACCCTCCTGTTTCAACAAGTAGAATTTATTATCTCAGGAGAAATAAGGTCCTCAGTATTGAGGACTGCTGATTAACACAGCTGAGGAAATAGATGTTTAAATCAAAATGTGATGTTTCCCCCAAAATTATTTTATGCATGTACAGAACAACATTATATAAGAAGTCAGATTAGTCTGTTGCAGTCCTCCCTCTTGGCTCCATAATCTATGAATATACTTGCAACACATGGCTGTGTCATCCCACCTGTTCTCCCAAACCCTGCTCATGCACACATTGCATACATAATGGGGAAAAAGCAACGCATACGTGAGCAGCAACTGCCTTCAACACAATCTGCATGAGAGAAACACGATGGAATTAAACACATGAATATACCATGCAAACTCCAAGTCTGTTTCTTCTACTCAGAGCTCTGAGTGCTGACTCTTGGGGAGCTGCCAGTTTGAAGAACATAGCTCATCTTCCTTGAATGGCCGAGCAACAGAATTGGTGAAATACAGGTTTTCTCTCATCTAAGGTATTCATTATACAACTCTGAATCTCCTGCAAAGTATAGGAGCAGTAAGAGGTATACATTGATATACCACCTTTTTTTTTTTTTTTTCCCCACACCAAAGGTTATTGGCCACCTTTTTTTTGTCTTCTGAGAATCTTGGGGGACATTACACTGCATGATAAATGCAGTGTGACTTGAAACGGTCTTCTAAATTGTCACCTGCAAACTCAGGTCACAAAAAGAAAGAGGAGGAGGAGATGGAGGAGGAGGTTGGAGAAGAAAGAGGGTTAGAAAAACATTACTAGCAACTTCGTTATTGTTTTGGTGCATTGAGAAAAGTTGTGACTCAAAACTTAACACTGTTTTCTAATGAGATGTCACCTAAAGTGTTCAGAGGGCTACCTCCTGGAGAAAGAAAATACCCCAGACTACTGTAATCATTGTGGGCTGTCTAATGAGATGATTGTGAAGGTAATATGGACCACCACCATCAAGCCCTTAGGTCATATTTTGTTGAAGCACTCAACATCTTCAGATGAAATTGTTTTTATATGCAGATAAAGAGAGTTTGGCTGTGGTAAACAAAGGAATGCATTCGGTATAGGGTAGCTAATCACTGTAACAGGCTGCTGCTAACTGGAATATCACCTCACTCTAAAAACAATAAACTTACCCCTAGACTTGAGAAAACTATTCAACCTTGAAAACAGCAATTCTTTTTTCTTCAAGAAAGATAAAAAAGTCCCCCTCCAATATGTTGATTAGCCTGATAAGACAAAAGTATTTAATTCTACAACATGATCTTTCCAGAAAGTGATAACGTAGGTCAAATGAACGGTATTTGTGAGATAGATGAAAAGTTGAAAAGAAAGTAGAGTTCAGATTTCAAATATAAAATCATTGGGATTCAGTTAGATGAAGTAGTGCCAAGGGAGAATTCAAAATTTCTTCAGGTTCATCATAGCACATTGAATAAAAATCAAAATATTTGTTCCTTAATCTTCCAGGAAGGATTAATAACCAAAGTAAGCAATGTGGAACAATATTAGTGTTCGTGTCTATGAATTTAGATAGAAATGCAGAATTGGTGGTGTGACTAACTTCATCTATTTAATGGGAGACAAAAAGAAAGCCTGGTAGCCCCTAGGTCAGCATCTCCAGCCACCCTTCACAGGAGCAAGGTTCCACCCCCTTGCCTTGGAGGCAAAAGCTTTTTGTTCCCAAGCAGTAGTTCTATTTTCCAGCTTAAACTGGGGTACAGTCACTAGGTAGCTTAGTGTACGTATAACACTTTATTATTCTTCCCATATTGCCATCAATACAAAACAATCAGTCTCCTGGTACCCTGTGCCTGGAACAGCATTAGCCTCTCTATTTGCAAGCAATGGGAAGTTCATCTCAAGATCATAAAATGACATCTTTGATTCAGAAAAAATGACAGCATGTGGATGACTGATTTCACATGAAGAACCGTAAAATATAAACCAAATAGATTTTCTAGGAGGAATCCCATTCTAAACAAGGAAAGCTGATTCATGAGTTTGCTTTATTTTAACTTAATCACTCCAAGTGTTAAAAGAACATCTTGTTTTTAAAACCATGAGGAACTCAGTTATGTCTACATGACATTTTCTGTACTGTCATTATCTTATTCTGCCCACACTTGGAGTTAGCTAGAAGCAGGCAAGCTCTGAATGAAAGCTAGACAGCCATGCTTGCATAAAGCTGGGCCCAAGCTAATAAACCTTGCTGAGAATCAAAATTTTTGTTGCTGTAGGTTGGCAACATGACTATGTAGCCTCCGGTAAGTCTATAGCCTTGGTGAAGTAAGCTCGTGTTTGCTCGGGGAATGTGTGGACATATTCACAGACTGGGGGAGTAAGAGAAGCAAAAGAGAGGTTTTAATTCATTACAAACAACAGACTCAGTGTCTGTGCTGCAGCCACCCCCGGCACACCAGCCAGCCCAGTCAATCTGCTGGTAATAAGGAGGCACCGACTAATCCTTCTACGTCACGTCTCAGGGAGCACGGGGCCATATGACAGCTCCAGAGTCATGGCTCCATCCCCGGCCTGCTCCGAGACAGCCCAGCTGCACCCACCACTGCTGCAGGGGACATGCTATCGAGCTAACAATTGGCTTATGATTAGTCTTAATTTTCCTTCACCAGCCATAGATTTGATCTCTACTTTTACAAATATTGGAATTAAGATGATGTGAATGCTTAGTAATCCTGATTTACAATAATGACATATTATCCATTCCTAATTGCTATTCAATCCTAATTGTCTCCTTGGAGCACATACCTGATTAAAACAAGTTTTAAAGGCAAGAACCAGAGGAACTGCTTGGGATCTCAGACCACTGAGGGCAGGGCAGGAGAAGGTCCACTGGAATCAGAGGAGGTAGCAGTGTGGGACAGTAGAGTGCAGTTAGAAGAGATTCCACCATGCCTCTGCTTCTGCCTGGAAACTCCATAGCTGTAACACCAGCTCTGCATCTGATGTTAAAAAAAAAAACAAGCCGCTCTGGAGTGCGAGACAGCACATGTCAGGAGTATACTGTGAAACATATGTTCATGTTTTCCCTTTAAGACAGAGTATTTCACATTTCATTTTTTATATATACTTTAGATTACAGATGAATCTATTGTACCAAAATATTGGCAGCTGCTTTCCAACATGGGAGACTGCCTTCCGTGTTCAGCAAACCCTCTGTGTTTTTGACTATAAAACATTTCAGCAGACTTATATATTGATATTTGTTACCTGTGTGGTTTGCATAACAGACATGTAAACAGCCCAGTCAATAATACCTGCTCCTATTGACCGGCTATTTCTACCCTGAAATAGGAATGTCAAGCTTCAATTGATTCACATTCATGCTCTGTGTAAACATAATTTAAAATTAACACATACAAGATAGAGCACATGCTATTATGACCACGTGGAGCAGCCCAGGGGATGCACTGCAGCACAAAGCTGGTGTACTGGACAGAACTAGTCAATAAAATGCAAGGTGTAATTTGCCACCTAAATATCCCATAAACTCCAACTGCTGCTGGCTGCTACAAGGCTATGGGCCATTCTTGTGCTAGCACCAGCAGCTCCCTGCAAACCAGAGGAGGGGAGAGGAGAGATGGTACAAACATGGCTCACCAAGCCAGGGCTGCCCAGGAGGAGGAGCTGTAGCTGCAGCTAGAAGTTCAAGAAAAGAGTTCCTGGGAAAAAGGGGTGCTCCAGGTGCCAAAATACCTCTCTCTTTCCCCTACAGCACAATGAAGAAAGAGACCCACCTACCTTACACAACTGGTTAGAAAACAAAACAGCTTACATGACATGGTCTAAATATTTTGCAGAATCATACACTATCTCAAGTTGGAAGGGACCCATAAGTCTCATCGAGTCCAACTCCCTGCTCCTCGCAGGACTACCTAAAACCAAACCATGTGACTAAGAACATTGTCCAGATGCTCCTTGAACTCTGACAGGCTTGGTGCCATGACCACTTCCTTGGGGAGCCTGTTTCAGTGACTGCCTCAGCCTCTCACCCCTCAATTTGTACGTATAACCAGGATTACCCCATCCCAGGGGGGAATCCAGCACTTGCTCTTGTTATATTTCATACACTTGGTGATTGCCCATCTCTCTCCGTAAGGGCTCTCTACCCTCAAGGGAGTCCACAGCTCCTCCTAATGTAGTATTATTGGCAAACTTACTGGTATGTGATCCTATCTTTACTTACGGTCATCTGAGGTGTAGCAATTTCCCAAAGAAACAGAGGAAAACTGGCTGTGTAGCGCAGTCCTGAGTTAACCAGTAGACCCCAATGCTCCTTAAACACACACAGGCATTTCTGAACAGCCACAGTGCTTCTCAGTGCCTGTGCCCTTCAGTGATTTATGGCTCACCCTTTGCAAGCCTTTGATGTTCTTATCTCAGTAAGCTGAGCTGGACGAAACACCCAGGAGATGGTTTTCTACCAGTTTATATCCTTGCCTGTTACACTGGCAGCCCGGAGTTGGCTGTCCTGACTCCCATCACTTCATCCTTTCTCTGCTGCCTTGGCAGTGAGCTCCCCAACCTCTTTATTCACAAGGTGGCCCAAGGAGGGATATGGCAGAACAAACAGCCAATGCTTAGTTATACAAAGAGGTAAAAAAGATCTAACATCTCTTTTAACTGAGCTACCATCAATTAACTGTAGGGACGCGAGGGAGGGGGTAAAAATCTCAAGCTTTTAGAGATAATAATGAAATTAAACCCTTTCTACAGGGGGTCACTAAAACCTATTTGGTACTGACACACATCGTGAATAACAGGGCAGCCACTAAGAGCTGCAGGAAGAACAGCTCTTTCCCTAGTCCTGGGGCACAACAAAAGATAATTTAAAAAATTGTATTCACAAACTCTTCTAGAGTTTCCTGCCTCTTTTGGTACCACCACAAAACCTCTAACAAGATTTTTCCAGCTATTTTCTCACCTGGGTTTGCTTGCCCATAGAAAAAAAAAAAGAAAAACAAAAGCAAACTGCCCAGCACAAACATTGCCTTTATAATTGCAGCCTGCATGAAAACAAAACCCAAACCAAAACAACGAAGAACTAAGTAGTTTGTTTTACAAAAAAAAAAAATCAGAAAGAAAGAAAGAAAAAAGAGTTCTTCAGGCAGAAGAAAAAAAAAGGCATTTCATCTGTCTTCTCATCAAGTCAGGACTAGACCCTGGTCCTGGAGCTCCCCAGTTCCACAAACAAGTTTCAGTGACACTCTCCACTGGTGATGAGAGGGACCATATTTTATCCACCAGCACCCTGATGCTGTAAGATCTCTGTGCCCTACATTTTTATCTATTTAGGGCTCATCATCTAATGTTTTCAAGGAAAAAAAATGAAGCTCAATGATGAGAAGAAAAAGATACCATAGAGCAGCTGCAGTCATAATTGGCTGAACGGCTAACAAATGACCTAATATTCTTCTAGCTAGGATTTATCCAGCTGCTCACTGTTCTGATTAAATACCACTAATCCATCAGATGAAAATTTCTTCGCTGGTTCAAGAAATAAATGTACCTGTTTCTTAATTTTTCTTTAATTTTATTAGAAGATAAAGCTCCACTTCTCCAAATCTAGTGTTTGTTCTACATTATTCATGGATAATTTCATAAATTAACACATAAACCTACTCCCATTGAGCTCTCTTATGAAGCTGCTGTTTCTGACCTTTATTTAAAGCTGTGAATTAAAATGCAGCACAAGATGAACCACTAAAACTCCCAGACTTCTCTATCAGTGTGTGCATTTCATACAAGCTACAGGATTTATATTGTTTTTAGTACTTGACCTCTGAAATGGGAAGCTACCATAGTCATAATTAGCATTTGGTTGATCACAATATATATGTATCATCGTTCCACTTCTGATAAACGCTTTGCATTCCAAGATAAATACACCCAATTAAATTGTAATCAATATGATTTTTTGAAGCAATTTGGTCCATGTCATCAGAACTAATATAAAAGGAATGTTAAAAATGATTGAACCTTTGACAGCCCTCACCTTATTTCAGTTCTCCTGATTCAACTGATCCTGCCCTTAACTCCTGGCTGGCAGACAGGATCCCTTGCCCCTGAAGACCTTGGTGTGAACACGCCTGCCACCGAGCACCATCTTTTGATATTCTGCTACCACAGAAATGGAGTATTTTCCATCTCATCACCATCTTTGTCTTAGCCTTTCTCATACTGAGAGAATAATGATTCAAAGCCCTGAGTGTGCTGCTATCAAAAGAACTAAAAACTTTAGTATCAGACAGTGTACTACAGTATAGTATTTATCTTTGGCTAATGTCACTGTGCTTCAGCAAACGTTATGGTTCTAGTGCTAGTAAACATCCCTTGATCTACTACTGAGTCCTGCTAGCAGAATACATACTAAAAAAAGAGACAAAAAAAAAAAAGAAAGAGAGAGAAAGGAAGAAAGCAGGAGAAAAGAATAGTACAGGAGCTTCCACTTAGAGGAGAAACTTGTTATGAATCCACTCTAATGAGCAGAATGTTCCTTTTCCAGTGACATTTGCAAAAGTCAATTTCCAACACTGTGTGTCTTTTCACACTGAAATATGCAACAGATCTTCCCTATAAAGACATCCATGAGCTTAGCATGCATACAAACAAATAAAAAATATTCACTATGGCAGCATTTTCCTTCCTGCATTGCCCAAGTGGCCTCCATTGACCTCATGTTTCACTTCTGCTCCATGTGGTTGAGGCCATGTTTGAGGACCTTGCTCCCCATCAGTCCAGAATTGCTACAGCTTCAGCTTCGGGACAGCTTCACTATTGAAACTAAGAAAAAAAGTGGAAATGCTGGAAGGTTTTTCAGATGGGACTGCTGGATTGAATGCTTAAAAGAAATAAAAGACTGAAGAGTTTATGAATGTAAGATCTAATTTCCAAGTCTCTCTTCATTTGCAACACATGATGAAGTTTAACTACCAGCAAAATGGAACAGTAATCAAAGCTCTAATGTGACTTGTATCTCACCAGATGGCACTATCAGAAATAGCCTTTGCAAGATCTCACAGGCCAGATAGAAGATCAGATTTTGGTGGAGCACTGTTTGCTGGATCTGCCAGAGTACCTTTTATAAAGTACATGCCTCAGCATTGGAAGAGTTCACAGATTTACTCCATCAAAATGAATAATCACAAACTTAATACAAACTGCTTGTTTATAAGTATACAAATAATCAAAAGAATCAAAGGAAAGAGTATCAAAATGTTTACTCTTAAATTTAATTTAGATTCTTGTTAATGAGTCAAGAGTGTGTGTTAGGAAAAAACCCTGCAACTTTTCTTGGTCTCATTTCCCATCTGCTCAACAACGAAGGCAAAAAATAGAAGATGGTATTAACAAAAGGTGCAAGCGCTATATGTTATGTGCAAGTGAATATTATTACTGAAAGAGCTGTAAATAGATAAGGTCCTTCAGCAAGAAGGTCCTTCAGCAACCTACGGTCTCACCTGAGGGACCCAATCACCAGCCATGGGTTCATTTTAACATTTCTGACATTTGGTCCTTAACTCCCTCTGACGTCTGGGAGCCCCTTGGGACTGAGTCCTCCTGGCAGAAGAGGAGAGCCAGCAGTAGTTACAGAGAACAGGTCTCTCCTGAATAGAGAGAGCATATTCTAGTGCTAAAATTAGTGGTAGTCAACTCTGACTACCGCTATTTTTTTCATCTTGAAGCTCACATGAAACCTGTGCTCTGTATAAGGCACTGAAAAGCTGATCTAAAATGAAATGTCGAGACTTTTACCTTCATAAGAAACAGAGGCTCATACAATTGTGATCGTTCAGCCTCCTCAGTCAAGTGACATGAAGGAAAAAAAAAAATCTAAAGGTTTTAGTAAACACGTCTGAATTTGCCATCTTGGATAACTGAGTACTGCAATAAAGTGCCAAGTAGAGACTAATACATACTTACATGCTCCTAATTTCCCGGTTTCAATAAATCCAATATAATAAAATTGACAGATGCTGTTTTACCTACTCAAGTGATTCATGAAGGGCCTGAAACTGTAACACTGCAACAAGATATGCCATCTGTGCTAGGGTTTGGTTGTTTGGTTTTTTTAAAAAAGAATTGACTGGCTGAAGAGTGGTGACAGCACATGGTTTGCTCAGCACAGAATGAGGTGCTTACTACCTTTACCTATGGAGGCAAGAGAATTACTAGACTTGGCTACTATTTTGCTATCCATTGCCTACCCGGACTGTTATTTTGCAAATGACGAAAACAAAGAAAAATAAATCAAAGAAATAATTGAAATTTAAAGCAAAATTAGATATTTTTTCATGTTTCCTTTGAAAATTATGTTAATTGGCATGCATTCTTAATGACAACATTAGCAGCAAGTAATAAAAAGTCAGCAGGATCTACACATAGATAAATAACAACACACTAATGATAATTACATAAACCTTCTGTGTAGTGACATGCGGGTCAGGAATTGAATTTTCAACTCTCAGATTAAATAATCTATCAGGTCCCCACATCATCAATAACAAATGTCACGGGTAGGTTTCATTCTCTCGTGCTCTCACAGTTCTGTTTGTTAACATCCAATAGAAGATTTTGTTTAAAGGCTACATCTTGACACCTAATGGTACCCAATGGGAGTGTTGATTGCAAAAGGTAGCAACATTTGAGTTTCAAAAAAAGAGCTTATTTCAAGATTTAGACTGCAATTTCTGCTCTATATTTAGGCATTTAGAAGGACCTTCCTGATAAAAAAAGGATCAACTTAAACACATATGTTTATGGTTATATACTGGCATAATTGCCTTGCTGGATTGGGACCTTTTTTTGAACAGGTGACTTTATCAGCAAAGATTTAAAGACCGAGCAAATAGCTTCTGAAGTTCTGAGGTCAGGCCAAATAGGGAATGATTGAAGTCAAATGGAAAGGTTGCCTTTAGTCTCAGAGAAAATACATTAATTTTTTTTACATAATGTAATATGTTGTTACAGAACAAACTGACAAAGTAGCTGAAAATAATTCTCATAAGGCCGGAAGAACATGGAGCTTCCAAACAGGACTTTATTCTGTGGTACCAGGAAGCATTTGGCAGAATAAGTCACCTAACACAGGCTGTTTGGGAACCCTGGAAGTGGCATCTGCTCTGCCTCTCTTCAGGCACAGAGAGGACAACAGTGTGCTTGCAAAGCCTGTGGTCCTGAGCTACACTGACATGAAAAATAAAAGCTGATCTAATACCTGTTGTATTGAGCATAACTGGCAGCATTTGTGTAGCTTGGGGCTGCGTGGGAGAAGGTCATGAGTTGCCCTGAGCAGGTAACAGTTACATCCAGCCAACTCTGGAACTGATGTGAACAACCCATTGTCTGCCAAAACTTCACCATCGAAGGAGCACATGGTGTCCCTGCTCTAATGCATTTCAGAAAAAGCAGCAGCACAAAGGGAAGTAGGCACATGAGGAGATGCTCTTGGGCAGATGCATGGATGATCCACAGGGAAGGAGACATTTTGGGGCATAGAGGTGACCCATATGAAAACAGGACAACTTCAAGGGACTGCAGTCCAGAATGACCCATGCCAGGGCAGGGGCACCCTTGAAGGACTGTGGCTGTGGGTGGCCCTCACTAAAGCAGGGAAAAAATGAGCAAGCAGCAGCAGAAAGAAACCATGAGGCACAAGACCCACTTGTGGGCTCACAAAATGAATAAATAATCCACAGAAAAACAAGGCAAGGCTGCACTGATAAGGGGAGAGAAGAGATGTTTGCCTTCAGATAAGCCTGGGAAAGAGGAAGGAAGTTGGGTAACTTAAGTGTCTGTTTTCTCATCTATATCCCCTCTCCAATACCTGAAACAGAAGATGGTGTTAATTGGCAGTAAATCAAATCAAGTAAAAAAAAATCCCCTAGTTGAGACTGTTTTGCCCATGAAACCTGTGTCTTTCCAGTTGTAGCTGTTGAAATAGAAAAGATCTAGTGAAATGTCCTGTCAAGCTTGACTTACACATTTGTAATGGATGATGGAGAATCTGCCACAACTCTTGGTTCTTCAGGAATTCTTTGCCATTTATCAGTTTTCTGTCATTGTTAAAAATGTATCTTTTAAATTGCTCAGTTTAGCTTCCAACCAATAGATTTTGTTATACCTTCAACAAAGAGTGACCTATTAATAATCCATGTTCAGGTCACTCCTTTACCTTCAGTATTTAGATACTGTGAACCTTGAGAGTCTTTTGTCCTCAGATTTTCCAGCTTTTAAATAATTCTACAGCTATTTGGCAATTTCTTACCACGTTTTCAATGTTACTCATTAGTTGTGGACACCTGAATTAGTGGGTTTTAGCAGCAGATGCACAAAAGCCAAAGAAAGATGTAATACAAGCTCTGCATTCCAAATTAAATCTAAATAGGATTGTCTACTGCCAACAAAAGGTACACTAATTTGTTAACCCCCTTCTATTAAATCTGATGATTACCCACGGAAGGGTAATACATTTTTAACTCAGCCCTTGTGTTTGAATTTTACCTTGGATGAGTATTTGCTGTGTTAGTTTGATATGCTGTTACTCAAATTTTTTGGGAAAAACACCAATGTCTTTTCATAGATAGGGTAGGCACATGAACAGTGGGGAAACCATAGTTTTTTGAAAGTCAAGTTATATTTTTGGAAGTTCATTATGATTCTCAGAAAGGATAAACTAAAAATAGGGTTAATTATGTATCAAAGCGTAATATGCATTTGAAGTTGAATAATGGGGAAATGTAACCAGGCAAATATGTCAAACAAAATGTGAAGCATTAGCATTTCCTTCCCAGAATAACCTGTCCACTTTTTTTTCCTATTAAATTAGCTATATTAAGTATGTAGAGATCATTAATATCATGAAAGAGAATGCATGAAATCAAAGTCTAATAGAACACCTCTCACCTTTTGGATTCTCTTGACAAGGTCAGAACGCCATCAGGATAACTTCTGATTTTGAGAAGTTATTTTTATTCTGAAATCCTAATTCCAAATGTCTTAATAGACTTGAGAAGCCAAAGTTAGATTCCTTACCATGGGCTAGAGAAAACCAGGTGATTAGCCAAAAAAAAGGTTGTTTTATATATCTTCACTGCCACTTAACTTCATTGAGTCCAGTCACCTCTCACAAAGCAATGACGAGGCATCAAAGAGAGGAAGAAATTAGGATGCTTGCCACATTCAGCACTGCTTCAGGAGGGGCAGATTTAGATTTATTAGCAATTACATCTACATGGCTAAAGGAATTTTAAATTAATTCAGCCTTAAAGTTCTGTGCCTTTGTGTTACTTTAAAGCCGGTTTTACTGGAATCTACGGCTCTCTGAACTGTGGATTGATTTTCGCTTTTACCAATAAAATCATACGCAAACACATTTCTCAAAAGCATATCCAGGTTTACTTCTGTTGTACACAGTACATGCTGTGTTCAAACTGATTATTTTTTAACAGAAATGTCATCTAGGCTCTACCCATAATTACCTCTTAAACATACTAAGCACATTGTGGAATCCTGCTCCTCAAGTGTCCTCATCAGGTGTTTTCAGAGGCCGAAGGGGTAGCTTCAACTCTTTAGCAAACCAAGATTTCCTTTCAATGGGAAAAAAAAAAAAATATCCGAGGTGAGGCTGATACGTGACTAGTATGGAACTGGGATGTGGGCAGGGTATGTATTCAGCAGCACTGCAACCAGTCATTTAGATGTAAATCTTGGTCATCCAGATTGCTAGAGCAGGTAATACTCAGGAGAGCAGCTCCATTGCCATATTAACTTGAATAACAGAGTCCTAAGGAAAGCCAGAGACAGTACGAACAGGATGTTCATTAGAAGCTTCCTGAGTGTCCTTTGAGCAGAAAGTGGTGGAACCATGGTTTCACACATCTCAATAAGCCAAGAATAAGAAGTATTATGCTGGGACTTGTGAGACTCCATAAACTGTTTTGGGTTTTTTCCCAGTTTGTAAATGAGAATCAAACAGATGGAGGATATTGAAAAGCTAAATAGTGAAAAACAGAAGGAGAAGACAATAATAGTTAATAACTAGTACTATTATTACTTATAAATAATAACTAATAGCTACAAGAATACTATTTTCTTTACCATAATAAAGTTTTAGTTTAGTGTTAGAAGGACAGTTTTTCCTACCAATTTTTCTGTCTATTTTTCCATCTGACAGCTCTGGGGACACAAAATTATAGAAATAAACAAAGTCGATATGTGTTTTTTATTCATTGTCATATGCTGAGGAGTCCTATTCATGGATAAGAACACAGTAAAAAGTCTAAAATAAACATAAAGAGATAGCCCTTAGGTTGGAAAAATGAAATGAGAAAAAAGGATAAGACCCTGTTCCTATTCACAAATAGAGTTGCTCCTTGTTTACCCATGCAGACCTGCTGGCTTTGCTTGATTTCTTAATTGTAGGGATGGACCGTTCTTGAGCTCATAGTAAGTCATTCTTGAAAATCAGACAGCTCTCCTGAACCCTTCTTTTCTCCAAGGCTGTATCCCATAGGATTCTCCCAAGCAGATCCTTGGACTTGTAGATGTATAAGAGAATCACCATCTTAAACATATCAAATTGGGTCCCCATTATCCTTTGGAGATGAACATCATTGGGAAATAAGGACTTGCCTCAAAGACCGAACACTCCCTTGTTCCCTCAGAATGTCAGCATCCAACAAGTGTTGAGCAATTAAACTCTGAGGAACCAAAGGCATTAGGGCTAAGGCAGGAGGTGCAGGAGACACAGCACCACTGGACAAAGTCAGAGCAGTAAAATGAGAAGGAAAGCAGACATGGAGCAGATAGTTTCCTAACCTTCCGAATGGAACTAGAGAAAGGTTACATTTGTGAGGCAGAGGAGAGATAATGAAAAAGTGAGAGCATTTAGACTATGAATGCTCTTATCTGGGGAAGAATCCAATATTGACATTTTGTAGAGGACAATGAAAACTTCAAAATGTTTCACAAATACTGAAGAAAGGAATTCTCTAGTAAAGCTCTCCATTTTTCTTTCTACCTTTTTTGGTGTAACCTCTGGCTTTCAGAAGTACAGTTTGTTTGTACAGCATGTTTAAAGAGAAGATAAGAACCATATTATACTGGAATTCAGGTGATAAATGCATAGCGCTGAGGCTGGCAATAAAAGCAAGCCACATCCCTCTTGAGACACCTTGATAGACACCTTGGCTGCATATCTGGGGTTAAACTATTGCAGTTGCTCTATCATCCAATGACTCCTCCCCAGCAGGGAAGGAGGATCCCTAAGGAGAGGAGACTGACAGGTTGAAATGAAAACAGATTTAATGAAAGAGCAAAACTAATATTAATGCCAACATGAAATATACAAAGTTATACTCAGCCCAATGAATGCATGGTAGTCAAATAAATAAGGCAGCAGGACAATGAACAAGCCACTCCAGGGACAGGGAGAAGGAAAAGGAAGACCAAGAGAATCTCCCATCCTCAACAAATTTCCCCCCTTTATATTGAGACTGATGTTTATGGGATGGGATACACCTGTAGCCAGCTCAGCTCAGCTGCTCTGGCTGAGTTTAAAGAGCTAATGACCTGCAGACATAGCAGGCCTAGGATTCTGTCCCAGCAAAACCGGGACGAGTGAAATAAGAGGACTTTGACAGATATGCTTTGTAACTAAGATGTAACTTATGTGTATAACATACCCAAATGCATATGTAATTAATAAGTAATGGCTGTTAACAGTACCCATGTACTTTGGGTCAGTTCATGTGCTTGTGCTGTGTAACACAGTTGCATTCCCAGGTACTTCAGTGTGAACACTGAGAATTCATGTGTCTTTCAGTGGGAGGATGAGTATAATGTCAGTAACTTTGAGGGCGTAAACTTCTAACATTTAATCTGAATCTCCCCTCCTTCAGTTTAAAGCCATCACCCCTCATCCTATCACTACAAACCCTTGAAAAAAAGTCCTTTCCCAGCTTTCTTGTAGGCCCCTTGTATTAATTTATTAGTAAGCCCATTAATAGGGGTTTATAAATGATTTTAAGCAATAGTAAATCTACTTCTCTATGCCATCGATCTTCAATATAAGAAAATCGATGTGTATAAACCCCATACTCTTTGTATCAAGCAGCAGAAGGATTATTTTTGAGGCACAAATAAGGACTGTTTACTTTTCTAAATGTCTGACTAGGATTTATTTTCTTTTACACTCCTCCATCTGCCAAAGCTGAGACCTGTCCTGCTTTGTAGAATGATAGAGACTTTATTTATTTTCCGCAACAGCCGCTTCTTGGCGAAGTGACAGGGGGCATTTACTGCACCGGGCTGATAGCGGCAGCCACAGCGTGGGGGCTGCTCAGCTTTGGTTGGATGTTCAAACCTGGGGTCCTTCTGCATATGCACATCAGCTCCAAACAAATCTCAATCTATTCTAAGCAAAAAGAAATCAAAACATAAATAACGCCAGTGGGTTTCTTTCTTTTCTATGTACGTGCTTTGAATACGACTGTGCCCCAAACAGGTGCTTCATGCACTTGTAATACCTATGTACATGGTAGCCCCAAACTATCTATTAATGTTAAAAGAAATAGCTTCTTGCTCCTTGACACAGGTAAAACAAACATTACATTGATTTGAAATCCTATAATTATGAACTGGTACCCATTTCTACTTTGTAACACTGGAGAAAATAACTACAAGCTGAATAACTACAAGCCACAGAAAATCAGTCAAAAAATACTAAATTTTGAAAAATGTGTAGCTAAGAAAGTGCAGCTAATTCACTGTTAATGACAGGTGAGCTAGTCTTTCAAAATTATTTTTGTACAGTGTCTAAAAGGGATTTAATCTACTAGGCTTTCTAGGTTTTAGATGATACAGACATTATGCTCATCATAACTTTATTGTTTTACTACAGTTAGTATTTCAGTCAATTTTCTGATATTCAGTTCATTTTCTTTCAGGAGTAGCTTTAGCTTGTTGAAAGCATATACTGTATCAAAGTACTGTTTTCTTCATAACTAGTCTTTATCATCTTAATGCCACAGTTTATATCTTGTATATTGTATCTTACTGACATCGAAGATCTTGAAATCCATTTGATGTTTAACTTAATAATGGTTGGCAGCTATTTTAATATTTAGTTTAAAATTAATTTAAGGATCTGAATTGTTCAGACAGTTTTCTTTTGTTCCTTTTTCAGTTCAACCAAATTTTTGAAGAAGCCAATTTTACTGCAGAGAGGTGGTAAGTATAGCCAGAGGACAACTTTAATAACACTTCCTCTTCATGAGCACTTCTTTCCTGGAGGAAAGGTAGTACACAGAAAGTGGTAACCTATGGTACAAGCATGAAAAAGTAAAATCAGGAAGGCCAAGCACAAAATCAGGTTTGACCAGCAAAGGACATAAGAAACAACAGAAAAAGTCACTCTTGACATGCATCCGCAGTAAGAGGAACACCAAGGTGCCAGCTGGTCAGCTACTTAGTGGAGAGGGAAATCCATCCCTAAAAACATTGACTGTAATCAGATAATTAACACTGGTACCAGAGATAAAAGGGCACTATCTCAGCCTTGACTGGGTCAGAGAACACTTGTATGAGCTATATGTTTTAAAATTATGTGCCATAATGGCCTTCACTGAAGGGGTGGCTGCTTCAGTCACAGGGCTGCCAGGAGTTATCTTCCAGAACTCGTGAAAATGGGTGATGCAAGGAAGACTAGGGAAGGATGAGCATAACAACCACCTAGATTTCAAAAGAGGAAGAGTGAAGTGAATCAGTATCATCAGCTTCATTTCACTCTCTGGAAAAATGTTAGCACAAGTTAATGGTTTATATGCACCCTCAGAGATAAAAAGTAAACCATCCACGGTCATCTTGAATTTGTCAAGAAGAATCTGGGTCAGCCCAGTCTAACTTCCCTCCGTGACAGAGTAATAGGCACTGTGGGCTGAAGACCAGTAGATCTCACATCTCAATTTCAGTAAAGCTTTTAGCACTATTTCCTTGACATCTTCATAAGTAAACCAGAAAAATATGGTCTAGACAAAACTATTACCCAGTTAGTCAAAAGTGGGTGGAAAATCACTCTCACACAGTCATAGTGGCAACCACAGCACAGAATTAGTTCTGGCACGGCTCCAGTTCCTCCCAGCATTTTAGTCAATGAGATGGGTGATGGCACAATAAGTTCTGAGGCTGGGCTCCGTGACCTGCTGGGGGACCTTCCAACAGGAATTATCCTGTGACACTGTGGTCCTGTTTTTCTGAATTTGCAGATACCTACCTGGGCAACACCATGAGTTCAGGTTATGATTTAAAAGCTTAGGATAGCACTAAGTGCTGATAAATAGGATATTCTATACTTAGAAATAATTCATTACTCAAATACAGGGCAGGGAAGAAGCAGCTAAAAGCAGCTTTACTGGGAAGGATGCAGGGATTACTGGAACCAACCTGAACCTGAATCAAACGGGCCATGAATAAACCAAACACTGTTCTGGGACACAGGAGCAGAATTTTAGCCTCTACGGCATGCAAACCAGTCCTACCCCTCTGCTGGCCTCAGCTGAGATAACAAAGTCACTTGGGAACTGAACAGCAAAAAGGATTTGAACTAACTGGAGAGAGTCCACAGAAGATCAATGAAAATGATAGGAGGTTGGAAAACATGACCTATAAAGAAAGGCTGAATATTGAGATTGTTTAGCTTAAACAATGGAAAACCAAGAGAGACAAATTAACAGCCTAACTATCTAATAGAGCGCTGGGAAAAGGAAAGGAAAAAGTTATTTTCCGTGTCTGTGAAGCATAGATAAGACTGAATGGGCTTAAACAGCAGCAAGGAAGATTTGGGTTAAACATTAGGATAAGCTCAGTAATTGCAGCAACAGTGAAGGCTGAAAGGAAGAGTCTGGGTGACTGGAGGCCCCGTGGGTGGGTGAGACACAACCCCCTCAGCACCAGGCTGAGCTTGCTGGGGGACAGCAGGGACAAGCTGGCCTGACGATTTCTGGCAATCCTATTTTTCAGATTCTATAATATATAAATAAAATCAGCCTTCATTTTGCAGCACCAGAAATATGCCAGTATTTAATCCTGATTTAAGCATACCTCATAGCCCACTTTCCTAATGCTTTGCTCTTTTCCATAGTCCTTAAACATAATATATTTTTAAACCACATCACAATCATCTGATGCCAGAGAGAAGAACCCCTTGTGACTGACACCTCACACATATTTCTTTTTATTCCTCCCAAGTGTTACTTCATTTTCTGCCTAAGCCTCTATAAATCCCTTTTTATTAAATATTCAAGTTCCACTGGCACTGGTGTACATATCGTGCCTCTTTACTGTCACCTACACACTTCATAAAGACCTTGATACTATTTCTCAGGAAATTTAGAAGATGCAGAAGGGAGAAGGCCTGTTCCTCAAGTCCAGTAATACCTTACAAAGTCCCTTGAATCACATGGCTGTTTTCACTGCCCTTTCATTTGATTTTAAAGGAATCAAAAAAGACAAATGCAGATTTTCCCCACCCAGTTTAATTTGTTCTGAGTAGCATGAAGTAAGTGACACTGAATGTATTTCTGGATTACTTTTTGGACTATCCTACATAATCAGACTTGTCTGGTAATGCAAGCAAGGAATTTTAGAATCAAGAAACTAACGTAAGAGATTCCTATTGTAGGAAACCAAAACAATGATCCTTAATTTGAAAATTGCTGAGCATACAGTAACTTCTAAATTTCCTAACCAGAAATATTGTAAAATACCTTCAAACAGTCATTTTTAAGAATACAGCCATCAAATTCTGTAATTTTGTACTATCAACTAGCTGTAGATCTATTTTCCCTTCAATATTTAAATTTCTTTCTCAATTTACAGCCAACCAAAGATTCTTAATATTTCAAATTCTAAGCAGGTACTGAAATTTTTAAACAATTGGCAGGATCACTTGTTTCAAAAACATAACTAAGCTTCTTTTTCACTGGTCTTATGCTGACTGTCTCCTTATCCATGCTTCTTTTCAGTGTCAGGCTCTCTGTGTTGGCTGCTTCCCTAATACTCTGAGGACATTTATTTGGACTTCTTGAACTGTAAATGCTCACTTCTGGCTAGAACCCAGGACTATGGTCTACTCTGGCTGCTACGGGTCAGCTCCTGCTCACATTCATTTATAAAATCTGAGGCTTGGACTTTTCCACTCAAAGGAAGTCAAGGAACGTGTGTTATTGTTATTGCATTTTCACAGTTAATTTTATTCTTTTTCCCAAAGACTCCACGTTACTCTGCACAATGCATAGGTGAATGAGTGAAGAGTGAGACACTGCATACGAGTGTCTCCACCATCACACAGATTCTCTCCTTTAAAAGTCAGAAATGCACACAGCAATAGCAAAGATTCTGCATGATGGATGCTGGGCTGAGTGTTCACAATCAGGGAGTGTGAAAAAGTGATTTGCAGAATGGAGCTGAGCAGTTGGGAAAGAATCAGAAGCAAATAAGACTTCTTACAGAAAGGCCCGATATAGAGGTATCTCCTCCTTTGTATTAATGTCAACAGTAATTTATTTACTCCATGTAGCATGAGTTCTTATTAATAGAAGTAACTTTCCAATATACCCAGCTTATTTTCAGATGTGTTTCTTCTACATGAGATCTTAAAATATTCTCTGTCCTGGTGGCACATACATGAGGATGTTCAGAGATACTGGAAGAAAGCTCTCAGCTCTTTGTTGGCAAGACATGGAGATAAGACTCTGAAGACTGAACTAAGCTCTACAATACCAGGACAAAGGACACAGAACAGAAGGGGTTTGGAAAGGTGACCTGTACAACAAAATTTATATTTATCCAGAGTGTCATCAGCTTCCAAAAGTACAATCCAGGTATTTTTTCCCCACGGATATGTGAAACAATTGTTGATTTCATCACTACTGGTGAGCCAACAGGCACCTCCCAGGCTGGGAGCATGAACTTTCAGTACTTGGAAGTGAATGGCTGTCATTTAACTGAGATATAACAAACCCCTCTCATCAGTGTCTGCTATGTATCTGGACAGCACCAGGTCCAAGTGTCTGAATTATCTCAACAACTGTTGCTTTATTTCTACGTCTGTCTCAGTTTCCATAAAAACCAGCCACACTAATAACGTACTCTGTCTGTCTCCCCAAGCAGGTACCAGCAGGTATCAATACCTGTGCCTGTCTACCTCCCTTAGCATGGAAAGCTGTCTCCAAGGTGGTGGTGCTTAAAGGTATTGCTGTTTGATGGCCCTCAACTGTAAGGTTCATCCATCAAAGGCCAGGCTTGATAGCAGCACACCAAGCAGCAATAATAATGCCTTTGTGTTTAGCTGGGAAGCACCTCGATACCAAGAGCTCTCTTGCTGTCTCTCTTCATCCACAAGTGACAAAGGAAACAGTAGGGGAAAAACAAAAAAGCCCTGGCTCTGGCCTGGGGAAGAATTTTTTCCAGTGTATCAGTACTTCAATTCCATAGACTGCACAACTCAGACGGTGCCAAGTGCAGGAAAGGCTGATGTGAGCTTCAGGGCATCGTTCCTATTGAAAGCCAAGTTCCAGGACTGGGGGGCAGGAGGAGGAGGGCTTGTTTTCATTACAGCTAAGCTCCACGCTGAAGAAAGACAAAGCCAGAAGCCCTGTGTTCTCGTGGCTGGTTTTCTCTGTGTTATGTGCTTTTGCTGAGGGACAGGAACCCTGAGGAGCTCGCAGCAGCAGGTTTTCTCCTGATGCCATCTGCTGGCTGCATGGATGTGGTAGGATGAGCTGACCTAAGGAGAGCTCATGGGCTTAAAAGCAATCCCAAGGCTCCACTTAGTAACAGTTGTTTATAAGTTCTTCAGCAAACACCACAGAAAAGCTTAAACACTTGCATTTTAAGATCTGGCAAAAGTGTGCAGAAATATTTCACAGGGTTTAAAGAGTAAAAAGAGGGAAAAGGACAAAAGAGAATATTTACCTAGTACAGATGTAACAATTGATTTGCATTACATTGCTTAGATGAAAAATTGTAAAACAAAAAAACCCTGTTACTGCCAGAAGCAGAGCTGGTCCTTGATTTGGCAGAGGCAAAACCAAATATTTAAGCAGAATGAAATGTTAAATAATCTGCGTGACAGCACTAGCTGAGGGAGTTTGCCAGGTGCGTCTTGCATATGAAAAAAAGCAATTGGGTTATAAACTACATAGGTTGGGACTGTCTTCTTTCTAGATTTGGGCAGAATGTGCTGCTATTTGCTGCTAACAAGCCCCTCAGATGATACCACACCTGAAATAATAAGGACCAGAGGCTGGACAAAGGATAGTGTTTATTAGGATGTGCCGGTCTGATAATTCCGAGCAGGCCTATGAAAAAGCTCTTTGTTGCCCAGCCTTCCACACTTGCACCCTAACCACCAGTACTTGAACCTCTCTGCAGGGTAGCATGATGAAAACTTTTTTTTTTTTAGCTTTTTAATTTAATGGCTACTGAATTTCCATTTCAGGAAGGCCTTCCAGACTTCAAAAGATAATTGGTTTGAGGAATAAAACTTGGGCTGGTTGCCTTTCATGTACCATGGATGTTTAATTTCTTCTGCTGTGGGGATGAGAAATAATGGAGGTGTACACCTGGGTTGCTGGTGGTGTTCTTGTTAAGCATGTTCTGTGCGGAGTTGCAGAAGAAGGCCAAGTACTAAAATCCACCCGGCATTAACTACCCAGAGCAATACAATCACTTTCATCCACAAACTATTCTACTTACAACAACTTAATATACAACACCTAGTTTTATTTTACTAGTATAATATGATTAATACTTCAGTTACATCAGAAATCATTTAAAACTATGTCTTACATCATTGTAATTGAAAAATCCTTTACAAAGGACTGATTTTTCTCTCACATTTCTATTTCATCAACCTGTACATCAATGGATGTGCACAAGCAGGAACTCCTGCCTAAGGCACTGAACATAAAATAAATAAACAAATGACAAATATTATTTCATCTCTTTATTTTTTCTCAGAATATTTTAGTATTGAAGCCCAAATTATTTCCAAGGGACAGGGAAAGGGAAAAGGAAAGGGAGAAGAGAGAAGTTATGAAGACAAATTATTTTATTTAATTTATGGTTCTGTGAATGGTCATTTCTGTAGGCAACAAAAGGTTGTTTTCTTAAAAAAAAAATAAAACAAACAGCACCATTAAAGAAAGCATGATCCCTGAATTCTAAACAAAACACTCTCTCGAAACAAAAAAGTTGCTAAAATGCTTGTTTTACCCAGTCACGTCTGGTGGGGTAAGAAAGCAAAGCATAACAGCACTGAACTGTAGCAATCCTGCTGAAACCAACTACACCCCCTTCTGAAGATTCAGAGAACCACTTTCCGAGCTTGTCCTGTGGGAATAATATTTTCTTTGGTAGAGGACTGAAGGAGGGTATTTACTTCACTGAATGTGGATAGAAAAAATATCTATGCACGTTAGAGATCTCCCCAATAAATCTGTATTTCTCATGCACATTAGGTATGAGTGGATTTCACGTTGCTGTTATACTGCAGGAGTAATACTGCCCTAGGAAGGCATAGAATGGCTAATGTCAAACAGATGTAAACATTCAGAATACTGACAAAAAAAATGACATACACACAAAAACCCCTGTACTGAAAATGTGAATCGAGTTAAGTTTCCGTAAAGCAGAAAAAATATTTTACAGCAGTACAAGAGAATTATGGCAACAAAGTAAAGCACTTTTCTTGTAACATTCATGAACAGTACAAATACAACAAAGTTATTCTACGGACTAAATTATTCTTTAACTATCAAATATAGTACAAAGCGAAATATTATGTGCTATAAAAGAAGCAGCTCCTTAAATTAGACTAAAAAATGCTCTTTTTTTTTTTCTTTTTGTTGGTTTTACAGTGACAAAGCATGATGACCGAAGACAACAGGATTTCATAGATTCAGAAACATTTAGCTACACAGGTCCATGATAAACCCACTGAATATTTCGTTGCTTCCCCCCAGTGTTCTGCAGCCACAGCAGAGGAACCGCTGCGCTGCCACCGGGGACTGCAGAAGCCACTCAGTGCTCAGAGCAGGGCCCTTCACGTGTGTCAGCTAAAATGATCCCTCTTGGTGACACTCCTCAGCTCATCTCGAGTGTTTATCCTGGTACTTCACCACACCTTGGAGAAACTGCTAAACCAGAGGCTACAATAACGACTCTGAAATTGTGCGTGTGTTTATAAGGGGAAGGGGGTGCAGCATAAGGTAATTTTACTTCAGAAACTGCATTATAAAGCACCATATGCACCAGCTTAAAAACTGTGCAAGGAATTGCAGGGCCCTGAAAAACCATCTGCACGTTCTGTAGCTTACCCTGTCAACATGCACCACCCTCAAGAAGAAAGTCTATAGTACAGAGAATATACCTTTTGCTTTATGGCTCAACTTTTATTTTTTTGTCTTTTAAATGCTCTTTCACGTACTAGACCTCAGCAGATAAATAAAATGCAAACAGGGAGCATCCAGTTCACCATTTCTTAATTATTATTTTTTTAAAACATTATTTCAAAGGGAGTTTCTGCTTGGAAAATTAGTTCAGAACAGAAACACACAAACATACACACTGCAAATGCCCTAACGTTATCTGCATATCTCACAGGTATGCAATTAAAATAAAGAGGGAGGAAAGAATAAAAAAGTGTTTCTCCCTCTCACCCAAAAGTGCTGCTCCAGGGGTAGGAGTGGGGGAACAATTTTGGAGATAAAAAAAAAAAAAAAAGGTAAATGATACATGCTGGACATTGGGACACATACGTACGCACACGCAAACACAGAGCAGTGTGTTCTTCAGCAACTCTTTCACCACTTTTCAGTGCATAAACTATTAACACCCCATGGTGCAAACTGCATGGCCATTAGAAAACACAATGACATTGGGCCTGAAACCTGGACAATTCAACAAAAAAAGGAGTCATTCAAAATTAACCTCTAAATGCAATTGTGTTCTTATCGAAGACCAAAGGTCACTCTCCCCAAAACATTTGTGTGATACCCGAATCCAAGTAAGGTTTTCAGTCACACTAGGATTTAGTCAGGCTCCTTTATCACTGCAGTTGCTTTTGAGTATTTTAATACCCTAAAACCATAATCTGTAACAACACTTCATGAATGTTGCTAAGTAATTGGTCAAATTTATTCCTCGTGCAACTCCAGCGACTCAAGAATGAAAGGAGTGGAACTGCACTATGGAAGAATTTGGTTGGTTGTGTAACATAACATAGCACCATCCAGTCTAATGCCATTTTAAATAACATTTTATCATGACCTCATACATGCAAGTCGCAATCCTGATACAAAAACGACAATATGACTTGAATGAGTGACCTACCACATTAGTCACACTCTTATCCTTCCAACAAAGTAAAACTATTTTATGGCCAGAATTTATTTCTGTATTATGTCAGTCAATACAAGAAATATTTTTAAGATGCAAGTACAACGAAATATTGGATTATGTGCTGTGGACAGGAAAACCTGAGCTAGAAATAAGGATTCCCAGCAGGCTAATATAAACATAGGTCACTAGAAGTCTAAGACTGGTTGCTCTCTGTGTTTTAAATAGAATTAAGCTACCTCTACCAAGTATAAATACAATGCAATACACTTCCAATACAAAGGCTCCTCAAATGTGAATTTGATATGCATTAACTGGCCATTCTCATACTTACTCATGAGTTATTTTCCAGTCACTGTTTTCCCAGCATCTGGTGTAGCACTGGATGCTAATTTTTCACGTGGTTACCTTTAGGTTTTTGCTTGGCTGGCTTATTTTCCTACCAGAAGACCTGAAAAGTGCTGAGAAGCCGTTTCTTAACTCACACGTCATATTAAGGAGCACTTTTGTATAGAAAAAAAAATATATTATTGTATCAGCAACAAATTTGTTAGCGTAATTATAAATGGCCTTTGTACCACACAGTGTCAAAAAATAATATTGATATGTTGCTAATAACAATAAAAGAGAACATCAAGGTGCACCATAGAGCTTCCTATGACGGGAATGTATGTTGTATATATTCCAGCTCACTTTTAAGACAACAAATGGCATTTATTGTGTTTGTGAAAATGGTCCCACAAGAAACAAAACCTGGTTCCTCCATTCAGTAGAACCTCACTAATATACAACCATGTGAGGGAGACCAGCTACAGCTTGAGTATGCAAACAAATATCATATAAAAAAATACAGTGTAAAATGTAGCATACTTTTTATTTCCTAAATGTGGTTCTATCATTCACATTAATATTTCAGAATGCAACAGTAAATGCATCATGAAATCCATGCAGGATTACATCTCACACATTCTTACTATGTTGCTTTCTGAAAATTGTGGAAGGAAAATCAGTTTTCTTGAGCAGACTGCAAGGTCTTTGGATTAGTGAGGTTCTACTGTAATGGTAAAAATAACATTTCTCTCTGATGCTGACATTTGGGCAGACCCAACCACATACTGGCAGATGGATGACTTGCACTCCACATTTTCTGTTCTTGAAGTGGGAGCAAAAAAATCCAAGGTATTTTCATCTCCCCAGCAACTGCATGTGCTTTATCCCTTTATGATATTTTCCTTTTAGGTGAATAGGGCCCCAAAATCATAATTTTTCTTCTCTGCTGTTATGGTGGCTAGCGCATCTGGAATGCAGCTATAGTCCTGAACGTAAATACAGTACTGGATAAATACTGAAGGTTCCTTTAAAGATGCAGTATCCCTTTTAAAAATGCCTTTTTGCTTCCAAATTTCTAAAAGATAGCATAAGGGTTCTGAATTCCTTCGAGAAAAAAAAAATCACCGTTGTAAGTAATTCTAAGAATTACTTTAAATGGCAAAACTCTGAAATGTTATTTAAATAGAGTAACTCACATAAGAAGAAAAACAATTGATAACCTAATATTCAATCAACATGCGATTAGAATCCTTCCTTCTGCATTCATCGGAAGAATGCATCATTTTTAGGCCATGGAAAGGCTAAAACATACAGAACCTATCACATAAGCCTGACCCTATATTTATATATAAAAGTATAGATTTGGGACCGACAAACCAAGTGGATACAAAAAAAGAATATTTGAGTGGGAAACAAGAAGAGAAACAGGTTTCTAATCCCCAGTCGAGAAGTTACTTTCTCCAGACTACTGAAGCCAATGTGACACCAGTGTTGGTCCCACTAACCCATCACATATGCAAATCTTCCTCAAGGAATCAATGAGAAGAGATGATGAGTAAGACTTGAGTTCCACAATCCCTGGCAGGGATGTAAGGAAACTCCTCTGACAATCTTCTTTTATTTTTTGCTAGGTGAAGTGACTATATTTTAGCCTAAAAGAGTGAAAGTCAATGAAGAAAATCCTATCAGCAGAAAACCTGCAAACCAGCTTAGAAGCTATGATGGTGACAGCTCACACCTTGCCACTACCCCGCTCACAACAGTCGCTATTCAATGTTATTCTTTCTGCATAGTTACTCCACTTCTTGCTATTATTTTTCCACTGATCTCTAACCTGCAGCTCGAATCAGCTATCAAAAAGTGGAGGAAAAAAACGTGCTGCACTTTGTGCAAATAAATAGAAGCTAGGAATGACATGCATTATGGGGTTTTTTTTTAGCACAGCCAGAGAGCTCACAGAAGCTTCAGTAACAAGGCTATCTTTTTTTTCTTTAACTACTTCTACAGGTTTCCTCTTCTTCCCAGAAAATGGCACTCAGGCAGGAATAACTAAATTCTGAAAGCACCAAGTGGGAGAAAACAAACAAACAAACAAACAAATCAATCAACTAATTGCAAACCATTAGTGGCCTGAACTTTTCCAATTTCTCCGCTCCTTTGTCCTGCTCTCCATGCTGATAAGGGATACTGCATCTTTGACTCAGTTCCTACCGTACCACCAGACAAGCTACGCACAGTTTGGAAGGCCCTATGCAGTCATCGTGGCAGAAGGCCCCGCAGCCCTTGCACACGATCATGGCTTTGAGCCTGCACGAGCACTTCAGTTCCAGTTCATCAGCATTGCTACTGTCAGCAAATTTCTGAACAGGGACCTGGGCGCCCTGGTTCGCCAGGCCCGTGGCAGCGTTTGAGCCGCTTCCCAACATCCCAATGGACTTCTCAATTGCAGATGCTGCCCTTTTGAAGCTTGTGCTACCAAAGTGTATCGTTGGATAATTTCCACAGAGCTGCTGCTGTTGCTGCTGCTGCTGCTGCTGCTGCTGCTGCTGCTGCTGCTGCTGCTGTGGGTGCTGCGTCTGTATTTTCTGAGCAGCGAGTTGGGTAAAAGGCTTCTGTGGCTCAGAAAGTAAATAGGAAGAGAAATCTGCATTTTTTAATGCAAACACTTTCAACTGTTCTTTCACTTCGTTCTGATCATAGGAAGCTTGTTTCATGCCCAGTTCGCAGCTGCTGCTCAAACCTTCCTCAAAAGAAATAGGTTCAGATTTTATATTGCTACAGATGCTTGCTGGCTGAGGCCAACTAAGTCTTTTAGTGGTTTCCATAGTAACTGTCGGTTGTTTTTGATCAGAGGGGACTTCTGCATTTGGGTGAGGAGGGGGAGGAGGTGGCAGGGGCGGAGGGGGAGGAGGGGGATGCACTAACGTTTTACTCTGCAGAGTTTGAGAGGCACTGGCAATATCATCACCTTCCTTAATTTGAATATTAGGGGAAAACACACTTCCTAGCCTCAGCTGGTGAGCTGCTGCAGAAATATTCACATCTCCCAAGCCCTTCTGTTCCAGGTGTCTGCTAAAAGCAAATGCGTTGCAGCCAGGTGGGCCTTTTGAAGTAGTTTGCAACAAAGCTGCGGTAGGAATGGGGCCTCTTGCAGCCATGGACATTTGGTAAAAATGCTGTCTATGTGAGGTACTAGCTTCTGCGTGAAAGCTGCCGTTTTTATCAATGTGAAATAAGCTCTGCTGGAAACTGCATGAAGGCAACGGCCTCTTCTGCTGCTTGATCTCTGGGCTGTGCGCGATTCGGCTCTGAATGGCATGTTTGCTCAGCCATTCCTGTTTAAATGGCTGACCATGCCCTAGCTGATTCATGCTGGAACTAATTACACAAGGAGCCACTTTAACGTCTGTGTCCATTGACACCTTCCCAGGCTCACATTTAATCTGAGCGTGTTCCCCTACAGTCCTGGCCATCCTCTTTTTCGGATGGTTTTCACGCTTTCTGATTTGTAGCGGGGCTATGCTGCCTGCTGTAAATCCTTTACCATCTGGGTTAGGAGAGTTGGAAGGATGTTCCACAACATTTCTCTCGGACACTGCTGTTTTACATACTGAGGTAGTTTGCAAAGGCAAGGGAAGCCTGTTAATTTCTAGCTTGGCTCCTGATCTGGGCTGCGGCAGCACTTTCTCTAGAGGCAGATTGCCTTGCAGGAGCTGTGTCACCAAGGGATTGTTGGCCTCCACTGACGACAAGCGACAGCTCGAGCCCCCGGCACTCGTGACTCTCTTCAGGGTTTCAGTTGTCAGGGACAGGGAGTCTTCCATGGGGCCCGCGATGGATGTCTTGGAGCTCTGCGGTGGCTGCTGCGTACTTGTGGCCATCTCAGCGGCCTGGGCAGGCATTTCAGGTCCTGTAAAATCCTCGGTGTCCATCCTGAAGCACTTGTCAGGCTCATTAGTTTCCGATTTAACGGGAACAGCAATGCTTGTCAAAAGGCTCCTGGGTTGCAGTTCTGACATTTGCGTGTAACTGGAAGGTTCGATTTTGACATTTTTTAAGCAGTTTTGCTCTGTGTATTCCTTATGCTTACTGGAGGTAAGATGGCTGACCACTGGCTGGTCTGTACTCATGGCCTCTTCATCATGCCAACAAATCCTACTGTTACTGTTATACTGATTGGCACAGGTGGCATCTGCTTCATTTTTAAATGCTGAAGGACCTCTTAATTGCTCAGCAAAACCTTGGCTGGGAGTAACCACCTCAATTAATTTATCTTGAGGAGCAAGAGGCACTTCTCGAAGACTTGAACAACCTGCCTGCAAGTTCTTGCTGTCTTGCTTTGCTGTGATGGTGATAAAGCTGGAACTGTGCTCAAGGGTTTCATTAGACACCACTTCAGGCCTGCTTATGACAGACACCTGAGGACAGGCTATACTTTGTAAGGCAGCTTCTGTCCTTCCAGGTCTGCTCTGCAAGTCAATGCTGCTCTCTGCATTTTCAATAGAAGAAGAAGAAAGCGACAGACTGGAATTCAGATTTGTAGTGTGGTCAACAATGACTTTGCAAGGTATAGACCTATTCATGGCAGTTTGTGTGAAGCCCACTGGCTGAGATTTACCAGAGAGATCCATTCGGTTTCGTGCTCCGGAGCTTTTTTCTAAAAGATCAGCGTTTAACTTTGTAGCATTATCATAAGAGCTTATTGTCACCATGTTACCAGTAAACATTGAAATGGGGGGCCTTGCCACAGCATCTGCTACTGCAAGGACCTCACTGCAACTTAAAGCTGACCTAACGGTAGTGTGGATGGAGACAGTGCTCTGCTCGTTACACCCAGTTATGGCTATCTTATCAGAAGAAAATCTGTTGGTAGTCCCCACAGGGGGAATCAGTACGGAACTACCAGAGAGATGATTTGGCAAATTATTTGCAATAGAGGAAGCTGGCACAGTGGGGTAATGAGTGGAGACTGCGTTATTCACATTGCTACTCGGTATCGGCAACCTCTTGTCATCGATGGCATTTGGTAAGACTGTGTTGTCTATGGAGACTGGTACGTTACTGTTATCAATACATTTTGGTCCAACGGTTATGCAGGGAGTATCAGCCCCTTGGATGGTTTTCAGCATATTTATCTTACAAGCTGAAACTGCCGTGTTTGCACTGTCAACAGACATTAAAACAGAGGATTTATCAACAGAACTTGCAAAAGAAAGTTCTTTAATTGCTCCAGACATAGTAGTGCTGCAAACAGACACAGAGACTGAACTTTTATTATAAAGCACTGGGACACTGTTACTTTCAGTAGAGGTAGATGAAATAATTTTCTCACACAATTGTGGCACAGGTATATTTTCATCAGAGCTGTGCACAGGTATCTCAGTAGCAGTTTCTGGTAATGGAGCTGTGTTAAGCGACTGCTGCAATAAAGTGGTAGTCTCACGGTGATGAGCAGACTTGTTGCTAGGGGACCTGCAGTTAGGATTAACTATAATGACACCAGTAGAACCTTCAATCTTTGTGTCAGTAGAAGTCGGTATCTCCAGAGATGAGGTACTTTCCTTTGAGCTGAACTGCGACTTAGATTCTTTATTAGTCTGGAGTAAATGAGCTCTGGCTTGATGCTTTGCAAATAGCTTGGCCTTTGTTTGCTCCTTGATGTGTGCCAGTGTTCTTGTCTTCCCACCTTCACATGGGGTCCCCATTGCTCCAGAGACGATGCTGGCAGCTGCTGCCACGGCTGCTGCAGCCGCAGCTTCTCTTTGGGCTCTTGCTTGCTGAGCTCGTGCTTTGATATCTGCAAGAGTTCTAGCACCAGTGTTTCTCCCACTGCTGACCGACGTACTTGGGGAAACTCGAGGTTCTGGTTTAGTAACAGGTTGGCTCTTGATGATAAAAGGTGGTCCAATTTTCGAAAGCTGAATCTAAAGGAAGAAAAAAACCAATAATTTTACTGAGATCAACTTGCTAAAATCACCAGCTGTCACTTAAAGGGTCAGAGAAAGGTAATGACAGGAATTACTGTTCAGTGTAGCTGGAAAGAAAAATGCTAAAAATTAATGATATTTACACTTCAGTATTTTATCATCCTCCAGCATGAATAACTGACACCTGTATTAGCCTGTTCACTTTGATCCGGCTGACAGGAAGGAAGACTGAACTGGATGGCAGTGTGATGCTTATCTGATGCAATTTGTCAGACCTGTTTTATATGCCGTGTATCTAACCAAGATCAACAAGCCTCGTGCAGTGATACTGGACAAGAGCCTATCACTAAGCACTTACTGCAAATGTGTGAAAAAATAACGATTGTGTAGTGCTTCTGCTCCTTGGTCTCCAATGACCAAGGCATTAGGAGCAGCCTGTCTTTTGGTTATGTACCACACAGCATATCTTGCCTTTAAATTGGATGTAGCAGCATCTTCACAGAGCCTGTTTTTCATGTTATACCACAGAGCACTTTAGAGTAGTGGTATAAAAGATGTGAATCACCAGAGGACAAGCCTTTCCTTTCCTTGCTTGCAATTTTAAGGGATTCACTTCAGTATGTCTGGGACATCTCTGGCACTACTGCGTTGCAAAAATTAAATCCCCAAACCTATAAATGCTAACAATGCAAATACCAAAGTTATAAATACCTAAAACTTTAAGCAAAATTATAACCTGTAAAATCACTGGGATTATTAGTGTGTTTCCAATCAGGCATACTGGTTTTCAGGATCAGAGCTTAAGAGTCCTGGGACCACTTTGTAACTCATACACTCTCTCAGAACACCGAAAGGTTGGCAAAAAAACATTTCAGTATCTTAAAATGGGCATATGTTTGCCAGCTGTCCACAGTAATAGGACTTAGTGGTTAATGCTGTGACTTCTGAAAGGAACTGAGAAGAAAACTAGGTAGCATTTGTAGAAAAAGCAGTCATAAGGCATGATGGGAAGTGAGAGCCATGGAGCAGAATGATTCGGGAGAACTGGGACTCTTTTTCCTCTTTTAATTACAAAGGATAGGGTTTGTTGGTGAGATGAGACAAGAGCCAAATATTTGTTACACAAAAAAAATACCAGAATCAGTTGTCCAAAATTATTTTTTGAAATGCTTGCCAATGTTTCCATGTTCTCATTCGCTGGCTGGAGGCTTCAGGGAGATTAAACTCTTAAGACTGCGTAAGACTGACAGCATCTGATTTTCCACAAGAGATTAGTGGAAATCAATATTAAGATGGCATTGTAATAGACAACCATACAAGTCTATGCTGGTCTGGAGGGCTGGGATAGTTCACTTTTCCCAGCAGCTAAATTTTTGACTTATAAATAAACACTCATGTCTAATATTGTGAGGCTTTAACATTTATATGAACATACTTTAAAGAATATCACAAACACACAACTACTTCAAAACATTTGCTTTCTGTTTCAGTAGCAGCTTTTTCCAGTTTTCATTTTGCATCCCCAGAACTGCTAAAGCTCAAAGTACTTGATTATTTTTATTATTATAGTGATGACCTTTTTTCTATTCCCTAATGATCTATTTTGCTTTGTGCTTAGAGTGATTAGAATTTATTAAGCTAGATAGAGACCTTCCAAATATGAAAGAATATCACTAAAGTTAGATTGGGCCAACTTCCAATTGCATCACTGCTCATAAAAATAAATTAGTAAAAATATGCTGCCGCACTAGTGATTAGAAGAGTTAGCCTATTTGCCCTCCTGGCCATATTAACAATGTTCAGTGATTGCAGCAGTTAAAAATAAATGCAGAAAAGGGCATTTCTGAATAATCAGGAACTAGTATTGCAAAGTCAATGGCTTAAGTTCAGCAAATTGGAGCTAAAACTTGGCTGATGTCATCATGTACAAAATTAAAAGGGTCAAAATGCCCAGCTTATAAGTAACTAAATCTATAGATCCCTCTGTTAGGACAAAAAAAGCGTTCATATGGAATTTACTTTCTTACATAGCAGAATGATACACATGGGAGTGTTTGTTTAGTTGGTGTATCTTTTTTACCTTTTGCTTTGCCTTTAACAAAGATATCTATACATATATCAGTTTGACACTTCCACTTAATAGCCAGGACTCTACTTCCAATTAATTCTACAAGGAAATCTTATACTCATCCTACCCCAAGCCCTGGACTTGTAAAGGGATCTCCAACTATTCTGAACCTAGAGGGTTCTCTTGCTGGATTAAGGCATTGTTTTTTTAATTAGTATTGGTTATGGTAATATCTAATATCCATCCATGCTTGCTGGAGAAGTCATCCTCAGGAGAACAAGTGGATAATACAGTTGGGCAATTAGAAAAACAAGTAGCACTGTGTCAATGATGGGGAAGCTCTCGAATTAGATTAAGCCATAGATCCTGGAAAACTTTCCCTCACACAAAAGCAATTTTGTAGTGAAGACCCTGACTCAACAACTATAGGTATATTTATATCTGAAGTAATTTGGCATGGTAGGAATGCAACAGGAAAGTGAAACCATCAGCAATAACATCCCTCACGCCTCCACAAAAAAATACACCGTGTACTCCCTGTGTCTGCACAGTAGGAGGGAGGTAATAAACCTTTAGTTTCCAAGTCAGCCTGCTCATTCATTACTTTACCTTAAGAGGTGGAACTCGGGGTTCTTCTCTGGGTGGTTGTTCTTTGTCAGATGGACTTGTTGACGAAGCACCACGGTTAGGTTGATCATCATCTATTCTAGCTCTCTTCTCTTTGCAGATTCCAAAACTGTGCTGTTCTGCTGTTTTCCTCTTTGGAATCTCCGTGTCTCTACTTTCATTCCTCACTTCAGGTGATTTTGTGAGTTCTAATGACTTGGAAGAATGGGAACTCTCGAGACGGCTTTGGCTGCTGCCTGTTAGCTTGTGAGATTTACTTCTGCACACTTCAGAGAATGTGGCTTTCTCTAGAGATGAGGTATATAGTTTATCATGTGGCTTTGATGGAAGCAATTCGGTATTTTTGCCAACTGATCCTTCTGATAAGATAGCTACCTCTGATGGCAAGAGTGTACCTTTCTTGTCACCTCTTTGCTGAACACTGTGATTTTTAACTTTGAGCACCTCTGGAGGAGGGTGTTCTGGGATAGATGCAATGTAGGATTTATCAAGTTCAGAATGTGACTTACATGGCTGATGACTGAGGTTTTTGCTTTGAGGCTCTTCCAGTACTGAAGTATCAGGTATAATGGTTAGTGGACCAACTTTCATATTTTCAGTGGCACTCTGCAGCTGCTTTGGCTGAACAAGATTCTCTTCTTGAACCACCTTAGGAATGGCAGAAATTTCTTCTTTCAAAGCGGGAAGGGAGTCTTCTAACAAACATGGTGATTTCCTTTGCTGCAGAATAAGTCTTTCATTGCTTGGGGAATTAGAAACTGGAGATGTCTCTGATGGAAGAGGCAAATTATTTGCCACAGATGTTTCTGAAGTTAGAAGAACAGAAGATACTGAAGACGTTTCTGATGTTAAAGGCAAATCAGACATTGGAGATGTTTCTGAAGTTAAAGGTAAATTAGAAGCTGGTGATGCCTCTGATGTTAAAGGTAAATTTGACATCAGAGATGCTTCTGAGGTTACAGGTGAGGTCGACATTGGAGAGATTTCTGACATTAAAGGTGTATGCAAGTTTTCATCACTGGCCTTTTGCTGAATATCACCTTCAATATTTTCAGTACTGGACACTTCAGATGAGCAAGCTGTTTCAAGAGATGCTGGAGTACAGGGTTCCTCTGAAGTTGACTGCGTGTCTCCTCCAGGAGAGGCAATGCAAACACATGGTCCTTCTGGACTTCCAGAGGAAAAGGAAGTTTCAGAAATACAAGCATTCTCAGACAACTGTTCCTCCGGGTCACTTTGAAGCTCCATATCCACTGCAATGCCTCCACCAGTGAACAAGGAGTCTTCAAGAGCAGCATTCTGCATTTCTGGTGCAATTAGCTCTTTTGCAGACTCAGAATCCTTCTCTGCTGTATCACTGACAGAGTTTGTGGATGAAGCTGATCGTGCTGGTGATACACAATCCTCCAGCTGATCTATCACAACTGACATCTCCTCCTGAGGGCATTCTGACTTCAGCTCCACTTTAATTTCAATGTGAGATACACCATCAGTTACATCATTCATCATGACACAGGACTCGGTGCTGTCTGCAAGCTGCACCGCCTCTGTTTCTTCATTTGTGCCAGCTGGACTTACTGACTCCTCAGAAAACTCATGTTCTGTTTTATGGTTCTCCTCTTGGCATTCGCAAATACTTGTCTCAACCTCTTCAGCAATCTCCTCCTGAATGATTGATTCTTCAGGTATCAGTATATCCTCTGAGTCTGCTGGTAGATCCTTGACAGGAACCTGTTCCATAAGAGATGGACAATAATCTCTCTCTGGTAAAGGTTGAATTTTAGCACCTTTCTCTTCTTGGTCCTCAGAAGCTGCTTGCTTAGAGGGACCAGGTGTGCCAGAAGATCCACGCAAAGAATTGCTTTCATTTTCATCATTGTTCTGCACTGCAGTGAGTTTCATTGATTCCCCTCTTGACATTCCCAATCTAAATAAAAACAGAAAAATTAAAAAGGTCTTTTCATTACAGACATAATAAAGGAATAGAACTGTCTTTCTTGCCCACATCTTTTAATTACAAAAGGACTATTTTCTAGGTTAAAACAGTGGTTTGGTTAAGTGGTGGCTGACTTATATATGGGTTTATATATTTTGGAAAGCTAATTACCCAGATTTTCTTACCAGGGTTAAAAATCTTAAATATTTTAAAAATAAGTAGTCTATTATTCATTACTTAACTATTTGTCATTTCAATGAAACAAAAAAACAAGCTACACAGGTTCACCACTATTTATACTCTGTTTAAATTTGTGTTTGTTTTTTTTAAATACCAGCACAACACTGCAATACAAACACAGAGGAAATGCACAACTGTGTCTTCTTCCATTAGTTGCCATTCTAAAAGAAATCCCTTTTTACCTCCTACACCTGCATTTAGGGCCAACACAGCCAGCAATATGGCTTAAAGGCTGCACTTTAAAGAAAAAGCTGCACCTAAAACTAATAAAGCAAAACATTCATTTCAGCTTTGTAATTTGGCAGTCATTTCAAATTTATGATGAAAATCAAAATAACTCCACTTCAGCCTCATTTTACAACTCAAGAGTCAATTATAAAGATCTCAGTTGACAGCTTGCATGTTTTTGCTCCATTCTTTCAGCAAACTAAATACTCCATTTAGGATAAAAACTATTTCTAAATAAATGGATCTGTGTGTATACTAGTCATTTGATTTCACAGTAATCNGTTATTTAATTTCAGAGTAAACACAAAGAAGCTTAACATTCTTAAGGAGCTAAAAAGACACATATTTATAATCTATGCATTCATTCTCAGGGATGAAGTGCAAAGGAACCATTCCTACATATACTTCTCTTCTGAAGATTTTCTTACTTTTGGTCTTGAAAATATTAGTTTAAAAAAAGTTCTATTACTTCAGCAGAATAAAAAAAATTCAAAACAAACCAAAACAAATGAAAAGCCAAAGGCTAAAAAAAAGATTTTTTTTTTTAAATGAATGTGCTCTAACATTCTCATGTCCTCCTAAGGATAGTGGGAGTACAGGTGCTCAGCATCTTTAGTAAGATTTTTCTAAGCAGACTTTGTGCCTCAGCAATTCTGTAATAGTAGAAAATACACAAAAGCTTGCTTGGAGGCCTTTAAAGGAAATTTCATGGTCTGAAGGATCTTCTAATCTAATTAACAGGAGTTTGATCTCTGTCCTCATTTTAACTGAAAAACAAAGAATAATATGGAAATAAGCAAGCATAAAAGATACTCAGAAATTATGGAAGGAAGATGACTTGTGAATGTGCAGCCAGAGGATACAGAGATCACAAAGGCCCATGTATATGGGAGTACAGAATAAACATGTAAAAACCCCAAATCTGTGGTTATGCATTTTAAAAACACTGAACGGATGCATTACAGCGATAACTGTAAAAGCAAAAAAAAATAATTAGTAAGACAGCCTGGAATTGGTACCCCAAAAACCACTCTCAGGGTAATTATTAATATTGCTTGCTCCTAGTCACTTTATATGCACAAACTCTCTCTATGTCATGAATACGATGAGGAAGGATCCTCTAGAGAACAATTCAGAAGAGCAAAGCTAGATCTCCCACACTGAATGCCTTTCAGATGTGTCTTTCTTCTTTATGGACTATGGCTCCCCTGTATTGTCTAAGTGTAGGTGGTTAAGCTTTGGTGACTAAAGTTTAGTTTAGCTAGGTTTCAGTGAGTAACTTTCTTCCTCTAAAATTCCTTGGGCAAACCAGCAAAAGTTATCTCAAGAAAATGAGGAAGAGAAAGAAATCCTCTGCATGAATGAAAACTGAACCAGTGGTCTACTTTCTCTAGCTGGCTTATACATCACAAAAAGATATTGCCTGACAGTTATCTTTATGGAATGAAAATCAGCAAAGGAATGAAGGATGGGATAAAGGTGAATACAACTGTCACATGGACACTACACAAATACACACATTCTAGTAACATTGAAGAGGAAGAAGTGTAAGAATTAAGGCCAGCAGAAAATGTACTGAATCTTAATCTTTGGTTTTGTTGGTTTTTTTTTTCCCCAGTATTGGAAATACTGTTATCTTGAAGAAGATACTGCAGTGAAGAAAAAGACTTTCAAAAGGAAAAGGCTCAAAGATAAAGATAAACA
>VYZX01024624.1:0-12830 GCA_013401335.1 Brachypteracias leptosomus
TCAGACAGACCCACTACAGTCCAGCAGATGAGGGAGGTTCTCCTCCCCCTCTACTCTGCTTTAGTGAGACCTCACCTGGAGTATTGCGCCCAGTTCTGGGCTCCTCAGTTCAAGAGGGACAGAGATCTATTTGAGAGAGTCCAACAGAAGGCTACAAGATGATTAAGGGACTAGAACACCTGCCTTATGAGGAAAGGCTGAGAGACCTGGGGCTTTTTAGTCTTGAAAGGAAAAGACTGAGGGGGGATCTAATTCATGTGTATAAATATATAAGGGCTGGGTGTCAAGAAGAAAAGGACAGCTTTTTTTCACTTGTGCCTTGCAATAGGTCAAGGGGCAATGGATGCAAGCTAGAGCACAGGAAGTTCCACCTCAACATGAGGAAGAACTTCTTTACTGTAAGGTCTACAGAGCACTGGAACAGGCTCCCCAGAGAGGTGGTGGAGTCTCCTTCTCTGGAGACTTTCAGGACCCATCTGGATGCGTTCCTGTGTGACCTGCCCTAGATTCCTATGGTCCTGCTCTGGCAGGGGGGTTGGACTCGATCTCCAGAGGTCCCTTCCAACCTCTAACATTCTGTGATTCTGTGAAAATAATGGACTCCCTGTCTTGGGAACTGCCATCGCCATTTGTTTAGTCTGTCCTGAAAAACATTTAATGGAAAGAGAAGTAGCTCATGTTGGGCAGTGAAGAATGAAGCACTTAGAATACAGTTGGTTGAACTGTGCAGATTAGAAATGATGGTCCAAATGATCTTAGCATCCAGAGGTACGCTGTGGTGTCATGCGATTTGTAGCAGGAGAGGCGAATGACAAAACTCAAGGGTTAGTGATCTAGCTCTGGCCTGCAAATGGACTAGTAATTGCTGGTTGCTTCTGCAACTTGTGTGACTGACAGCATTTGTCCCTTAATTTTGAGCCATATAAACAATGAGACTGTTTAAAGACTATAATGTGCATTGTCATTTCTGTTACAACTGTGAAGATACAGTAATTTATATTGTGGGACAGCATGTTAAGTGCAGTGCAAAGGCAGAGCATGAAAGTGTTTAAGAATCTTGTATTACAATAGGGAATGCTAATGGAGCTCTGAAAAGTAATACAGTATTTTAAAAAGATCAGCCTGGATTATGAAACAGTAAATGTGATGATAATTCTTGTGTCTTGGAGCATGTAGAGTTGTTTTTTTTCTGTTAGCAAAAGCTATTGTTTAACTTTTTCTTTTAAGTGTAGCTAGAACCCCTAAGCTTCCATGCTTCATACCTACTTTCAGACTTATAAGGCAGGATGTTTCTATTGAATCTTTTTTCTGGTGCTTTAACACAAATAAACCATTGAAATATTTTTCCCCATCTAACAGTTAAATCCTTAGATTTGTTTGTGATTGATTCTTCTATTATCCTGTGCTACAAGACAGAAATCTGTGGCTAACCAATGACAAATCTTTATGGCAGGAGCAGTTTCTTTCTGTGGGACACAGCAGGGAACATAGTTGTGGCCAATAAGTGTTTTCTGCTGATTTTGTGTGTTCTAGCACAGTTCTGCCTGTACTGTAATCCCAGCCTTATTTCTACCCTAATAAAAATTCCAAAACATTTCAGTTTCTAGAAAGCCTGTTAAACCAATATTTGTGTGGCCCTTGATACAGATCTCTAGTTTACTTTTCACACAGAGCTGAGTGGCCCAAAGACCATTTTATTCCACCTTATGTTCCCCGTTTCCGAAATGGTTGGGAGCCTCCTTTGCTGAACTTCATGGGAGCTCCAAAGGAGCAAGAACTCAATCACTTGGCTGAGTCTGTGGCAAATGTTGCAGAGCAACAGCGGAAGCAAGAAATGAAAAGACTGTCAGCTGAGGTAGGTTACTTGCGACAGCATTTTGTAAATTAGCTGAAAGCAACACCAACTGCTTCCTTTATAAAGAAAATACTGTGAACAAAATTGTTGTTGAAGCAACTGTACTCTCACTGCTACATCAGTGCAAGCTCAATATACTTATATTAAAGTTATGTGAAACCAAATACCTGTTCAGGCACCGAAAGTGCAATTAAGAAAAATACAAGGTTTTTGCCTGTTGCTCTCCTTGAACTTGGTACACTTTCCTGCCTCCACTAGGAGGACAGTCCAAGACCCTAAGATTCAGTTTGATTCTTGACTTGTACTTTCAGATTCCGTTGATTTTGATCACATGCTTCGCCCAGGATTTGAACCTTCTTAAGCATTCTTAAATGTGTATCCACAGACAAAAAGTTAAAAACCACCACTTTTTAGGGAATTTTGATTTAAGATGCTTCTTGACAGATGTGGAATTTAATATTCCTTTCATTAATTTCATGATACTTTCACTGTATTGCAAGAAAGTATTTGAAGGCACTATCAGAGTAATGCCATGTCAGGTAATTTAGGCCTATTTCTGAAAACCAGCTTCCAATTAGAAGAATTATTGCACAGGAACATTTTCCCCATCCTTTCCTCCCAAGAAATATGATTAATTTAGCAAAAGATAGGTTATTCTATTTAGAGATTGGTAACATGCACCACCATCTAAAGCCTTCAGAGAAACTAGACAGCATTTTCTGACCAATTTTATAGTCAGCTCCTTTGTTTCTCAATAAAATTCTATTCCTTAACTTTTTCAGTAGAATTGGTCAGAAGACATACTTTGATTTTTTGAGAAAATGTTAAGAATATATGTGGATTTTGTTGTTTCTTAATTCACAAGAAAAAGCTATTGCCTTTTTAAATATATAAATGTTTTCATTTTGGAATCTTTCTGTTGTTGGGAAGACATAAGATTTAATTTGAAATTTTAATTAACTTTTCTATGCCAGTTTTTGTTTAAATCAAGTGTTAGCTAATCCAAGGTTCCCTGTTAGCAGCTATGATATACAAGTGCATCTAAGAATTTTCTGGGTTTAGTCCATGGTCTTTGCAATCTTCAGTCTAAACCAGTACTGTATTTGGAGTACAACTTAACACAATGATGCTATATTTTATCTTAAATTCATAATATATATTTTTATCCGTTAATGAAGAAATGCACATATGGAAGAAGATTCAAGGGAAGGATTGTTAGTTGTTATGGGATGGTGTTCTCTTGCAGAGCAATTCTCTTATTGGAGACAACAAAGCTTCACCAGCAAAAGTTTATCAAAACTTCCCATGGAAATCTTGTCACAGTAAAACTTTGTTTTTATTAAAATCTCCACTAGTCAAAAAAAAAAAGTCTGCTCAGCTGCAGAGACAAACAAGTTGGGTAAAAAGTCTGCCAAGAAAAGGAGGATAACATGGTACATATATTTGATTACTTAAAACACTGTTTGGCTTTATGCCTAACAAAATATACAAGAATAAATGTGCCAAACCCCAAGTTATTTCCACTGATTCACTGTGAGCAAGAAAAGCATTTAGTAATGTTAATGGGCACAGTAATGTGAAATGTAGCTGTTGCCATAGGTGTCTCCCCCTTCTCTAGTTATCCCCCCCCACATGTCTTGTCAAACATTGTCTCAATGTTTTGTTGCTGTTCTACATTTCCAGGCAGTTTTTTTTATTTACATTGTGCTCCTTCTAAATAATATTTTTTTAAAAAAGAGAAAATAGTATTGAAAAGAGTGGTACATTAATTTTTCTCTTCTGATGATTGTAAGAAATGTTTTTATTATTTATGTATAATAAGTTGAAACAAATTTGAAGGGGGAGGATACGTTGAGGTATTTTCCTTGCTTGTGTTTTAGGGAGTTGATTTCATTTTTTTTCATGGTGGTAATGTTGGTTGGATTGGTAGTTGTTTGTGTCAATTTAGCCTCTTTATGTTAATATTTGAAAGACAATATACATATAAATATATATCCTAATTCACTGATGGTGTTTGTGTGCCTGGCACCTGGGGTCTTAGTTTCATGACTATTGCTGATTCACATGTGGTCTTGGGCAACCCATTTAACTTCGATATCTTGGCTCCCTGTGCCAGTGCCTCCTCAGCACATCCCTAATGGGAAAAGTGCTGAGCTGCTTAAAAGGTGTGAAATGCTGTAGGTGCTCAGCTGGAAAAAGCTGCATGAGTGCAAAATGCTATTTGTCTGCAGCAGAAGGACTGCCCTGGAGTTGGAGATACCAGAATAATTATTCTTTTAGAAGTCTGCTGTAACAGTTCTGTTTAACAAAGACTGATGGAAAAATGAGAATTTAAGTGTTCATCTCTCACTGCTAATTAGCCTTGTGTCTTGGTGTGATATCACTCTCCTAAGGGCCAAGGCTGTATGTCAAGAGCTCTGCCCTGCTGGGAATGGAAAGAGGGTGTGTATGTGGCTGTCCTTCCTGCTGGGCAGGGACTGCTCTGGTGTCTGGCAAAGGGCTTTGCAGGTCCCCACTCATGAAAACCTTTTTTGAGTTTCCATTCCTGAATCTTAAGATGTAGCCACACACACAGCTCCCACTGTAGTGGTTTCAAGATGGAATCAGTTCAGTGATGAGGACTTCAAACAGCAGTGAAACAGGGAACTGGTGATAGAGGGTCCAGTGAGGCTAAGGTGATGCAAATAATTTGTGAGTGAAGTAAAATAAGTTCTTGCTTCCCGGGTTTCTTTTAATGTAAGGTGTAAGGTACGTGACACTTGAGATTTTTTTTCAAAGAGGTCTTACTAATATAGTGTTTTCAGTTTCTTTTCATAAACCCTCAACCCCATAGGCAAGTGTCTCTGGTGCCAAAGGAAAAGAAAAACAAAACAACACAAAAAACCAAACCCAAAACAGGGTTATGGAGAAGTTGACATAAATGAGTCACTCGATATCGTAATCATACAATAGAGTGATAATTTCACCTGAGAGGTTTTATTTCTTGTACAGACTTACTGTTGGCTAGCTAGAGTTTTCTGGCTTTAAATGTAAGTCTAGAATAAAAGCTCAAAGTGGTTTCTTGGTGCAAATTTTTTTTTAAAGCCATTCAGTCATTGTTTATGAGTTGTGTTGCTGTAGTGATATTTGAGAGATGGTATAGACCTTGCCTCTGAGAACTGTTTTTCTAAAGAATATCCAATGCAATATTAATGCAGTGGGATGACTTGGGATAGAAATTCTTTTATCTTATCCTTTTGATCTCCCTGTTTATGTATTTGAAATGCAGAAGTTATTTACTTTTCATAGCAGAACCATGAGCACCTGAAGATACGTGAATGCTGACAGGGACCCTAGGGGTCCAGGATTAAGTGAACTAGGCCCTGCCGCTGATGACACTAATCCATTTTGTGGCTTTGTTTCTTTTTTGTCTTCCAGCCTCCCAGTGTTCCCGACTACCCTCTGTCTGATGGGTATGCATTCAGTAACACAGTTTACAAAAGAGGGCCTCTGCTGGACCAGGGGGCGGCTGTTGCTGCCTTTAAGCAAACTGTTAGCCGACATGTAGATAGGTAACACTGAATCAACGGCGTGCGTGGTGCTGTGGATAACTGTCCTGACTTATCGCTAATGGGGTGTTGGTTTCTGTAATTACCTCTGATTGTGTCTGGAGCAGATCATTATTTCTATGAGGAAGCGATTCTGGTTATTCTGCTTTTCCTTCTCTAAAGCACATCATTAAGATACTTTTAATATAATTTCTATGAAACTACCCTATTAATGTATGCTGTTAAATCAATGTTTTTGTCAAAAGTGGAATTCCAACCCAACTGAGAACACAGAATCCTTCGATTTTGGTACCAGTTTTATTTCTGGTTTATTGTGTGTTTTTACATATACACTTTGCTCTTCTTAGAACCACAAAGAATGACAAGTCTTCTCTGAGATTTACTTGTCCTTGTTTTGAATAATTGTTTGATTTGTTTAGCTGCTCACTTAGTGTCTTAGTGTCCTGCTTTTTGTTTTCTGGGCTGGTGCATAAATACCCACTTTCAGAATAGTGACTCCTCCTTTCTTCATTCTCTTTCAAATGTTACAGAAAATGCTCTGAAATGTTTGCACAGCAACCAGTGTCTTTTTGCACATCCTCTTCACCCCCCTCATTTTACCTAAATCTGAATAGCTTGACAAGGTCAAATACAGTGATCCTTGGAGTCTCAGCCTTGTCTCTGGGGAGAATTTATACCAGCAGAAGCTGTGGAATTAAATCACTAAAGAAGTGTTGTCATTGCTCCCCCATGCCAAACCATATGAACATATACACCATATGAACAGCATTTTGCCTTCTGAGCAGATGTTTAAGCTAAATTTTTGGGATCAGGTTGCTGGTTAAAGCAGCGTTGATAAAACTCTTTTGATGAAAACCTTTGCATAATCCCTAGTTTTGAGCTATGTGGTAGAAGATCCTGGTGTTAATCTGCATGCAAACAGATTCCTATGTGGTGTGCAGATTGAACACTCTATTCTTTTCCTGAACTTTGGATTTATTCTTCATCATAACAGCAGTAGTAGTCATATCTTAATCATTTTCTCAAACTTGGTTACTTTTTGAATTCTTGTCTCAGGACCAGTCAGCTTGAAATCTGGATGATCTGTGCTCTAAATTCCTTTCTCTCTTATCTGTAATGTGATAAGACCTGTTTTATTTATCCAGAGTAAAAGTATTCCATGAAAATGTTGCTGCCTCCACTTCAGGTTTAGAGAATGAGTCTTATTGCCTTCAACTATTGAAGATATTGGTGTATCTTGCTGCAACTGAAAGAGAGTCATCCAAGCTTCCTCTGTAGTGGGTAAAGAGAGATGGGTGTTTCTAGGCAGCAGTTCATGTAAGGTGAAATTTAGTCTTCTGAAAGATATGACATGAGACATGCTGTAGTGGTGCCCCTTTCTCACCACTGATTGTAGGAGGGAGTCTAGATGGCTGGTACTGATGCAAACATTCACAGTGCGTCCCTGCCTTTCAGTGTGTTCGACATGACACAAACTTCCATTTGTTAATTGGCTCTTGAAACATATAATAAGTGCCTAGTAGAAGCTCATTACTGGGGGAAAGCTGTTAATATGTATTACCCCAAGTAACTTCCATTTAAAGCATTAGTGAAGAAGCAGGTGGAGGAAGGAGTGAGAAATTCAAGCTGACCCTTTCAGAGATCATTTGCTGGTCCTTGTTCAAAGCTGGTATTCCTAATAAGCAGTTCAAAGGCAGTGACCAAGCCACCCAATACCTTCTGAGGGACAGGTATGTTACATCTGTCCAGGGAAATTTTAATCACAGGGAACTTCAGTGAGCCTTATTCCAACACACCAGGACCTCCAATAAGGTGTGCTTTCCTCGGTTGATATAAACTGTCAGGTTCTTGAACTTCTGGTGTGATAGTAGGGATATTGGGTACTCTCTCTGAGGCTCAAAGAGTACTGAATAGTTTTTCAGCAAGTTGTGTGGTGTTTCAAAGTAGTATGCCAGGTAGTTTGGTTTTGTGCTGTGATATGAAAAAAAAAGCACCCTGAGAGTCTGTGCAATCCACTAGGCTTCTTGAGCAGCAAGTACTGCAGAGCAGAGGGCTCCAGTTACAGTACATCTGATAGGCAGTAAGAAAACACAGGATGGATGAATGGAGGAAAGTGTTGAGAATATTTGTATCCTGAGTAAACTGGCTCATTGAGCTGGGCTTGAATAATGATGGTCTCTTCAGAAGCATAAAGCCATTGCCTGACCCACGTTCTGGGGATGTTGCTGTTAACTGCAACAGAGTGGAGTAAAACTGAAAAGTAAGCATTTCTTAAAATTCTTCCTGAGTTATGTTTTTGGAAGGGATTAGGATAGTTAGGTACGGACAAGGTAGGAAGACACAGTTAGTGAAATGAGTTTGGAAAGGCTGCCTAAAAGTCCATTCAGAGGTACATTAGTCATATCCCTGAGATAGTAAGAAAGAAGTTCAAAATTATATGAATTTTGAGCAGGTGGCAGAAAAAAATGGGATTACTCATATGCTTTTCATCCTCGTAACAGCTATTCTGCAGGCTGGGGTTCATCCCATGTTTTTTACTCTCTCCTTAAATACTTAGTGATTTGTCTTTCTTTCAAAATAATCTTTCAATCTAAATATGACTCTTCCTTTGTTCTGCTCTTCGAGTCAAATGAGACAGTTCTCCACAGCCATCCATTAACTAGGGAAATACTGGATTGCTCAGCCACATCTGGGACCCACAGTTATGCAGCACCAACATCAGCAACCATCTGCATTTGTATCCCTGTGCTGTGGTGTTGTACGCAGCATTTCAGGCCATTGATTGCTTCATGTTTTCATTATCTATTTGGATTTATTTTTTGTATTACCTGTTTGGATTTATTTCTCATTATATGTTTGGTTTTTGTTTGGTTGGGTTTTTTTAACTTTACTACCTGGTATGGATTTAAGTTGTTGGGTGTGATTTGCAATAAGTGAATAAGTTTACTGTTTCTTTTGGATCTGTTTTGAGGGGTCGGGGGATGCTTCTCAACTTGAAGAAGTACTACATCAAAAAAATAAGTAGCTTCTTATCCAAAGGCATTCTGAACAGGTCTTTCCTCATGGAAACAGAAAGACACAGATTTAAACTGTTGGTATGTCTTGTTCTACAATCACAGAATCACACAATCATTTTGTTTGGAAGAGACCTTCAAGATCATCAAGTCCAACCTTTAACCCAGCACTGCCAGGTCGCCACTAAATCATGTCCCTAAGTGCCACATCTACAAGTCTTTTAAAGTCCAGAGATAGTGACTCCACCACTTCCCTGGGTAGCCTGTTCCAGTGCTTTACAATCCTTCTGAGGAAGAAATTTTGCCTAGTGTCAAACCTAAACCTCTCCTGGTGCAACTTGAGCTTGTTTCCTCTTGTCCTATTGCTTTGTTGCTTGGGAGGAGACTGACACCTCACTACAACCTCCTTTAAGGTAGTTGTAGAGAATGATAAGGTCTCCCCTGAGCCTCCTTTTCTTCAGGCTAAACAACCCAGTTCCCTCAGCCACTCGTCATAAGACTTGTGTTCTAGACCAGCTTTGTTGCCCTTCTTTGGGCATTCCAGCACCTCAGTGTCCTTCTTGTAGTGAGGGGCTCAAAACTAAACCCAGTACTTGAGTTGTGGCATCACCTGTGCTGAGTACAAGGGTATGGTCTTTGCCCTAGTTCTGCTGGCCACACTATTTCTGATACAAGCCAGAATGCTATTGGCTTTCTTGGCCACCTGGGCACACTGTTGGCTCATGTTCAGCCCACTGCCAACTAGAACCCTCAGGTCCTTTTCCGCCAGGCAACTTTCCAACCGCTCTTCCCCAAGCCTGTAGCATTGCGTGGGGTTGTTGGACCCAAGTGCAGGACCTGGCATTCGGCCTTGTTGAATCTCATACCATTGGCCTCCGTTCATCTATACAGCCTATCCAGATTCCTCTGTAGACCCTCCCTACATTCAAGCAGATCAACACATCTGTCCAACTTGGTGTCATCTGCAAACTTACTGAGGTTGCCCTCAATACCCTCATCCAGATCACTGATAAAGGTATGAAGGAGAACAGGCCCAAATACTGAGCCCTGGGGAACACCACTTGTGACCAGCCACCAACTGGGTTTAACTCCGTTCACCACAGTTCTTGGGGCCCAGCTATCCAGCCGATTTTTTTTATCCAGCGAAGTATATGCCCATCCAAGCTGTGAGCAGCTAGTTTTTCCAGCAGAATACTGAGGGAAATAGTGTCAAAAGCTTTACTAAAATATATGAATGAACCTTGTTTGTTATTGCCAAGAAGTTATTTTTTGTTTTTACTTGATACAGTAACTTGAGGTTGTTAGTGTTGGTGGTATCTTATTGTCAGTTAAGAAAACTGATCTACAGTACGTGAATATGGCAAAAAATTATTCATCTAATACGTATTTGAAACAATTTATGGTGAACGCTAGAAATACAGTTTTGTACAAAGCATAAGATCTGAATTATATACTGAGTATAGTCATTTGTTTATATGCCAAATGAATGTTTAGCCTACAGTAGAAAAACAGACTAAATATAGCATACGTGTTTATTTTAAAACAATGGCATGTGCTAATCTAAGTTGTTATCATACATCTTGCAAGCAGTGAGCTGATAAAAATTACCAGTTCTTGAGTTCAACTGCCTCTTGCTTTTGTATCTTTTTTTTTTTCTTTTTTTTGACACTTAAATCAGTGCGTTATGAATAGGTAGTTCTACAGCAACATCATGTTATGGTGGGCTGGGTATTCTTGTTTAAATATTTTGGAGATTGTTGGAAGAGGTCGTTTTGTCTGTGTTTTTATTTGCCTGAATGTCTAATTGAACAACAGGCTGGTCTTTGCTTTGCAGAAACTATGAAGCACACAATAAAGCACAGACCAAGAAATACGCCAAATGCAAGTATGAATTTATGGCAAGAAACAACAGTGAGCTTTCTGTCATGAAAGAAGAGATTGTAGAGGTAACTTTTTGGGTTTTTTTGCAAGAGAAACCACAAATTTCTGGTACTACTCAATGCTTAGGGTACCTTTCTTGTGGACAGTGTGGCTGTCCTTAATGGTTATTTCAATGTGTTTGATTTATCTCTCTTTATATAGAAAGTTCAATTAATTTGTTTTGCATCGTAGAAAAGATAAACAGATTCTGCACTGACTTATGAATTGATTCTGTAGAGACCCTTGCTAGAAATATATTTGTGTTTCTTTCTTCTTCTCTGATGTTGCCTTTAAAAACCTTATTTAGTAGTATTTAAATAATGGGCTCTGGCAAACACTCTGTATATGCACGGGGCATAGTGAAAGACTGTCCTTTCCTGGAAGAGCTGGTACCGTGACAGCTAGACACATTTGGAAGGGAGGTAGCAACAAAGAGAGAAAATACTGTGTATAAGATTGTACAGCAGGCAGGCTGATTTCAGGCTTCTCCTGGCCATCCTGCTCCAGTTCCCTGTTTACTCAGAAGTGTGCTCTCTCCAAATTTGTAGTTATCTAGAACAATGCACTTTTGTTTGGATTATTAGTAGTTACTCCTTCTGTCAACAGCATAGAGGTTGTAGAGATGACAGACTTTCTGCACAAGTATTTGATTGTCATTTTGCTGTCTTGTCCAGCACATCCGAGTTTACAGAGGTTCATCACAGACCCTTTCTTGACAGCCACATTTTGAAAAGTGCATTATGACCATGTAGAATTAATGATGGTGATAATCAAGGAAGCCTGCAAGGGTCTCTTAGGAATGTTTGTGTAAGATCTGTTGGCAATTGCAGAACTTCGCAAAGTTATAGTTTTGTTTCGAAATGATGCACAGTCCAAGTACTGGCCTGAGGAAAGTCAGAAAAAGTATTTCATTAATTTACCAAATTTTTCAGATTCTGGATGACAAAAAGCAGTGGTGGAAGGTTCAGAATAAAAGTGGCAGCACAGGCTTTGTGCCAAACAACATTTTGGACCCTCTGAGGAATCAAGAAGGTGGTCTAGGATGGTCAGAGCCTGTGTATACCCACACCATCCAGGTACTGTCTGCTCCTTGGGAGCAAAAGTTTGGTTTTAAGTGTGCATGTGTGCTTGTGGAGGAGGAAGAGGTTCACAGCAAGACCAAAATATCTGCATGTTCCACTGATATGTCAAAAGATTTATATTTTCTGTACAGGAAGAGGCTGATTTCTGTATTGCATAGGGTCTAACATGAGAATAAAGTTTAAGGGTTGGGGGGTTTTATCTGCCTATTTGCTTAGGGGTGGTAATTTTGATCCTAATGGATGTGTATGTATTCATTTTAATTGCAAATATCCTTTGTGGATTGATAGCTGTTGATGCCAAAGAAGGAGTTTGAATTATTCAAGGTAGGGTCATCCTTGTTTCTCCTAGGAGAGTGAGCATTAGCTTTTCTTTTTATTTTCTATCTTTGTGTGTCTCTATCTTAGTCTTGAATTTATTTAATTATTGTCATTTTGGAGGCATTTTTCCTTTAGAATTCACAAAGCAGGTACTATTCAATTACTATGCCTGTACACCATAGCACTCTATTCTCCTGACCTAATTTTGGTTTTCTTTCTTTCATGTTGTGGTGTGGAATTAAGATTTTGTTGTTGCTGTTGTTTCTTTTATATGTTGAACAAAATTAGAGAGTAAAATATCAAAAAGGTAAATAAAAAAAAAATCTTTTATCAGTGCAATTGTCTACCTGAGTCAGGATATACAGGATAAAGTTATTATGTGTATTTTTAGACAGCATTTCAGTGGACCAGAGGTTCATAAAATAAGAGGTTGTATTTTCTAAGACCCATTTCTTCCCTTTTATTTTTAACAATTTTGAAAGGTTAGGCAAACGATTTTGGATTAAGCATAAATTCCAGGCCTGCCTCTGAATCAGATTTCTTCAGTCCAAATGCAACCAAACTTCTGTTGAAACTTGAAGTTAAATTTCATTTTATTTAATCTAACATTCATTCCTTGAGCCTACACACTCCAGCTGATGAATGAAAGATGACTGTTGACTGTCTTTGCTGCAGATTCATCTAAAAGTGCCAGTTGAAGGTGTTGCTGTGCTGGATTCTGTGTACACAGCTATTGTGAAAGCTGCAGCTTTTGCAGTATTGCCAGTTTTGTCATGGATATGGAAAATCTCTTGAGAAACAAGTCCTATGCTATTTCTGGCACAGTAATGTGGTAGAGCTGTCTTGAGCTTGGTGGGCTTAAATCAACCGTTTCTGAGGATTTCCTGTCCCTAATTGTTTGCCTATAATGTATGAGCTCATTCTAAATTGATTATGCATTTTGTCTGCCTGTGAAATGAAGCATGCACCTAGAGTGCTTTTCAAATACTGATTTAGTTGAAAGCTTATGGGTTAAGAGTAAAGGGAAGACAGGGGTAGGTGATTTTACAGTAGGGGTCTGCTACAGGCCATCTGACCAGCAGAACCAAGCAGA
>VYZX01024624.1:13898-31352 GCA_013401335.1 Brachypteracias leptosomus
AGGGAGGTGATTCTCCCCCTCTATTCCACCCTCGTGAGACCCCACCTGGAGTACTGTGTCCAGTTCTGGAGCCCCTCTTAAAAGAAAGATATGAATGTGCTGGAACGTGTCCAGAGAAGGGCCACGAGAATGATCAGAGGACTGGAACACCTCTCCTACAAGGATAGACTGAGAGAATTGAGGTTGTTCAGTCTGGTGAAGAGAAGGCTCCGAGGGGACCTTATTGTAGCCTTCCAGTATCTTAAGGGGGCCTACAAGAAAGCTGATGAGGAACTTTTTAAGATGTCAGGTAGTGGTAGGACTAGGGGGAATGGCTCAAAACTAGAGGTGGGGAGATTCAGATTAGACGTTAGGAAGAAGTTCTTCACCATGAGGGTGGTGAGACACTGAAACAGGTTACCCAGAGAGGTGGTGGAAGCCCCATCCCTGGAAATTTTTAAGGCCAGGCTGCATGGGGCTCTGAGTAACCTGATCTAGTGGGAGGTGTCCCTGCCTATGGTGGGGGGGGGTGGAACTAGATGATCTTTGAGGTCCCTTCCAACCCTGATGATTCTATGATTCTATGATTTAAAGATTTTACTTTTTTTTACTTTGGGTGTATGTCGTTTTGTTTGCTTTGAATTTGCCAAGAGATCCTGAGCAGACTGAGTATAGTTTTGAGTAGAGGTTATTACACTATTCTCTGTAATGCAGTGCAGGTTTTAAAGTTTTCTGTTTGAAATAATGAGATGACATGGGAAACAATAAAATAATCATTTTCAGAAAGCATTCTCCATGGACCTATGAAAATTAGGGTCAGAGAACAACGTTTAAGATAAACTTTATTTCTTTGCCCTCTGGCAAGTTGTTCCCTACAGTCTGTGGTTTGTTTTGTTTGTAGCTTTATCATATTCAAATGCGAGCTTGAAATACTGTGAAATTATTTAGGATACAATGAATTACACAGGATAAAGGGAGTCTTTACCAAGATGTGTCAGTAATGTTGTTCCTAACTTTATGGTGATTATTATAGTTTTAGCACTCCTGGGCATGTTGATTTGTCTCTTTTCCTGTGATAGATACATGGTTCATTTGGGATCTGTTTGCTTAACCCTGTTTATTTTCATAACAACGCTGTGAGACATTGCTCCTATTTCAGAGAAAAATGAGGCATTGAAGGGATGACCGCCTTGCCCAAGGTCAAGCAGGAGAATTTGTGGCTAGAGCAGGAAATTGAAGCAGTTTCTGTCAGTACCTTTGCCAGACCCTGAACATGAGCAGGCTCAGCACCTGGTGCTCTGCAGCTTTTGCTGGTCTCCTAAGTCATCTTTGGTTTTTAAAAAACTGCTTTCAAAGCAGGCTTCCTGCTGAGGTGAGCCTCAGAGCTAAATGTTGGGTACAAGGTTAGCGTATTTCATAGAATCATAGAATGATTCATAGAACTAGGTTGGAAAGGACCTCTAGGATCATCAAGTCCAACCTTTGTCCAACATCTCCCTGATTCCTAGACCATGTCTCAAAGCACCACATCTACTCATTTTTTGAACACCTTTGGGGATGGTGACTCCACCACCTCCCTGGGCAGTCTGTTTCAGTGCCTGACCACTCTTTCAGTAAAGAACTTCTTCCTAATGCCCCATCTAAACTTCTCTTGGCGCAACTTGAGGCTGTTTCCTCTTGTTTTTACAGACTAATGGCCTTCAAAGCACAGCTGACCAAGGCATGTTTCCAGATTATTAGGACAGATTAAGAATTCCATTGGAAGAGATAATTTTTTCATTCAGTTATTCTGCAGACAGACACCTTTCCTCTGAGAGAGAGATGCGTCATTATCACAATTATTTTCAGAGCTGCAAAGTTTCTTTTACTCTTGTTCTGTTGCTTCTCCTGGTGACGTCTGAGTCCATACACTAGATCAGATCCTGATTTTCCTCTCAATCCCTTTCAGGATCCAGGTCCCAGATAGTTACCTGAAAGCACTGAATTGTCAACGATGATATTTGCAGGGACATTGCAAACAATATCCTACTTATTTCATCATCTTTGTGAGTCAGAGGCTGTAACATTGAATTAGTTGAATTAGTTTCAGGTTTTACCATATTTTTGCTTGTTTGGTACATTTGTACATTTAGAAGAGAATTTTGCTGACTGTTTATGTTTTTAACTAATGTTAATTATTATTTATCAGAGTTTCCTGTGGTGTTAGTCATTTAGTCTGCCTTTTTATTGTGAACCAACAGTGGTACTTCACCATCCCATTATGCATGAACATAAATAGTTTCCCAAACATTATTTCTTCTTTTGTACAAGTATTGCTGGTGAATCTAGAAAATAATCATAATGTTTCCTGTTTATAGTGCATTTTATTTTTAAAATGCTCTTGAAAAAGAAATTTGAAGAAGATAATTGGCCTAGAGGTGCATATCTTGATGGGCATCTTAATTAATATCATGACACCCTCTGTGAGGTTAGACAGTTATTTTATCAGTTATCTGTATTAAATCCTGAGGCACAGAGAGTAAATGTTAACCCAAATGCAGTCCTGTAGTCTTATTTAAAAAGATATGACTGTCCACAGAAGTGTGATAGTATATGCAAGAGACGTGTTTATGGTATGTAAACACCGAGACAAAAGTCTCCACCTCACTTGGGACAAGTGCCCTTTGTATTTCTTGGCAATCTACCATCAAAACCTTTTCTCCAAGTCTCTTTGCTTAGCAGATCACTTTAAAATATCTCTGGGGGAAGTTGTTTCCCCTCAAGCACAGCATTTGTGCTCCAAATTACTCATAGTGTCATACTTATCTTTTGCCAATTGGTATCTTTCCTGCAGATCATGAAGTGTTTGATAATGAAGAGATGCAGTTGCCAGTTGTACATATTGCAGTGGCCAAAGAGATGTCATAATTTTTAACAAATAGCCAGTATCTCTCTGACTTCATTTCATATCAGATGTTCTTCAAAGTTGCCATCAGATCAAGGCATTTGACGGCTTTAAAAAAAAAAAAGCTGTTTCCTGTCCAATTCAACAGTGATCCAATCCCAAATTATGGGATGCCACTTATTATACAAAAATATCCTGAACAGTTGTAAAAAGGTTTTGATTAATGATAGGAATTAGAAGTCCCCACTTTGCTCATAATTATTTTTTTTTAAGAAATGGGGACTAATCCTACCTAATACCAATTTGAATAAGTAAATTCTGTTTCAATTTATCCTTCTTCCATCCTAATATACTTGGTTTCTGGCAAGATTCTAGCAAGGCGAGTTTGTAAATCCAATAAAAACATAAATTCTTTACACCTCAGAAAGAGCTAGTTAGGTTACTTTTAATGGAATTTTAATAGGCAGCTGTTTGACTCTGCATAACAGCTGAGCCCACCAAAGGGAATTCTGGCAAAAGACCTCACTTGAAATATGCTGGTCCAGTCTTGAGCACCTCATTGTCCCTTTTGGGTGAAGACAAGTAGTTAGTTCTCTCATCTCTCTTAAAATGGATCTCAAGAAAACATCCAAACCACAAGGCTGTTGACAGAAGTGAGCTGAATGCTCTGCAGTCCTCTTGGTGAACTCCTGTCATTGTGCAAACAGGAATGTGGCACTAAAATGTTCAGAAAGAGAGTAAACGGGAAGCTTTTTGCCTATATCAAATTAATGAGAGCATTTCCCAGCACTAATGCTAGTTATGGTTGTATCCAATGCCTCTTTAATGCTAAGTTTCTACTTGCCATAGTTTGAATTCACATATTCTCTTGTTTGATGCAAAAATACCAAATTGTTGAAAAGACATTGTTCCCAGTTTTTTTACAACGATCAAGAATTAGGGTCGATACCATTAGTACTTTTACTTCAACTTATTATTTTGCTTACATTAAAAATAGATCAAATCATACTGAATCTTGATTTTTTACAAGATGGAGCCCTTAGTGTGTTGACTAAGAGCTTTGAGACCTCTGGGTTTTTTTCTGTAGAAACAAAGAATTTCTGGTGAAAAGTAAGCAAAAAAAAAATCAAATCCCAGCAAGCTTTTCTGATATATCCATTTTTTTAATGAGTGTGTATCATCACTGTTCCAAATAATTGAGAGGATTTGTTCCAATATACATGAGTTGAGGGTTGCAAATTTATTCTTAAAAGAAAAAATATGAGGAAGAAGGAAAAACAAAACACAGAATTGTTTCTAGTTCTTACGCCTGTCAGCAAATTAGTGAGTAAGTGTTTGTCAGCAGTGACCTTTACCTCATTTTCTAAGCTAGCCCACACTTCTTAAGCTAAAATAAATAAGTTCATTTTTAAATACTTGTTGTGACTTAAGTCTTATTATTCTACAGTTGCAAATGTTCTCTGCATTCATAGTAGAATCTTCAATCCATTGTCTTTTTTTTTTTTTTCATTTGGGTTTTGTTTTTTATCAGACCTCTTTCTAAGCTTCTGCCTGGGTAGGTGCTTTGAAAAGAGTTTGTTGCTTATATGGTGCCACATGCGTATGTTTTGTAGCCAATACTCCATCCATTATTCAAAAGAAGAAAATGACAGTAACTTAGTATGTGAGTTGCTTAGTTAGTAAGAAGAGGTAATTATTAGCGCTGATGTTCCTTTGTTTTAAATTGCTAATGTGTATGAAATTTCACGAGTGATGTGTGAGGCAGTTACTTTTTACCTTTCTAACAATGTTATTTGATGTGATTTACTCTATTTTCCTCACAGCAATTGCTGGGAGAGCTTTCAGAGGTAACAAAATTACTCTTCTGATACTCAACCTCAAAAATTACTGTTTTGGACTCTGTAGTCACCAAATTCCATAATGCATGCTTGTTTTGTTTGTAGCAGTGATTAGAAGTGATGGGATGAGTGTGTGGATGTCCTGAAAACATCTGGAGTTTAAAAAAGAAGTGTTAAAAAAAAGAGATGTTGAATTTGTGGGATGCTTCTAGTTTAATTTTTATTTTCACTCCAGCAAGTCGTTTTGATGAGGCTTGTGATTGCAGTACAACATGGTTTTGAAACTACATCAGTAAGCATCCATTAAGACCTACATGTAGTGTTTAGCTATCACTTTTTCTGGATTATGATTGTGGTGATGAAGCCTTGGTTTGTAATGAATCCTCTCTACTATATAAAAAAATCCCTGCTTTTTCCTTGCCTCTTTTTTAACAAAAGGGCATACATGAAGGTACATTGTGGAGATAAAAGTATAGCAATTGGAATCTGTGAACAAGACTTTAAAAGTATCTGAGTATCATTAGAACATTTTAATATCTGTGAATTTTTTTTGTTAACAAGATTTTGGATATACAATAGTACATCTATATATAGTAAATTATGATATATTTACTATATACCTAATAGGGCACTCTCCATGAAAGACAGGTGATACACATTATTCTGCTTGTTCTCTTTTATATTATGGATTTCACTTTTCTTGATATTTGACATTTTAAAAAGCATTTATTTTCTTAACATTGAAGTAGTAGAATACAAAAAAGTCAATCATGATATTTTAATTTTTTTTTTAATCTCCCCACAATGCACTGCATGAGGTGGACACAAAATAATTCAGATGAATGCTTTTGAACAACTAAATGCCAAGGGGAAAAAAACAAAACAAACCAACCAAAAAAAAAAGGTTTAATGGGGAATGTGTTTTAAGACTATATGTTTGCTTCAGTAGCTAACTACTACAGTTTAAGTGGAAAAGCTAAGTGAAACAAAAGCCTTTTTCCTAGGCTTAATTGACTGGCCATAGAAGCTGATGAGATAAATTTTCTGCAGGTGTAACTCAACTTAGCCTAGCTGTAATGGTCCTGTTTTACACTTGCTACAAAATGCCTTGTCTATCATTTAGACTTATTAACTTGGGGATTCCTGTATAAGGGCAGTTGCTGACATTTAATGAAAGTTTGGTTGTTTTCAGGGCACTGATCTGCTCCTCAGATTCAAACATATGGCTCCTACAAATATTTCCCTACATGGTCTGCCATAAACCCTCTGCCTCCAAGGAAATAGGGAAAGGTATTTCAGGAAGGAGCAATGAATCTGGGGAATGTACTCATCTATTTTCATGCCAAAGTAAGCAGACTTCTCATAACTAAGAAATGAGGAATCCCTATTGAGCAAACAAACTTTAATATTAAACTTCCAAGTTGTGTTAGTCCAAAACTGAAGAGAGGGAGCACTGTTAAAACAGGGAGATGTGGAGTTTGAACTGTTTGAAAGAAAAGGGCAGCATAAGTTGCTTAGGAGTTTCTGGACTTGTCTGTTACTTGGATTGCTTTGGGAAAATACATGTGCCTTCCTGTAACTTGGGGAATTCTAAAGGCAAAGGAGGAGGAAAGAAATTATTCCCCAAAATCATTCTTGAAGCACCTGCTACTTAGATATTAGCAGTAATATAATTTGTGTGTTCCTAGAACATTGCGTAAAGAGGGGGAAAAGGAACAGTCCTATTCCAAGAATTGTGGAGTTTGCGGTTTGAGGTTTTTTAATTGGATTTGTAATTGGCATGTAGTGACCACACACTTGTGCTGAAAAGGCACAAGTGAATGGGTAGGAGGAGCAAGAACCTCTTAAATGATGTCTGCAGTTCAAGATAAAATGTATTATCCTAACCTCAGTGATGTTTGTAAGTTAAACCATTGGACAGGCTTAAGTGTGCCCGGATATGTTCATTTTTTATTATTTTTTACATCTCTAAAATATACAGTTTTACACTGATAAAGTCCAACAATTCAAAAACTTTGGATATGATTAAAAAGTACCAGGTAATAGAAGTTTGTGATTAAAATCAATTTAATTTATAGAATTTTCCTGTTTGAAAGAAAGAAATGTGTTTCAGATTATGCTGTTGCTGTGAATTTTGTGTCCAACCGAGAAGGATGTTGATTCCAAACATTGATGCCAAATCAGGTTTTGGCAAAGTTTGGAACTATATCTGACAAGTAAGATGTCTTTGTTTTAATAAATGAAGTAAATTGTTGCAAAGCATCCCAGCACTTTCTGCAAAACCTGAGTTTGTCTGATGTCTTCTCTGAGTTTTGTTGTCAAACTCAGTCTCTCGCATCCTTTCAGAAACAAAGGACAGACTATGTTGCAAAACAACCCGATCCAGTTCCTGTCAGTCCTTCGCCACCTCCAACACCTCCTGTCCCTGCAGCTGTCCCCCTCCCTCCTAGTGCACCAGCACCTGTACCGGTTCCTGTGCCCAAAGCACCAGCAACCATCAGCCGCCAAAGCAGCACCTCAAGTGACAGTGGTGGTAGCGTTGCACGAGACACTCAGAGGCAGAAGCAAGTCCCTGTGGATCGTAAGTTTGTCTAAGAAGCAAGAAAAAAGTATTTCTCTCATTCTTGTGTTTTGCTTAATCCTTAAATTCCTTAAAAACTTGTGTTTCTGGTAAGTGTTTATGATTTAACCTACGTTTAAAATATGATGGTAAGTTTAGACAAAACTCTTTGGTACTTGTCCCATTCCTAAATCCTCTCCTTTTATTACTGTTTGGGATCTTCAGTCAGTCATTTTCAACACTGTAAATGCCCATGTTGGTATTCTGGCTTATGTACCTCTTGCACCTGAGCTCACTGCCACATAACCATCTAAATTGCTTTCAAAATCAGCTAGGCTGTGTTTACACTTCCATCTATGGTCATCCATATTTTTAGGGCATTTTCACCATTCTGAAACATGTATTCAAGGCCTGCAAGAAGACTTACAGGGCTGTCTGATGCATGAGAACATGTAACAGCATTCAAGTGATCTTAAAATCAGGTCTCTTTAGCTTGGTCAACACAACAGCAGCTGGCAGGCCACTGAGCAAACTTTCATGTCCTTGTCTTAGGAGGAGGAGAAAACGTACTCCATAGCCCTTTAGTTGGAAAAACACAGTAACCTGCATCCAGTAGTGTGTGACAATCATGAAAACTTCTGATTAAGGCCAGCATGTAAATATAAAGCCTAACTGATGCTTAGGATCCTACTCTGTATCACCTGAAAAGCAAATTCTTTAGTCAGTAATTTCTGTCCTAAATACCCTTTAAGTAATGTAATTGCTTGGCTTAAAAACTATGGAAACTTGCAGGCCAACATTTGCTGCAGCTATTAAAGTAATAGCTGCTAAAACAGTGAACTTTTTGCATTTCAGGAGTTGACACCTTTTTCTATCTGCCGCCTTATCAGAAAATTTTTTCATCTGAGCTAAAAATTGGCACCGAATGTAAACCTTTCTGCAGAAGGGCTTCTTTTCCCCCCTGTCCCCAGTGGGTGGGAAGCTGCTTACATAGATAACTGTACTCAGTCAGTGGGGCCTGCTTTGGCATCGTCTGGTGGTAGATGAGCTATTGCCTAAGTTGTGACCTCAGGAAGGCTCTGGGACCTTTTTAATATTTTCACGTAACAGACTGATTGGCTGGAAATTACTGGAGAACAGTCTGGCAAGAGGAACAGGCTTCGCTGCTGTTTCCCAAACAAACAGGGCCAGCTTCTGCCTTTGTCCTGTTTTGGGAAGTTTATTACTTAAATAAAAACAGAAACCCGAGCATTTATAGAAGATGTGGAAAGTGAGGGTGAATTTCAAACACACACAAGCAAATGATCATTTTGTTCCACGTAAGAAGGACTTCATGTGCTGTAGCAGGTGCGTTTCCTTGAATTCGCAATGGCCTTCTCTGTCCATTACAGATGGAAAATGTGAAGACCATCCTGGCTCCAGGTATAGGGTACAAGTTGTGAAGGGTTGCTGTAGATTAAGTGGTTACAAGACATCTTTTGCCCTCTCAGTTGCTGCTGAGGCCCTGGGCCACATGTGATTGCTCCCGTGCCCTCCTGGGAGCTGTCGCTCAAGCCTAGTTAATGAACTTTCAGGGTAACCCAGAGCCCTTGCAAAGTAGCTGCCTCTGAAAAGGTAACGGGCACCTGCTGCCCAAACACCCACCTGAACCCTGCAAAGAACACGCAGTGTAGTGCCTGCTTTGCACCAAGGTTATCGTGTTTATTTATGATAATGCAGCTAACAACAGTAAGAATCTGTTATCTAACAGTTAAATATTTATCTTTTATATACACTTGGTCTAGATAAAAAATGTGTCTTTCAAAATCTGTGTAAATAGAAGGAAGATAGCAATTTTCTTGCTCTCTTCCTGTTTGGGAAAACAACTGGTGCATGCTTCAATAACACTGCCTAAAGGCTTCGCTCATATATCCAATCTCAGACCTTCACATATTACTGAGTACATGATGTTTTGGCTTCAGATTCACACTCTAGGACAAAAAACTCCAACACAATCTGTCCTGAATGCCTCAAATATTTTACTAGAGATATTTTGTCTGCTTTCAACCTGGGGTTGTTTTGTAAGATAAAAAAGAAAATGGCTAAACCAAGGATTTTTGTTGTTGTCTAAAAAACCACCACCAACATGTTGTTGGTGACTAAAAAACAAAAAAAACCACTAATCCTAGAAGTCTGTGTAAAGCTTGAATTTATTTGTCTAACTGGCTAGAGATTTTGGTCCCTGCAGAGGTTTTGGAACAAGATAAAAAAAGTAGAGAAAGAAACGTGTTTACTATCTTAGCTTACTATTTATGTATCAAAGTGAAAAGGTTGCGTAAAGGTGACTAAAAATATCATGGCAAGGAAGTCTTGAGAATTTTTGAGATCACTTAAAGTTGAGTGTCAAAATATTTTTATAGTAATTTCAGAGTTACTGCATGGAGAGTTTAACTGTGCTCTAGCACTCTTCTCTGTGCCCAAAAAGATATTTACACCCTTTTGGATTCTACCTATTTTTCTGAAACTATCCATAGAACTTTTTATATGCATTTCAAATTTCAGTTTCAGTTTATAATTGATTTTCCTGAAATGCATGAATGGCATTTCAGTTTGTTGCCTGCTAATGACCAGAGACTGAACTAAATGAATAGGCAAATGGGTTCTGTGGGATAGCAAAAGTGTACAGTTTTGTTTAAAAAAGAAACAATCACCAACAAACAACAACAAAAAGCCCCAACTAACCAACTCAAAAACCCCCACAATGTCTTGCCCAATTCCTGTGTCTTTGGTAAGAGCAACTACTTCTTTTTTATCCTTTTTTTAATGCAAAGTGTGACATTGTTTTCACTTACAAGTCAGTCCAGCCTTGGAGTGAATTCAGATTTCTTAAAAGCCCTTCAAAAATATGATTACTATAATAGCTTATTAAATGTAAGGTGATATGTATCAGCAGAAGTGAAATTTTTTTTGCCTACATTGATTTGTACTAAAAAGTTGAGTTTTCAATTAAAAAATATTTGTGGAAAGTGCTGCCTTCCCATAGTGTAAGCATCATATATTCTTCCTTTTTTTTTTTTTTTTTAATTTTTAAAACATCATAATTCTATTTGAAGAAAAACAGACTATGACAATTGAATAACCCTCCATGCCCATTTTCTTCTACAATTTGGGTGCTGTCAGACTGATCTACACCTCTGTGTGATGTCAAGTTCATCTCCTCTTTCTGGGGTCTCAGTTGAATTTGGGGGGGGGGGTTGCTCTTTTTTTGCAAGGAGAGGAGTGGGAATATTGAAATCTTCCCTGAGGAATCAGGAGAATAATAATTCAGTCAGATCTAGTGAATGAATCTTCACAGGAAAAAAAAAAAATTGGATATTTAAAGTGGAGTGTAAGAAATGACCTGGCTTGGATAAAGCAACCTTGAGAATAACTCCTGTGGGGCATCTCTCTCTTTAGGCAGGAAATCACAGATGGAGGAGGTGCAGGATGAACTTGTTCACCGGCTCACCATCGGCAGAAGTGCTGCCCAGAGAAAGTTCCACGTGCCACGACCAAACATCCCGGTAGTTAACATCACTTATGACTCTTCGCCTGAGGATGTGAAAGCGTGGTTGCAGTCCAAAGGATTCAACTCTGTGTAAGTTTGAGGGCAAACGTAAAAAAATTTCTTAAAATTACTTTTCTGACAGTAATTAAGATATGGTCTGCCCACTTTTTAAAATCAGGCAGTCTTCTGTAAATCAAGACACGTCAGCTGCACCCTTGGAAAAAATAATTTGGTTTTACATATATACATCAACATATTTATGTATATATAATATATATACATGCATATCAAAGTGGTTATAGATCTATAGAGATATAGATATACTTAGGGGAAAAAAAGCTTCCACTAAAAGGTACTTATTTTAATACTGAATTGACTTCAAGAGTCCTGTTTCATTAATTTTTGTCTTGATTTAGTAGCCCTATCTGAGACAATGTGGAATGAAGCCAACCTACTTCTCTCCCTTGTCTAGTGCATTTTTGCTTATTTCTTGTTTGTTCCTTTGATGTGACCTCAGGACTGTCAACAGCCTTGGTGTACTGACAGGTGCTCAGCTGTTCTCCCTCAACAAAGAAGAACTGAGGACTGTTTGCCCAGAAGGGTCTAGAGTCTACAGCCAAATTACAGTACAGAAATCTGCCTTGGAGGTATGTATAACCCGTCTTACTAATCTAATGCTAGGTGGCCTCTTTTGAACCTATAAACATAAATAGTTCTTTGTATATCTAAGTTTTCATACATATATATATATGTGTGTGCATGTATATATATGTAAAGCAAACTCTTTACCAATACTTCTAAAAAAATGGTACAAAAATACAGTATAAAAACACAGCCTCTAGTATAAGAATCACAGTTACAGCAGCAGCTTCTAGAACATAAAATCCAAGGCAAGCTACTGTATGAAGTGTTAAGAATGGGAAGCAGCTGGTTTTCCCTCAGTTCCCATCATGTTGATAAGCATTATTTGTACCTGAGTTGTCTGGTATTAATCTATTGAAACAGCATCTGTCAAAACACCAGGGTGGATCTCTCCCCACTTCCAAAGAGGTCTACAAAGTCCTAGAAAAAGTGCATGGTAGTACTCAAGATATTGTGTGCTGTAATCAGGCTGCAAGAAGACAAAATGAACCAAAAAGGGCTTTGGAAATAACAATAGGAGAGAGTAAAATGCCCTTTTTTGTGCTTCTTTCTCTACCTGATGCTTGGAAAAACAGGTGCTCCTGGTGCTTTTGGTGGTGATGAGTTAGTTTTGCTTTAGCTTTGTAAAGGAGATTGGATTTATTAGACATGAGAAAGTAGCAGAGTGAGCTCACTGTTGAATTTCTAGGCCTTTCAGATCAAACGCTGAGGCATCTGTGGGTTCCTCAGTGGGGGAAGACACTGTACTAGCAGAATTACTAAGCTAAGGATAAAAGTATTGTATCTCTGTATTGTTCCTTAAATGCCTTAAAAGCTTGTATGCAGAGCTGTGCTAGGGAGAATGCTTGCCAGTTGTAAACTGGAACAATTGCAGGTGTATTTTTCTAAAAAAAAAAAACTTGCTGTGGCAAGTGAAGCAATGGACTCTATACTGATCAAAGGTGAGACTAACGCAAACGAGAAGCTATATTCTTGACATCCTGTTTAAAATTGATGTCTTACTTGCTTAGATGGCTTTTAACTACCAGGCATATTTTTAAAGACAAGTTTACGATGATGCATATTTAACAATTTACCTGACCAATGTGGATCAGAGAGCATTGTTTTCCAACACTGTTAAAATTGCTTTATTGCCTTCTTCAAGCCCTGTTTTCCTGTGAGAGGAAGGGAGAAATATTTCACAAGAGTTCAGAGCAATCCATCATTTTCTAGTGAAAATACATGTCTATTGTTCAACTCTTCTGGAATGTCAACAATCTTATTTCAGTTTCATAAGACTTCTGTGTACTGAGATGGAGGTGCATTTGTGGTGCAAGTAATTTGGAAAAGCAGAGATGCACTGGATCACAGAAGTCTGTCCTTTTTTTCCTCAGTGCTGTTATTCTGCTTGCCCCAGATCTCACTCTGAGGGAAACTGAGCAGTCAAAACTTGTCTCATAACTGTTATATAACAGTTAATAAACAGGTACTGAGAATTTTAACAAGATCTTTGAATTTTGTTAGTGAAAAGGTAATAGAAATATTTATTTCTGCCTCAGTTGTTTGAAGTTTAATTGATGAATTTCAGAATTGTGCAATTCCTGATTGCTTTAGCCTTTCAGTTTTTTCCTGAATTACCCAGAACATTAAGTCACATCTTTCTTTCTGTCCCTATAATATTTCAAGTCACGGGGTTTAAGAAGGCTGTCCTTGTTTAAGAGAATCCACAGGAATGAGTATCACAGCCAAAATGTCTGTATGTGAACTACCAAAGATGAGCTTGCAAGTTCCAACAGTTTTTACTGCTCAAACTAGAAACACTTCTAAGAACAGAAGCATTTCAGTACATACATACTTGTACCAGTGTCAGGGCTATTTTACAATTGAATGCTTTTTATAAGCAGTTAGTCGGTTATGGGTTTGACTGCCATAATTGACCTACATGATTCATTTTCATTAAGTTCTCTGGCATCCTTTATGTAGTACTTGTGGTCTCATATTGGAGACCTGAGTGTAAAGTACAAATAGCGATAGTAGCCAGAGACAGAGCAAACCCACACGCTCTCTAGCAATAGAGAACTCATCTTTATTTGTCATTTCTACTTGGGATCTTCCACAAGTGCTTCTGGATTCATACAATTTCTAGATGCCAGTGAAAGGCCTACCTCTCAGATTTGCGGGTGCATTCCCAAAAACAGACAATCACATTTTCACCTTTGTACAGCTGCAATTTTCTTGTTACTCTTCTACCTGAGGCAGAGAAATTCAGTATTTTGTAATGGCATTCCAACTGTTGTTGGAATTTAGTAATTTTACTCTTATGAGGAAAAAAAAAAATAATAGGTACCCCACACTTTCAATTATTTTACTTTATTTTCATGTTAACTCCATTCAGCCCTGAATCACACCAGAGTTTAAAACACCCAAGGAAGCAAGACTCCTAAATGGAGTTTTGTGGCCCCTGTATAAACAGGATCAAGTGACAGACTGCAAGTGTGGGGAAGGTATTTAGTGTTCAACAGCTTCCTGGGCCAGGCTGAGCAAAAGCAGGATAACCCTATGTGAGACCAGTGTGTCAAGACAGCAGAGAGCAGGCCAGAGCCAGGGCCAAACACCTCCTTTCTGCCAGACAAAATGGTGGTGGCAAGCAGCAGTATCTCAGGAGTCAGGATACACCACACTCTTTGTACTGACTGGACTATCCCTCTCAGGAGCTGTTTTCTGGAGCTTTTCTAGAGAGCTAAAGTTCACCTTGTATGCAAAGTATAGTGCATTACAGCAACTTGGCTGATCATATATGGATGTACTTTGCGTTTACTTTTACATTGCAAAGTAAAAATATTAATAGTCTCCATGATTATGAGCTTTCATGTGTCCATTTTCTTAACTTGAGCATTTCAAGCTCTAGTGTTAAAAAGTGCTACAGAAGATAAGTGTGGAGACACAATATCCTGAACATCATGTTTGTCATCTCCAGAAGGGAACACTTAACCTGAAAATGGTTTCTGTCTAATATATGTATCAAATAGTCTGGAAGAATAGCTTATTCTCTTTGACATCTCAGTGAAAAGAATGACCCAGGCACAGAAGTGGGACTGAACGATGGAGTTTACTGATACCTCATGATCTGGTTAGAGACTGAGCTGGGTAAATTCCTTAAACCGAAGTCTAGCAGTCTGCCCCAAAAATTGCGTTCCTAAGAACAGCCCAAGGCTACTTAGTTATGCTGTACCCTGCCTCTGAGTAGGATGTGCCTGTTGTGCTGTGCCGCGTGATATACTGCAGTTGGTTTAGTTGAGCAGTGTTTCAAGCTCATCAGTCACGTTGTTATTGATGCTATCAGGAAGGTAAACTGTTTCAGCCTCATCTGCTCAAGTCATTTTGAGAAAAATACTTCTACATGACCTCTGATAAAACACGTTGTCAGGCATCTGCTGATGTTTTTCTATGCATGACTTCAGTAATGGGTGACTGCTTCACTTGCTCTGTATCTGAAACCAAGTGGGCAAGGACAAGATGAATTAAGACAAAACTGCTCTCTCACCTTCAGAGAGTCAATTATAAGCCCCCTGCTTTGCCCTTTCACTCTGGGAGAAGAAAGCAATTGTCATTTTCTTAGGAGAAGTGTCCTAGCCTCACTCCCTGTGGTCACCTAACCTGTCTGCGAGGTAATGGCATCAGATAATGCATTGTAATGGCTATTATGAGAGAAATCTAAATTAAATTTTATGTAATGGGATACATTTTCAGAGTTCTGAATCAATTGCAAGATTTTACCCTTAACAGTCCTGAAATTTGTTTTATAGATTTTGAAAAACAGTTTCTGTTTCCTTATTCAGAGGCTAGTTTTGAAGCTTGGAAGGTCATGTCATAGCCAAGTAACACAGTAGCAGATATGGCTCTTGCTTTATAATCCTCTAGTTTTATTCAAAGTCATGCATACTTTGGAAAGTTCTGCTCTAGTGAATATATATCCTGACCTTGCTTATTTGTGTTGTCAAAGAAATCTGTTTGCAGCTAGCTCAGCTGACCTGTTTTTCATCCTAAAAGGTGAAATAAAGCCTTGTCCTCACAATACTTTGCTGTTGCTAGTATAGTGATACAACTCAACTCCTATTACCGTGCTTTAAGTTTGAAACTTGTGTCTCTGAACAGCAAATGCATGGTGGTGTATTGTGTAACGTGAGATACTAAGACTGAATTCTTACTTAGGCCTTGGCTATGCAAACCCATGTGCATGAATGAATTTTGTGTTTACATAAATCTAAACCCACCAAGGGTTTATGTGTTTTAATTTCTAAATATGATTGCCCTGATTAAGTACTCAAGAATGGAATCCTAACAAACTTGCTGAGCTTTAACTCTGTTTTTACTGAAGCCGTATTTCACCTCATAAATATCCAACACTTCCAGGCGCTTGCATGAGAATTAAAAGATGCTCAGCAGTGCTGAAAGTCAAAGTCTGCAGGTACTTTTCTGGTCCATACTTAAGGATAGTGTAAATACTTTCCTATTCCAAATGTTATTTAACGAGATTCTTAGCATGTTTTTAGTTCTAGAGCTGCAAGGTGAGTTTAATTTGTTCAAACATCTGTCTCAATAAAATGCTGACAGAGGAACTTCATCACATGTCAAAACCACAAGTAAACTCTTTTTGGTTTTTTTATGTGTTTATAGGCTAACAGTGGTAGTTCAGAACTGCAAGAAATTATGAGAAGACGACAAGAAAAAATCAGCGCAGCTGCCACAGATTCAGGTGTGGAGTCCTTTGATGAAGGAAGCAGCCACTAAATGTGTTTCCTCTTTTCTTTAATGCCATTGTACATAGCATTATACCATCCAGCTTTGCTTTAGGAAGCAGTGAAGGGCAATGTCTTACTGTACTGCAAATGTAACTAGCCACCATAAAGAAAATTTACAGTAGTCCCCACAGAAGTACCTGCTACTGGCTCCTCGCCACTAAAAATGAACAGACGAGAAATTCAGTGGAGGTTCCTGACAGGTGAAAATATAGGCTCATGATTCATTTACACCCAAAGATAAGTCTTGGCTTCACGGAATTAACATGAAAGATTAAAAACTGGATCACGTCTTTGTGATTTTTCCAAGAGAAGCTGAGCCAGCAATAAAAAAGCATCTGAACCCTTTAGTAATAATAAGATTCTAAATCCCAGATCTTGCTGTAGTGTGCAATTATGTCTTTTTGACTCAGTCTCTCTTGTCATGCATTAGGCTGCAGGACATTTACTTAAGTTGCTGATGCCAGCAATCAGAGGAAATGTTTAGAGAATGAACACCAGTCCAACACAGACTGAATCTTGCATCACTCCCAAGATGTTTTATTACTAGCGATGCTGTTTATAGCAAAATGATACTCTGTACATTGATTTTATCAGTACTTCACTCATGATGAACTATAATATTGCACAAAATGGAATAACTAGAAAATAATAACAAAGTTCAGCTCAAAGAGGTGATCAGATCTGCTGTAGGTAGCCATGAAACAATTTGCAGTACATTTTTTTTTATATACATATACTTGCATTTTTTTGTCTGTAACTTAACCCATCAAAAGAACAGTGTATAATCCAGACTTCTCTGTGTGTTGATCCCAGATGTCAGTTTTCCCTTATGTAAAAAGCTATTGTTCCTTTATAAATGTAATCTTTTGGAAAAGCAGATTCCTGGAGGCAAAAGGGGGAGAAAAGGAAACAACCCTTCCAGCAAATAATATTTTTGAAGATGCAATGACTTTTGTCACAAAATGTTCTATTATTTCACATGGTCCTGTGATTTTATATATAATATATGTATTATATATAATATATAATATCACTTAGACAAATTTAATCACATAGCTTGATTAAGTCTTATAGTGCCTTTTTCACATGAATCAGCTTAAAGTCTGCAATAAACAGTATTTCTTGTCTGTTAAATAGTTGTATCTTTGTGACTACAGAGATGGTATTGAATTAAGGAAGTGTTCTTGATTTTTTTGCCATTAGTTTGCTCTTCCTCTGCATACAAGGGAAAAAAGAATCCTATT
>VYZX01024626.1:0-24163 GCA_013401335.1 Brachypteracias leptosomus
ATGCAGAGATATCTAGGACTCTTCTACACTTGACCTGTTCAAATGAAAAATGCTTTAATATAGCCAGGTGCCCATTTGTTTTACAGGAATAATGGCATATCCTCAGAATGAAGGCTGTTTTCTGGAAAGCAGCAACTGAAAAATTCTCAGGATTGTAGTGGATGATGGAAAAAAGAACAGCTCAGCGTGATCTTTTAAAGGACTGATGCTGTGGCAAAAAAAAAAAAAGCTATTGTAGTCTTTTTGCCTGCAGACACTCTTCCCTGTCTCTTAGTCACTCTTGATTTATATTTCTGTATGTGGACACTTGTGAACTTGATTTGGAAGTATTGCATCCAATTATTCATTGCTTTTCAAAATAAAAAGAAAATAGCTAAAAATTATTTACTGATACAAAGGGTTCTTGAGAGTAAGAGTTTTAGTTTACTGAGTCTGAAAAGGTTACTTTATTAGCATGCAGTGAGCTCTAGTTTTAGTCTAGCAGACAGAGGCATAATATGAACCTTTGACTGGAAAATGGAGCCGTGCATTTAAATTTGTAATAAACAAACAATTCTAGTAGCATAATGATTAAAACAACTGAGGAAGCTGATGTATTTGCTTTTTGCAGATAAGGACCAGGTATTTTTCTGAAGAATATTTTTGTTTACATGTGGTGTTCTCTAGTCAGATACAAGTTAGAGCAGGTGAGTGAAATTTAGTGGTGTTTGCCCTGAGAAGATATTTGTGATCTAATAGTTCTGTCTGGTATTTATCTTTAGTAATGAGTGTTGAGCAAGTATAGTAGGTTGTCAGCATGCTCTTAAATAGAGTGGAAAGTAGTTGCAGTGAAAATAGGAGTTTTTATTATGTTAAAGGATATTCAGGGCATGGACAATGAAGAACCAGACAAATGTAGAGGTACTGTAGATGGCTCTGGGTTTTCCTGTTAAAATTGTGATCATATTCTTCTGACTAAAGAAAATATAGATTAACTAGAGAAACTATCAAAAGGGGAGCAATAGAATACTGGGAAGTATTCTTCCCAATTGCTGGGAAGTGGATGAAGGCAAACGTTTTCAGTACACTATTGGTAGTCTTAAATTTTATTTGAAACGACAAAAATACTTTAAAAAGAAAGAAAAAGTTAAAAAGTGTATTTTAGTGGGATTGTTTCCTTTAGCAGGAAGCAGCAGGAGAACTTGTTTTATTTTCTTTAGTTTTAGTATAACATATCAAAACAGTAATAAGGTTTTGTTGTTTCTGATTTGCTGACGTTGAGTCTTTATGAGAATGCTGGTGTATATTTTCCTATTCTTCTATAAGCTGGCCATAGGAGCTGGTAGCTAGTTGTAAAATATATTGTCTGCTTGGTGATTGGAGAATGATTTTTATCACAGTAACAGGAGCTGAAAATCACAGACATTTCACTGCAGATGGAGGAAATATGCTTGAACCATTTTGCAAATGGTTCACGAGTGTTCATTCAGTTCTGGGAAAAAGCCAGAGCCTCAGTGAAAGATTTGTGAGTGTAGTATGTGGTGAGCATAAATAACTTTGTTAGGAGCTGGTAATACTACTTCCAAGAGATACACAGGGTGTAGTGTAGACTTCAGCGTGGCCAAGCAGGTAGCTGGACACTTTTGTTTTGCATGCTGGTTCACTGCAAGAGAACATTTCCTCTCTCGTATATCAAGCATGTTTTTGTGTTGCCACAAGCATTCTTGGGCTCCCCAGTTTGCTTAGTTTTCAGGATGCATCAGTGTTCTGGCTGCAGTTAATCTTATCCTGGGTTATGTGAGCATAAGAAACTGTTGACATTACAAAGAATATTCAACAAAGAGGTTGCAGATCATAGGCTGCTACTTGCGCCACTAGCTGATCTCCTTGCAATGTATAGTGCAGGAGTGTCATAACACTACAAATCAATAACATGTTCTAAAATAACATGTACAGTGGGGAAAGGGCTGAAAAGTAGAGAAGCAGCTTTTTTAATTGGAAATACACTTGAGCTTTTTAATCTTTATTTCAGTCAGTACATAGAGTTGCAGGCTGGCAGCACTATGCACAGGACACAGTTGTGTTCCAGAAAGATGGGATTAAAGTATGTTGTATCAGCAGCAAGGGAAGGGAAAGAAATGGAGGGAGGAATTGTGGCGGTACTACTTTTTTTCATGACACAGTGTGTTGCACATAAGTGGGTGTTAGGAGAGTACACAAAATGCTTGAGCTTTGCCTCTGAGTGGTGAGTGATGGCTCCCAGTCAGCCTTTCTGTGTCCTGCTTAAATCAATAGTGTTTCATAGGAGAAACCCAGTCAGATGACCATGCTCAGGGATATACGTGCTCTCGGTAGAGCTGCCCGTCAAGTGGCAGGTGAAATTGGCTCATGTCCATGATGTTCTTTAAATGGGGCTGCTAGCAATGTATCCAATTAAAAATGCATAATTTCCTGAAAGAAATGTATTCAAATGTCACATTCTAAAGGGATTCTTAGTGTTTGAATAGGTCATTTATTCTTTAATCTAAATAAATATAAAGCCACACCAAAGTAGTTAATGGTGATTTTGTGCAAATTTAATTTAAAACATAACTGTTACATGTGCATATCTTTATCTTGTTAAACCTAAACTGTAAGACCTATTCTTGTTAGCAAGTATTCCTGTCAATAGAAATGAATTAGCTCTAAGAAGTTGTAGCTGTTTAACTACTTTTTTTTTTTTTTTTTTAAAAGAAAAGCATTAAAAACCCCACAAAGAAGCACTCCTCCAGCTCCCAAACCAATATCACCTCTTTTCCCTCTCAAACCCTGTCTGACCAGCTCTCGCTCCCCTGCTATCTGTGCAGGTGTCTGTCTTTGCTGTAACAGCCTGGTGAAAGCTGTACAGTTTTCTGCTGCAGATGGTCTGACTGGTTGTACTGGTATAGCCAATTGTGTGGTTCTCCCTTTGTCAATGTTTTCAAACTCCTGCTCGTAGAGCAATGGGTTTAAGATGTTACTGCAGCCCCTAGCAGAAATGCCAAGAAGGAACCACAAATGCTAGTTCACTGCCCATACCTGAGTGCAGACCTGCCTCCACTAGAGATGTGAGCTGAAATGTAAAACACAGGGATACGTGAAGTGAGTGGAAATGGTGTGATGTTAGACTTCTACAAGATTTATCAGAGATGCTCTGTAGAGTCCGAAGTTAGGTCTTCACAAGGTATCATTACACTGATGATAGACCAGCTGTCACATCTATTTTTCAGTTGAGCTATTGCTCAGACTGATAGAGTTACACTGGTATACCATTGTGTGTGTTCAGAAGATCAAATTTCCTAACACTTTAATTAAATTGGTACTTGATTCTGTGGAGAATACTTTGCTGAAGTCTGAGTACGTGTTTTTGTCTGTTTAAGCAGAGCTGCAGCATAGAATCATAGGATAGTTTGGGTTGGAAGGTACATTTTCAGGTCATCTGGTGCAACACCCCCAACAGTGAGCAGGAACATCTTCAAGCAGATCAGGTTGGTGAGAGCCCCATCCAGCCTTACCTTGAATGTTGCCCGAGATAGGGCATCGACCACCTCTATGGGCAACCTGGCCAGTGTTTACCACCCTTGTGGTAAAAAACATCTTCTTTGTCTCTAGTTTGAACTTGGGAAGCTCTTGTGGTTTGAAACCATTAGCCTTTGTCTTATTGCTGCAGGCCATATGAAAAAGTCCATCCCCATCTTTCTTCTAGACCCACTTTAAGTATTGAAATGCCACAATAATATCTCCCTGGAGCCTTCTCTTCTCCAGGCTGAACCAAGCCCAACACTTTCAGCCTTTCTTCATAGCAGAGGTGCTCCATCCCTCTGATCATCTTTGTGGCCTTCCTCTGAACCTGCTCCCAACAGGTTCATGTATTTTTTTTGCTGAGGCCTCCAGAGCTATACACAGTACTCCCAAGTGGGGTTTCACCAGAGCAGAACAGAGGGAGAGAATCACCTCCCTCCCTTGACCTCCTGTCGATATTTCTTTTGATGCAGCCCACGATGTGATTGACTTTCTAGGCTGCCATTGCATGTTGCCGACTCATGTCCAGCTTCTCATCCTCCAGTACCCCAAGTCCTTCTTCACAGGGCTGCTTGCAATCTCTTCATCCACCAGCCTGTATTGATCCTGGGGATTGCCCTGACTCAGGTGCAGGGCCTTGTACTTGGCCTTGTTGAATCTCATGAANATCTCATGAAATTCACAAGGGCCCACTTCTCAAGCTTGTCCAGGTCCTTCTGGATGCATCCCATCCCTCACATGTGCCAGCTGCACCACTCAGCTTGGTGTCATCTGCAAACTTGCTGAGGTGCACTTGATTGCACTATATGTCATTTATGAAGATATTAAACAGCTGTGATCCCAATACGGATCCCTGAGGGACACCACTTGTCACACATCTCCATCTGGACATTGATCTCTTGACCATTACCCCCTGGATGTGACCAGCCCACCAGTTCATATCCACAGAACAGTTCATCCATCAAATCCTTATCTCTCAAATTTGGAGAGAAAGATATTGTGAGGGACAGTGTCAGATGCTCTACAGAAGTCCAGACAGATGTCATCCATAGCCCTTCCTTTGTCCACGGGTGCAGTCATTCCATCTTAGAATGCCACTTGGTTGTTCAGGCAGGACAAGGTGAAGCCATACTGGCTGTCTGGAATCATCTCCCTGTCCTCCAGCATAACTGATTTTAGTGGTAGTTTGACTTTATTTTTAACTTGAAAGTGCATGACCAAGGTGGACTTGCTGCAGTTGTTGTAGCAGCACAGTGTGAGGATGTGTATGATTAAAATACCTCCCCTTCACTCTTTTTCAGCTTTCTGAAACAAAAGTCTTCACTGCTTCTTCTGTTCCAACTGAGAATCATGTGACTGCTGGGCAAAGGTAAGCTCTTCTTCCATGTTTTCCCTATACCTTGAAATCCTGCTGCTTGGTGAAGCAATATTAGCTTGCACATGTGAAACGTTGAATACAACACAGGGCAGCCCTGGTCAAAGGTTGGCCAAGCTAGTTTCAAAATTGTGAAAGCCTTGCTTGCTCATCATACTGCTGTACTATTGACTATGGAAGTGGAGCCAAACTTACCAAATCCTCAAGCATAATACTGAGAAGACTCTGTCTTCTGCACAAAAACTGCTTACAGGCAGGAACAAAAGTAGATGGGAAGGAAAGTTGCAAAGGAAGCTCTGGCTTTGCTGTCCAGAAAATGGAAAGCCTGCCCCTGTAGATGCAGAAAGCGTTAGGAACGTAGTGCTTTGACAAATGTGTGAACAGAAAAGTGTGTGTTGGCAAGAAGATGAATTTCCTGGTAAGCCTCAGAACTAATTGCCTTAAGTGCAGATAGAGAATCAAAACCATGGTGGTTGCTGCTTTCCTTTGATTGGTGGTGTCTTCATCAAATGCTTGGCCGATGATGTGGAATCAGTTGCCTGCATTAGCCTCAGGTCCCAGGAGAGTGAGATAAAGCTGTGTGATGAAGACTTCAGTACTTGGATAGCATGAGATGTGAAAGCTGGATGACCTAATGGTCCCAAACATCCTGATACAGATGTACTGCTGTACTCCAGGCTGCAGCAGAGTTTTCCTTAGGTGGCTGCGATCTGGAGGAGGCATGATACCAGGCAGTCTGCAGTTTACATTCCTTTCCTTCTTAAAGGTGATACAGCCACTTGTTCATTCTCCTAGTGCAAATATTCTTCCAGTGAATGTCCCTCAAAATTATATAAGAAATTACATTTCGGTTCATTAACTCAAATTCTTATGTTTTGAATTTGTGATTGTTTGGGTTATTTGGGTTTGTTTTGTTTTGTTTTTTAACTTGCCATAAGAAAGATTTGGGCATTAAGAAATCTATGCTGATGAAAGTGCTGGAAGCTCTTTAGCCCAAGCCTGCAGTATATTTAGGGTAAATGCAAGTCAGACTTGTTTGAGTTGATTTCTTTTATTGCCTGAATACTTAACCCATGTTACACATGGAGTTAGTAAGCTATGCCAAATATGAGAAAATTCATGTTTCTCATCTTGCTCAGGTATGTGTGGTAGAGTAATTTTGGATATGTGCCTGCTGTCTGCAGAAGTTAGCTTTTATGTCTGCTGTTCTGGTGACTCCCATGTCATCACATATTGACTCAATTGATGCACTTGTGACTTTATTCTTTCCTGTCCTCATACCCACCCTGTACAGAGGTAGGACTTTGGTCCTTTACTTTTAAAAAAAGAATAGCTTAATATATACAGAGAATGTGCATTATCAATATATAATATATATAAAGGGCTTGCAGGCAGGATGCACTTAAACATAATGTATCTTTTATGACTTGGCTCTGGTTACTTAGTTATATTATTTACATAGGTTATTTTTGTGATACATGATGTTATAAATTTGATAATGTTTGGAAAGAGTGCAAAAATAACTTATATTTTAACTGTAGTGCAATACTATTTTTTCTGGCAAAAACCTCTATTCTACCTCTTTTTCTATGGCAGGCAAACAATATTTGAAAAGACTGCTTTATCAGTAATAATTCTTTTGCAGATATGGCAGCTGTAGTTTAGTAAGTGCTTTCTTCAGTTTCAGTGCAGCCTGATGATCATATTTATTTCAGCTGAACTTTGCTTTTTCTTACAGCATTGATTTGGTAACACTGCTTCAAAAGCCTGTGACCTCTACCCAAGAAGTAGAAGGCAACTCGTTCGAGGCTTCCCAGCAGCATACCTTTGGCCAAGCACTGGTCTTCACGAATTCTCAGCACAGCACTCAGATGACATCTGGAACTGGCAACACCAGTGCTGTAAACTCTTATTCTCCTCAAAGTCTGGTATAATTATCTTACACTTCCTAAATATTCTTCATGAGTAAATATTTCTGGTTAAACAACTCTTCCAGTACTGGTCATTTCATGAGATATTTCAGTATTTGCAAAATTCAGCTTCCAGATATTAAAGGAATGAAATTCTTAGTTCCATTCACACACAGACACACACACAAAGATCACAAAGATTCCGTTTTTTCTAGTTTGCTATGCATTTGTTTCTTGGTTAACATGAAGTACTTGTATTAATTTTTAAGTAGAGAGCACATTTACTGCCTGCTGATTTAGGATGAAATAATTTGTTTGTAGTGAGGAGTTTTGTGCAAGAAAACTATGATGTGTTGTTTCCAAGCAGATATCTTGAGTGCTTTTTGTGTAAACCTGTCTATTTCTGAGTGAATTGTGAGGGCTGGAAATTGGGCACTTATATTTGTTCTCTGAAAATCAGTTCAACTATTAGTAAAATAAGAGCTATTTTGGGATGCAGTGATTCAAGGAAATCAGTAGTGTTGCAGTCACAGTGGTGGATGTTGTATCGATGGTAATCAGAGAGGATCTGGCCATGTGCTACAACTGCTGAATTTTTATTGGTCATTTATTAGTAATCAAGGATAGAAGAGGTTTTAACTGCTGGCAGATAATAGATGAAGGCATTGACCCTATTGTTACGTTTAAATTATTTACTAAATACTTAACTACTTTCCTTCTTTTTTGTCTTTTGTCAGTCTGCAGTTCTTTGTTCTGGCTTTGGAGAACTTGGATCCTCTAAACTGGCAAACTCTACTGGATCCCAAATCTTGGACCAGTTGAAATCTCCAGGATTGGGTCAGTTTACCTCTCAACAAAACAATAGTAGCTCTTCCAGCACTACCACAACTACCACATCATCCTGGGATCTAAAGCCGCCCATTACTCAGTCCTCAGTCCTTAGTCAGTTTGGTAAGTGTGTTGACATAATTTTTCCTCTCCTTTCTCTGTTAGCCTGTAAGATTTCTGAATGCCAGTAACAGTTTAAAATGGCCTTAATGAAAAACATTTTTCAATGTAATCCTAATAATACAATTGGTTATGGCATTGAAAGGGTTACATTTACTTCTGTAAGTATATGACAAACTAAGTTTTGATAGGCTTAAGCCTATCCAGAAATGTCGTTGCATCTTTGGAAGTTGTTGAGCCTTCATGTAATGGCATCTCTAATTTAATGTGCTTCAATATTTAGGTGGAACTTTGATGTGACTTTGTTTCTCAGCTACTTACTTTCATTGTGCCTGTGCTGCTCAGTATAAGGTTGTACTGTACTTTGTCTATTTTCTCCCAAATTTTTCTCTTCTGTTACATGAATTTTGAATGAGTACTGCATAATTTCTTCATAGTATGTGTCAGATCTCATTGTTCTTTCCCTAGTGTGCTGAAAGCAATGCAGATTACCCATTTTGTCTATTCATAATTGTATGGGTTTTTCATTTAACTGAGTAAAATTTATAGAAACAGTGAAAATAACACAAACTTAGTTTTTGCAGTGGAGTTCCTATCAATAGTCTCACTGTGAAGAGCGATAGTTCTTGTATCTGTCTCGTGTATATGTATATGTTTCCAGATAGATAAGCAGCCAGTTTGGTAGCAGTGATAATCTTTGACATGCAACAACTTTGAAAAAAATGTTTATGTATATTTTAAATTGCTTTCTAGTGCACTTTACCGACTGAATTAAAAAAACCTTCACATGGGAAGTGCTATGGATCTTTTGTGGTAGTTGACCAGTGCTCTGAGCCACTGCATGGCTGTCAGCATCTGAAAAAAGTGAAGGGGGAAGATTTAGGAAAAACCTCTCAGTGTTTAGTGTCTTTTGACTTTCAGCCAGATTGACACAGTAGATGACTTCCTATTTATGTAGAAAAATCTTCTTTGTAGGGGCAGGAAATCCTAACTCATAATACCTCTGAATTGCATCTCCAGTCCCCTTGAAAGTAATCACATTTTATCAGCATGTTTAATTGCATTGAAATTTTCAGTGTTTGATTAAAATAATCCATAACATTTTTTGAGGACTAATTTGTGATGGTATTATGTGGCTGCATAGATAGGTGTGTTTTCATATTTTGTAAGAAAGCTAAATAATTCTTGTTCACAGCTGCTCATTTGAAGTAGAGAATATAAAACATTGGTCTTACTAGTACTAGTGCAGTGACAATGTTCAATGTGAATCTTGTGTGATGTCTAAAAAAGACATGTACATACTGTAATATCATAGCTGTTGAGAATGTCAGACTGCCTGGATTCTTTTATGAAGAGTAGAAGCATGAAGAACAAAGTTTAATGCTTTAATTTTGATATTTCTTTTTCCCAACACTGACCAGACTTTAAATCCCAGCCTGAACCATCCCCAGTACTGAGCCAACTGACGCAGCGACAGCAGCAGCAAACACAGGCAGTTCCTGTTCCTCCTCCTGGGCTGGAGTCCTTCTCCTCCCAGGTAAAGCTCCGAGAGCCGTCTCCGGTAGACACCGCTACAGCTGTTAGCAAAATGTTACAGCTCCCCACCATATCTATGGATAACCAGGCAGTGACTGCCCATCAAACCCATCACAAACAGATAAAACCACCAAAACGGAGGATAACTCCAGCATCCAAGGTGGGTAATTGAGTGATGACTTGTCCTTAATAGACATAAAAAAGCTTTTGTCAGGAATAGTGTGGCCAGCAGGACTAGGGAAGTGATTGTCCCCCTGTACCCAGCACTGGGGACACTGCTCCTTGAATACTGGTTTCAGTTTTGGGCCCCTCACTACAAGAAGGACACTGAAGTGCTGGAGTGTGTCCAAGAAGGGCAGTGAAGATGGTGAAAGGCCTAGAGCTCAGATCTTATGAGGAGCAGCTGAGGGAACTGGGGTTGTTTAGCCTGGAGAAAAGGAGGCTCAGGGGAGACCTTCTCCCTCACCACAACTCCCTGGAAGGAGGTTTTAGTGAGGTGGGGGTTGGTCTCTTCTTCCATGTAGCAAGTGATAGGACAAGAGGAAATTGTCCTCAAGTTGCACCAAGGGAGGTTTAGATTGGATGTTAGGAAAAATTTCTGTACTTAAAGAGTGGTTAAGCCCTGAAACAGGCTGCCCAGGGAAGTGGTGGAGTCACCATCCCTGGAGGTATTGAAAAGCCATGTAGATGTCATGTTGAGGAACATGATTTAGTGGTGGACTTGACAGTGTTAGGTTTATGGTTGAACTCGATGATCTTAAAAGTCTTTTCCAACCAGAACGATTCTATTCTGTAAGTTGCTAGGGCGAAGGAGAGCAAAAAAACCATGGTATTTTTTGTGTTTATAAAGCAAGAAAATCTAAGCTGGATCTTTTTTAGGTGCAAAATACGATGATACTGTCTTTTCCAAGCACATACCTGATGGCTCTGTGTGGAAAATGACTGTTACTGAGTGAAAGATGAATGTCGGCTGATGGGGGATGGACATGGATGACACTTCGATGTTGTAGAATAGTATGGCTTATACTTTTTCATCTCCAGATTAGGGCACAGAATCAATTAATTTCAGATTACAAGAATATAGTTAATCTATGTGATGTAAACTGGTGGCTTGTCACAGATCTAGTTAGCTGCAAAGGCTGAGGCAGTAACTGAAGTCTCTAGTTAAGGGAGGAGAGTGTGTCAGTTACTGGTGTCTTTAATACAGATAGGCTATGCAAAGGGATTATGACTTTTTTTTCTTCTTTAAGATTCCTGCCTCTGCAGTGGAGATGCCTGGATCAGCGGATGTGACAGGGTTAAATGTTCAGTTTGGAGCTCTGGAGTTTGGATCAGAGCCTGCACTCCCAGAGTTTGGATCAGCTTCAAGCAACGAGAATACCAGCCAAGCGACCAACAATAGCTTGTACTCAAAATCTGTAAAGTACGTGTGAGCTCCCCTTGTGCATTCTTGTGTGTCTTCTTTAGAGGGTCAAGTTTGTACCAAAACCACCGAGGCACAGTTACCATGGAATGGGAGGGGAAATTATAGTGACTTGTGAGGCTGAGTGTTTTCTGTGGATGGCATCTTAAAGGAGAAATTTCCTTTCTAATGACAATCAAAATCTCCCTGGGTGGGTTGATGTGAAGCTGGAGATGACATGAATGTAAACAACCTTGTAATAAGATACCCTTATAGAATTCTTTCTTATCCTTAATTGTCCTATTTTTCAAATTTGTTTGAGGGTTTGTTCCTCACAGCTTGAATTTTTCTGCTTTTGATCCAGGAGAGATGACCCGTGTATCAAATATGCGTATTAGTAAATTGGCACCAGGTTACACATCTGATGCACCTCTGGGATGGGAAAAGAAGCCAGTCTTTCAATATGCAGAAGCTCTTACTGAAATGCTAAAATAGCCAATGATAAATGCCAGCATACCAGTAACCCTTTTTTTTTACTTCCTTATTAAATTGGCTTCAGTAAAAAGCTTCCTGAAGTTAATTCAGAAATACTAGTAAAAATGAACTTCAACATTAATTTCTAGTTCTAGAAATTATTTAAGCTGTTTAGAAAGTAAATCACTCCTGCATGTTTTAAAGTGTTTTTTCCTCTCTGCATTGTTCATTCTTTTAGACTGCTACTGTAACGTTAGAATTCTATTGTTAAAAGCAACAGGGTGTTTCTCGTCATATACCAGACATGATGGATCTATTTTTTAAAAAAAGAGAGATTATGATCATTAGTTTATCCTTTGAGAAGGTGGAAATAATGTGACTGAGAAGTACTTGTGTGTAAACTCTTTTTTTGGTTGGGCTGGCAGGGAGAAGGTGAATAGTGCTTAGCACAGCTTATAGTTTTGAAGCAGTGATTACTGGGGAACAAAGTAGAATTGTTGCGTGTTTAAGGTAGTTCTAGGTAACTGTATAGGAGCTGATATTTTCATGAAGGTGTTTGATATGTTGCTTACCAAGATGATAAATAATTTTTACTTTTTCCAGTGATCCTTTGAATACCTCTTTGCCAATATCCAATACAGTACAGGACTCCACCTACACAACCTCTGCCATCACCTCTTCCAGTCTGACCTGCTCATCCCAGAGCACTAGCCCAGTAACAACAACTTCCTCCTACGACCCGTCTTCTGTGCATAGCAGGATAGCGTACCAAAGCTCCCTGGCTCCGTCTGAATCAGCCCCTGTTGCAGTTACGGTGAGTGAATTTCAGAAACAAGACCTTGGAAAAGGTGAAATATTCTCATCCATGTTAGGCTTGTATTACCCTGCTATGTTAATACTTCTAACCAGGTCAAGTGGTATTTTTGATTCCTAGGCCCACTCAGTTGATTTCGCTTTTCCTATTGTGTAGGCATTTTTAACCATACTGTATTTGGGATATATGAGCCTCTTATTTTATGGGTTTTGACATTTTAAATTGCTGTTTGACTTTTTTACTTAGCAACACTTAACCTTCTACTTGAGTTTCCTTCCCTGAACCTTAGCTTTTAAAAAAGAAACTATCCCTGCATGTAAATATTAGTCATGATATTTTGCCATAATTTGACCATTTTAATCCAAACATATATTATTTATTAAATTTATATGGCACCTAGCAAATTAATCCCAAGATGTTTGTGGCCCCTGCAGCATTACTCTTTTGTTAGATTTAAACACCAGTGGGAATTCATTTAAAACATAGGGAGAGATCTAATCTAGGACAGAGAGGATATCTCTTGGGAGATTCAAAAGCACCTACCTTCTTTGTTTATGGAATGTAGGTTTGTTTTAAGAGGACATAATTTATTAAATGTTTAAGGAACTTGTGAAAGTTTGTAAGTTTATTTACTTCTGGCCTTTGTGATGTAATGGCTCAGTCACACTTGTCTTCTGCACTAGCTCGTATGTACTGGTGAGGATCAAGCATAGACTATCCACTTCTGTACTCCAGCGTTATCCAAAACTGAACTGGTGCTTCTCAAGTCTTATCTTTCAATGGAAAAAAATTGGCGTCTGTGTAACTTGGATAGTTAAAATTGTGAGTTGCATTAGATAACAGCACAAGCATTTCCTGTATGTTAATGCAATTCTTTCTTTCATATTGGTGTGAACCTGAAGTTTATGTTCTATACAGTATACATGGGAAGGTCTCCTGCTGATGGGTGTAGTATGGGCAAAGTATGTGATTCTGTGTGTTCAGGACACCTTGCACTTGAGACAGCTATGATGTGTTTTTGTTAAGGCAGTGAAGAGTTAATTTTCTGCCTTTTTTGTCTTTCAATTTAGAATGAATATAGAATTTTGCATGAAGCATGTTGGATGTGTGATTCAGTCTGAAAATTCAGTGTACCTCTAAGATGACTGATTCATTCATTTCTCCTTTGTTTACAGAATGGGCACAGCAGTGTTAGAACACAGGCAACTCTTGACAGTAAGTTTACAGAGCTTGGTTGTACACAGGACTTTCTCATCTTTCCTTACTACTTGTTGTGGATCCAACTGCAGCATGTAACAGTGACACCTAGTTTTGTATTGTTGTTCTTTACTAATTTTTGACTGACCCATTTGAATTTATTTTGTACTTGCATGGGATACAATTCTTGCTTTTTGACTGAAACTCAAGTATGAAAACAGCCCTATTAAATCTACAAACCTGAACAGTCTTAAATTAGAGAAGCTGCTTTGCTGCAGCTTTTCCTTTTGAATTTACCTGCCAAAAACTATTTAATGTAAAATTAGAATAAGATATAAAAATAGAAATGAATATAAAATTGCTTAGTGATTCTTCCAGTTAGAATTATAGAATAGAATCATAGAATGCTTTAGGCTGGAAGGGACTTCAAGAGATCATCTGGTCCAACCTCCCTACATGAGTAGGGACATCTCTACCTAAGTCAGGTTGTTCAGAGCCCCATCAAGCCTGACCTTGAATGGCTCCAGGGATGGGGCCTCCACCACCTCTCTGTGCAGCCCATTCCAGTGATCTATCTCCCTTGTGTTAAAGAACTTAGTTCTTAGTTGGGAAGCTGAGAGTAGCATTTAGCTGTAATGATACAAAGTCCTGCTCTTTGAACACACCTCTCCTTGGCTATACTGCTATTTATGCCCTGTTAGGAGTCTGTATGGAGTAAGGGTGACCAACATGCTCCCTCTGCTGGGTAGCCAGCTGCCTTGCAGTGGAGTAATGATAACACAGTACTGGCTCTGATGCAGGCATTACTGTTACCTTCATCTTGGCCTGCTTTTTTTTACAAGTAAAATACCACAGCTCTCTTCCTGGAGTTAAAATAATTGGAGTATAGTATTCATTCTTCTGACCTTCATGTGCTGCTCTGTAGAAGTTTCCAAAGGCTGCAGCACAAATGAACATCTTTTCGAATTCAATTTTAGATCTGTCCTTCTCTTAAACATCTCTTCAGATACATTGTTAGTGTTGTTAGTGGGGCAGCCTTTTTTTTTTTTTAAATACTTCTGAGCAGAAAGAAACCGAGTATTCAGACCTGTAGTATTCAGACCTGTAAACAGTGAGTTTTTTAGTTCTGAGTTCAGTTTAAATGAGCAAGAGAAGTGGTGGGTATGCCCAAAGAGTTACCACTTAAAAGATTATTAAAAAGACAATTTTTCAAGTGGAAAACTTTCTTGCTTTCATGTAGAGTTAATAAACAATTTATGAAATTCACTCCAGGACTTGTCTTCTTGCGATGGAAAACAAAGGTCTGAGAATTCCTACTATTTTTGTAATTATTCTGTAACAGCTTTATTAGTCCCTTTCTCTATGCCAGTTCTCTTTTGAGAACACTTCAGTTTTTTCTGTCTCAAGCAGTCTTCTTCCGTTTCATGCGTCCAAATGATTTTTAAATTCTCTCTTAACTTCTGAAAGTACTGACATTTTCCTGTCTGTATGTGCTGCTGATACTCTTAGTTGTTCATCGTTCATCTTCGCTGTTGTTGTCTTTTAATATGCAGATCTCATGCTTCCCAAACCCTTAGTTCGAATCATAGAATAATTTAGATTGGAAAAAACCTCTAGGATCATGAAGTCCAGCCTTTATCCCAACATTTCCCTGACCACTAGACCATGTCCTGAAGTGCTACATCTGCTCATTTTTGGAACACCTTCAGCGATGGTGACTCCACTACTTTTCTGGGCATAACTGATGTGTTATAACTCTGGCCATCCAACCTGTTTCCTGTCTTGCACATTGTGCTCAAGCAGCTTGTGAAGGGTCTTAATTAAGATGATGGTTCTGTTGCTTGTATTGAAGACATCTACTGTGAATTCAAGAAGGGAACCCTACTCTAAATATATTGAGAATTATAAATGTTACGATTTTTAAGTGAATCTTGCCAGGAGCTGTCAGGTGACGTAGTTGCTGCCTTCTTAACTATGTTTCTGTTTGTCACTTGAATTTCCTTCTCTGTTGTCAGTTACTTATTGCCAAGACCAAGACTTCTTGATTTCTGTTTGCGTAGCACCAAGTCAGCAATCTGACTTGGGTCATTTAGCAAGGGAACCAAACCAAATCAACATGAACGAACTGTGAAGCATAACTGCCAAGCATGTATCTGACTTTTGTTTGGTGACCATTCCAAAACTGTCTTCATATGCATTGCAAATTAGGGATGATCTACTGGGTAGTGCTCTCTGATAGGGTATGGAAGCTTGGCCCAGCAGAAGGCAGGGCTCAGCTCTCTTTCTGAGGTTTATTGGTGGCTGAGTGCTTCCAGTTCTTTTTATTATCTTTGCAGGACAAGAGATAAGTGTAGGAGCAGCTGGGAATCAGTTGGGCAGGTTTAGGGTCAGTCCAGGATTGAACTGTGAGCAAAAGCTAGTAATCCAGATAGTGGAGGTGAAGTGCAGAAGACTGTAGTTTACTATGCTTTCAGCAGCGAAAATTACAAATCTATTGTAGGTGAAGAGCCTAAAGGGAAAAATGATAGTTCTATTTCCTTTATAGCCGGATTATTGATACTGTTACTGGTTCTTAATGGTCAGGTTTTTGTAAACCAAAGGGATATTAAAGGGATATTACTACTGCATTCCTGAATCAAGTCTCTGATGTCAGGTATGCTGGAATTTGTCTTTGAATTCCTCTTTTCAACTTGTTACAGCTACTTCATCAGTTCCAGCACCTAAGACAGAGCCTTCTTCAATACCTTCTGCTGGTTCTCTGCCTAGTGTGGTATCCACCACTGCTTCACTTCTGCCTTCAGCATCGCAACACGCAGTAACGTTGCCCAGCTTGCCTCAGTCCAGTGATTTGGCCAGCGGCTCACTTTCCCAGTTAAGCAGGTATAGTAGGATTTGTGATAAATTGAAAGGAGTCCAATTCCAGGGGGAGGGCAGACATAAGGGTGGCTATATATGGGGCTGTGAGATACCAGGGTGGTCCCCTTTTCTGACACTAATCAGAATTAGGAGAGAGATTCAGAAGATCAGAGATCTCAGAGAGATTCTGGTCGCAAAGTATGAGCTCTGAGCTGCCTCTTAATGATAGAGCAGCTGTTGCTCTCAAGTTTTTGTGGTATATAAACAACTTCGTGTTTCATGGGGCTCTTGCTTCAGTCATGCCAGCTAAATTGATTCCCCCAGTTTGTTTTTCCTGATTTGTCCACAGTGCCTGTTGTTTGTCTAGTGTTGTACATTTGAAATCATTCCTTAACACTTTATTTCTTGGATAATTTTGAAATATTGTAGTTTTGTTTATATCTGGATTTCTTAAAATTAAAACCCAGAAATAATTCCCCAGGAAAAGTGTGTGTTTTTTCTTTTTCTAAGACATTTCATTAAGACACTTTGAACTACCAGACTGGTGTCCCTGGAAGTGTGTTCAGCACAGCTTAGCTCATTTGCACTATCTGATTTTCTCAGTGCCTGTTACTTGAGCTTCATCCTCAGGCAGGTGAAATCCTGAGGCTGTACTGGTTGAGTTATATTTTTATTACTCACCTTCTTACTGTATTTGTTAATGTAAGAAACTGATGGAATGTCAGGGATTTTTTATTCTGTTTCACAGCCAGGACATGGTTGATTCTCTTTTAATATGCTACTGTTTTCTGTTGAATAAAATGGTAAATATGTCAAATAAGAATTATTGCATTCACATTAGAAATATCATTTGTTTGTTGAAAAACTGTCTGCATTGACAGAAATGCAGGGGGTTGAGGCTGTTGGGTAGATACCAAGTGCCATGAAAAGATGATACCTGGGTTCCAAGTATGTCTGACTTGGTTCTGCTGGTGGCTCTTGTCTGTCTCTACCATAGGTCAGATGGTGAATGAAGACTTATTAGAAGATCTGGGGAGAGTGGGTGAGGGAGTGGTTTAAAACTGTGTGTTGGACTGAACTACTTCTTTTCTTGCTGCCTGAAGTGGTGTCATTGTAATTTCTTCAGATGGGGTAACAGTTTTAAAGAATCAAAGTAAAATTAATCTATGAAACTGCTAAGATATGGTCTGGTCCCACACATCGAAGAGCTGCCAGAAGTGTTTGACCTTAAATAAGAATATATAATTTAGCTTGCAGTTTTGTTATGAAAACTGCTGTATTTACTTGTGTCTGTTTCCATAGAGAAATATATTTCTTATAGCTAGGCTCTCTCTTGCTTCTGATTTCACATGAGGAAGAGCTTTTAGAGCACCAAAACACTTTTTTTTAATGTTTTTGTTTGCCTTTGCTCATGTTCGTTCTCTTTATTCCATACTGTACTGTAAGTTATGTTCTTGACCTCAAATGTAAGGTGTAACTGTTGTAGGTATAGATGTTTAAGAAGCAGTTTCAGTCACCTTTCAGGGAGACATTTAAAGATCTTTGAGTTACAGATGAATGTTGGTGCTACTGTTACTGTCAAAAGTTCAGCTAGGGAAAAAAGGTGGTGCTAAAGCAGAGTTGTCTCCTAAAACAAAGTTATCTGCAGATGCTTTTCAATGAGGGTTTCCTTATTTCCATATTTTGCAGGGTATGTATATAACTGAACTGATAGTTCTGATTCATCTTTTCAAATAGGAGAAAGAGTCTGATGGGGCTTTCGACAGAGTTATGGGGCAAATACCCTGCAGTTCTAATTATTTGAACTAATGTTATGCATGTTAAAACATGGGAAATACAGAGAGTCAAAACAAAGCGTCTCCTCACCTAATTAATGCCTGTGCCTCATGACAGGCAGCAGCAGTTGCTCAGGGAAAGAAAGATAACAAGCCATGTGTTCTGTGAACCTTCTTCTGGTTTTGGTCTTTCTCTTGGAGTCATTGCTACATAATTCCTGAAACAACTGTTTTTCTAAAAATACAGTAAATTGATAAGTACGAATGAATGGTGTTTTAGATATTTCTTGTTAATAATAGTTGTCTCTGTACTTCAGGTTTGTTTTCATTAAAAGATAGTAGGATATTAGCTAAAGGAAAAAATGCCTGTGGGATGTTTGTATGTATACAGAAACGTTTGTGTGTGTAGATATATGTGCACACGCTCCTATAGACTTTAACATTCTACTGTGTTTATGTGTGTACATGTACCTACAATTCTTATTCTTCAACTCATATCCTACTGTCTACTCTGTTTGTATGCATATGTGTATATATACATACATATATATTAAAAATAGTTCTATGAAAAAGTAATTTTATTAATTCTTTGCGATTTCTTTCTAGCTCCCTTTCCAATCATCAGAGCAGTCTCTCCCCTGCCTCAGTGTTGTCTTCAAGCACATCACATGCTGTAAGTCCTATTTGCATTTCAACAGATGTTTGGCATATAGTCAGTATATCTGACAATTAAGACCCTCTCTTAGAGTTCATGAAATAAGCGCCTTATCTTAGCGAGGAAGGACTGCCAACCCTCTAGTGGTAAAAGTCTTTACCACTTGTGATATGTGCTAGATCAGGAGTACCTATTATAGAGACTTGCCAGTCACACAGTTGCAGAGGGAGTTTTCATGCCAACAAGGAGGGGTGGAATAAAGAAAGAATTTCTTGTAACAAGTATATTTAAAAAATAAAAATATTTAGAAGTGGCTGCCTGAAACTGCTTCAAAATGTGGACTGTTAGTAGTCTTACTGGAGAGGTTGGCTGACAAAATGCAGGTGATGGAATGATACAAGTCATGACAAATGCCTCATGATAGATGATTTTAGAGTTTACCAGTGGTATTGTTGTCATGTGTGTATTTAATGCAGTTGAGATAACAAGATAAGTGGTAGTGAGAGCAAAATGCTCGAGATCAGATTGCACAAACAGAAGTCGGAAAGGCACTGTGTTGTTTTGTGGCGGGGTACTTCCCTATAACCCCAGTTGGGGTTTGCGGATAAGTTACTGCTTTTCTTTATGCCTGTGTTTTGGTTTGTAATGCTCTGTCCCTAGTGATATGTAATTTAAATTTCTCACTCCTCTGAATGTCCATCTTCCCTGTTGTCAGAGTTGTTTTGGCTTCTGTGTGTTGATGCCTCTGTTTTGCAAGTGTGATCAGCTTTCAGCTAAGGCACTGAATTGTGCTGGATTCAGACCAGGAACTCCTTTATCCTCAAGTGTTTCTGTAATACATCTGGTCTGCTTTGGAGTTTACTGCATTGAGACTGCTGTGGGGCACTACAGTTTTAATCTTTAAATTCCATAAATACATAGAGAAAATCATGATGGCAGTGTTCTGCATTATAAAAACAAATGTTGCCTTTTGGAAGAATATATGAGCTTATTTAACGTAATAGGTACTATCTTAGAAGAGTATACAAGCGAAGGGCAAGAAATAATGCAATGGAGTGATGTTTGGGTTACTTTGGTATAATCTTGTGATGATGCAGTGGTTTGATCTTAAGTCTCATGTAATAATTTTCTTTGAATACTCGAAAATCAGAAGCATGCAACTTAGTTGCTTGCTTGGTGTATGGGTAATGCATATCTTTTGCATGTGCTGCTGTTACTTAAAAGATTGTTGGGGGTTTTAATTATTTTTTTTTTCCCCAGCATCTTGCACTGTGGATTATTTGCTCTGTGATTCTCATTCTTTTTGTCTCCTCTCTAGCATACTAGCGTTGAGAATACAACTTCGCTGCAGCCCTCAACAACCTTTTCAACTGCTTCAACCTCAGCCACTAGCACCACCTCCTCGGTTGTCAGCATGGCAAGCAGTATGAACACTACAAACAGCCTTGGCCTGAGCGTTACCAGTGTGTCTATACCGGCTGCTACCACACGGGCAGCTCCTTTAGTGTCTTCAGGTTCGCAATGTTAACAGATCACGTGGATAGACAGGACAACTTCAGTCAGCAGGGCTGTCAGTTGAGCATCTCACCAGCCATGACTACACTACGATTTCTGTCCATATTCTTAACTGGCATTTTCAGCATGCTTTATTTGCTGGCTTATAAAGTTGCCTGGTTCCATGTATTTGAAATATTTGTTAGGGTGTTTATGTGGCATTTATATAGAACTTTCCATCCACAAAGAGCTTTATAAATAGGCACCAGACCCTTTTTGACTTTGGAAGTTTGGGAGCAGGAGATTCATCCGGTTTATATTCCAGGTTGTGATCAGCTCTTGGCTGTGAATTCACATTAGCTTTAATTTCAGTCTTCTCTGTGACTTGAATGCATTTGGCAGTATCAAAATATACTGCAGTGTCCTCATTATCATATGCCACATCCCTGGTGCCACATCTACAGAAAGGAAAAAAGTGTCTGATGTCTGTGTCATTCCACAGCAAATAGCACTTCAGAAAAAGGGTCCACAAAGAGAGAAGGTGGGAAAGCTTCTTGCACTGAAGTGGAAGCAATGCTGAGTTATCTCTCGCTTCTCTAATCAACCTGAACTGCTGAAAGGAAATCCTGTGGAGAAAAGTGAATGATTTAATACTAAGATCAAACTTACTTACGGAAGGATTTCTAATTTCTTATTCCAGTACCTTGTAAATGAAGTGTTTAATGACTGGCCAAAGTGCTTTCCCCCCCCCCCCCATCTTCTGGCAACTGAAACTGTTTCAGTCGTCTTTTTGCTGCTCTCAGCTCCATTAAGTCACCCACAGAAAGTATGCTGGCAACACGTAAATGCTTTCCAGTCTGCTGCTGGCAGTAAGGGGGAATGTGTTGACAGTGCAGAGAATGAAAGGAGAGAATTTGCTTTCTTTGATTGAGGACAAAAGCTGAGGAATGGAGAAGTTTTTGTAGTTTTTGTAATCCTCTTGGACAAAGTAAGTAGCAAAATCAGGCTGTTCTCTGATGGGACTGTTTTCAGTGTTAAGTAGCCTGTGCTTTCCCTTCCTTGAGGCATGATTAAACTCTTCAGGCTATTTTGAGCATTTTCATCAAGCAGCACAAACTTCTTCTGCAGAGTTCTGCTCTTGACAAGCTATGACAGTGCAGCCCCCAGGGCTTGTGAGCTATCTTGTCTCGATGATGAATCCTTTTCTTTCCTAAAGGCTTGTTAAAGTGTTTGTATTTTGGTTCTACAGGCAAAGCTCCCCCAAACCTGCCCCAAGGTGTTCCACCCTTGTTACATAACCAGTATATTGTGGGACCTGGAGGACTTCTGCCTGCCTACCCAGTAAGCAATTTAATTGTTCCTGTCCTTGGTTGCTTAACCCTTGGTGCAAGTGGGCCCTCCAGAATTCTTGTTCCAAATGCTGAAGAATATCTGAAATACATTCAGTGGGTGTTTAGTGTTGATGGTAAAACTGATAGTAAACTGCAGGTACAGACTTGATTTTGGCTAGTGTTGGAGCTAAACCCGTGTTGCTTCCGTTTTCAGTGCTATCAGATTTTAGGCCCTTTGAATAACGTTAAACTCATTCAGAATTGTGTTACTGAAATAGATCTACTATAGTAATGGTTTACCTGTGCCATGTGCTCTCTGTCATACTTTGGAAGATTACACGTAGCTTTTTTGATGTCTGACCAGGATCAACATATTTTTGGTTTTCTGTTTTTTAAAGCAGCAACTTTATTCTAATCATCTTTCTGTATCACGCTGAATGTGAGGGGATGCCTACCATAGGTTGGTTTGTGGTCTAGTCATCAAATCTTAAATCCTGCTGTTCTAAGTAATGATTGCCACAAAGGCTGTTACTCTTACTCCCAAATCTGAATGCCTGGTAGATTTTTCACAAGTTGAAGAATGAGGCATTGTGAAAACAGTATTGAAGATGAAACAGACAGTGCTCCTGAGAGGACTGCTGTCACCAAGAAACACCATCAGAGTGACAAGCCATTTTAAGCTTAGCTCTACTAGCCTTAAAGTGCTAGTGTGCCATGATGGCACAATGTAGTGTATAGCCATACTCCTTTAAAATAGACTGGGCCTAGGTCAGACTCTCTTTAAAGCCTCGAATTGGTCATCATCAGAGAAAAGTGTTACAATGGTGTTGTGTTTTTGTCTGTCTTTAAGCAGATTTATGGTTATGATGATCTCCAGATGCTTCAATCCAGGCTGCCAATGGTAAGTAAATGGCTTTATTTAATTTTAGACAAGTTGTCTTCGGTGTTGATCATTTATGTAACAGAAATTGGTTCGTTTAATGGTGATTAAGAACTCAAGCTTATGTTGTATATTCTATTTTTTTAAATATCCAGAAACAGTTTCTCTAAGTGGAGTAAACTGATATAGAGCAACTGTTGCATCATGCATTTGTCCAGCTGCAAATTCTGTGAATAGAAGCAAGTGTTCTTTTGAGTGGAGACATTTTTAGTTGTTGTAGCAGCAATATGACATCTTGTCAAATCCAGTTCAAATCTGAGCATGAATATTCTTTTACCAAGAGACAGGGTTGAACAGCAAGTACACAAATAGACAGCCAGTAGGTTTTGGAGGTGCTCATTGGGGGAGATCTTTGCGTATGCATCATACAAAACGCAAGTGAGCTACAGGGGGAGGAGTATATAAAGTTTTCCTCCTTACCTGGATCCAGAATGTAGAAGGCATGAGAGACACTGAGCTCTCAGACAGATTCACAAAGAGCCTCAGCCTAGAGTGCAGAAAGGTAGACACTATTTTTTTAATTTTTTTTTTCCCAGAAAACTAGGATAAGGATATTTGAGAGAAACTTGGATGGTATGTAACAGAAAAGTAACAAAATTAATTCGGTGTATCTGCAGAGGATTTTTCCACCTACTTAAATATGTTATCCCAGAGATGCTACCACCATCACTGCAGGGCTGAGCCTTGACCAGGAGTGGGTCAGTCTTGGAGCTGACTGACATTGGCTTTATCAGACATGGCAGATGCTTCTAGCAGATTATCACAGAAGCCACCTCTGTAGCCTCTCCTGCTGCCAAAACCTTGCCCTACAAAACCAATATGTGTGATTACATTGGTAGGAAATGAAATTTTTTTAGGAGTGCTGTTCAGCTTTTATCAGCCTGTGCTACCCATATGTTCTCTGTAATTTTCTGTTACTCTCTGGGCAGAGTGCTTTTTTCATGTGGCTGTATGACAGGGCTGTGCTACTGCAGAGCATGTCTCCTGCTGCAGTGGTTTGGCTGAGGGGTCACTGTTGAGAATTATTCACATTATTTAAATGTGATGACAGCAGATAATGAGAAAAAAATTAATGGATACTACTTAGGTAAAATAAATACACTAGAGCACATGGAGAATTGCCTCAACTATTAAGTTAGACTCTTTGAAGTCGAGCAGTAAAGTTGAACAAGACACTGAAGCGAGAATTCATAACTCGTGTCTTGCTATTAATTGACAGATAGTCCTGCATGGTAATGTCAGGCAGCAGAAAGAGAGAAGTGTTATAAGAAATGCCCAAATTATCAAGAATATAAGAACTTGGCCTACTCAAAGTGATGTCTTCCATGCCTCTCCTTCATGGAACCATGGAATGGCTTGGGTTGGGAGGGCCCTTTCTGGGTAATCTGATGAAATCCCCGAGCAGTGAGCAGGAACATGTTTGAGAAGATCAGGTTACTCAGTGCTGCATCCATCCTACCATGAATGTTTACAGTGATGGGGCACCTACTAACACCATAGGCAACCAGTTACAATGTTTGACCACAATCATGGTAAAAACTGTCTTTGTTTTATCTAGTCAGATGAGAAGAGCCTTCTGGATATAAAGAACTCTAGACCCTGTAGTATTGACTGAAGTCCCTGTCATAAAGTCTGTCCTCATTTTACTTCTCCGGGTTGAACAAGCCGAAATCTCTCAGCCTTTCTTCATAATAAAGGTGTTCCAACACTGTGAGAGTATTTATGGTCCTCTTCTGGAATTCATCCGACAAATGCATGTATTCCCCCACACAGAATCTAGAGCTGATTCTCAGTTGGTGTAAAGAACGATTGTAGCTGGAAAATGTTGAGCAGACAGGGAACGAAGAGATGATTCTGATGAGGATAGCTGAACACTGGCCAATTTTTTTGATGGAGGTTGAGGCAAGTGCCTCTTTGTGGAGGTTCCAAGGAGCAGA
>VYZX01024630.1:0-76154 GCA_013401335.1 Brachypteracias leptosomus
TGGAGCGCCGCGCTGGCCGCGGGATGGTGCCGGTGTCGCTGCCTCCTCGCCCCTGTCGCTGCCCGGCCGTGGGGAGACGGGGACAAGCGGCGCTGGGGGGAGGCAGAGAGGGGGTGACCCCCGCGGTGGGGGCTCTTCGGACACCCCCTCATTGGAACAGAGCGATCAAAACGGGCAGTGAGTCTGGTTATAGGAACTTTGCTTAAGCCCCGTGTGTTGTCATAGCACAGGACTTAAATGGACAGAGATCAGCACCCGAAAATCCGAGTGTGTCTGGTGTGAAAATGAGACACAAACTCCACCAACCTCTTCACAAATGGGACAGAAACTCAACCAGCGCTTCACAAACCCACCCTTTCCTCTGGGGATGCCTCGTCTACCTCCTTATGGAAGCCCAAAGTTCCTCAAGTGCTCATATATGTTATAAGGTTTGTCCACGGTTCAGTGTCACAAGCATGATACATCTCTCCTAACAACAAATGTACAGAGGAAATGTAAATATCTGCTGTAAATACCCGATTTTGTACGCACCAAATTGGGTTGGAGCAGGGAAAGGGAGGAGGAAGGACTCTGTAGGTTCTTCTGTAGTATTTTACTAACAGAGGCACATTTCTCTCTGCTGACACTGAAGTTTCTATGTGAGGAACTGAGTTGTGTCTGCTCCACCTTCCCAAGAAGTCCACATGGGTCTGGGACAACATTCCACTGGAATTGTCAGCTTGGGTTGTGTGTACCTATTATAGGGCATTAAGGAAAGAGTGTCTGTCATCTTCTGGAGCGAGAGAAATGGGAAGAAAAAACAGGGTCAGGTCTCACAGTTCACATCCTAAACCCTTCCACGCTTGGCTTCTATTTAAGTCCCTATTTTCAGTCTTTAGCTGGGCTCCCACTGTAAAAAGTGTGTGTCAATAATAAATCCTATGGCAAAATAAGTAGCCAGCAACCAGGAGAGGTTAATATTTGTGTGTTGTCCTCAATAGGCTTATTCTAAGCTTTATATCCTTTCTGACCATTAGGGTTCAGTACTGCTTGGAGGGCTGAAGGACTCCTAATTCCATATTCAAAACCGTTATTAGATAATAGGTGGAATCTAATTAAAGCCACTGAATGGAGATTCTTTTTAAAGATTCCTCAGCCTTAAGCTGTGGCAGGGGCAGGGCAAGAGGGATGCAATGCTTCCAAAAATGGGGGCAAATATGCCTGAGCTCTCCCTGATCCTGCTCTTTACATAGAGGATATGTCAGTAGGAAGTATTTGTGGAGGGGAGTTTGGGAAGGAATGAGAAAGCTTTCTTGTCACTTGACTTTCCCAGGGGATGGGTTGTGGTAAAGAGCTTCCTAATCTGTGCTGGAGCTGAAATATGGGCTGTCATTTCAGTGTGACCCGGGGCATCAGCAGGTCTGGAGGCAGAGAGTTTCCAGTAAGGCAGGACACTGCTCTTTGCTGTCCACGCTGGCTTTGGGACACCAGTTAATTGTTCTCACAGCAGCTAATGCTCAGAGTTGCAACTGTTATCTCTGGTATGCCTCATTCCATCAAGCAGATGGATGTAAGATGAGCTGCTTGCTGATGTGAGAGCCTCAAGTATTTCTTCCTGCTCTTTTATGCTTTATGAGTTGGTCAGTTTCTGCAACAGAATATTCACAAATAATCCTGCAGTTAAATATAGTATCTAAAGATAGACACTAAGAGGTAGAAAACCATCACACCCCCAAATCTCCTTTGAAATTAAAGCTGCTGCTTAAATCCATCTAAGGATGTGATGGGAGGTTCGTATTCCTGTGCATGACTGGGTCTCAAACCTCAAGCTACAAACCCACAAGTAAAGACACCCCTGGCTGAGTTATCACCTCTGCTTCTCTAGCTGGTGAGCTCTTAATGTCGACTTCTCCTTCAAGAAAAGTGAAGTAGGTTGCACTGGGGGTGATCAGATTACCTCCCAAATAGACAATATGGGTAGGATGTGATGAAGTATTTCTAAAATAGAGCAAGGAGGAAAAAAAATCTCTTAACTGAGAAACTACGAAGCAAATACAGAGTTAGAATTTTCATGTAATTTATCTATTACACTTCAATGGTAAAGCTGATTTTAGTGATATCTTCCATGATGTGGTTCAATTTCAGTGGAGAAACCACCCAGTGTAGGAACCATAAGTTCACCCTGTGGCAAGAAAATGACTTAGTGAAACCAAGAGCCAAACTCCAACCATTTGTCAGGCTTTGAAATAAATATAATTCTTTTTTAGATGTCTTTTCAGGATGATGTGATGGTGTCAGTGCAAGCAGTAATTGCTGTTTGATATTCAGTGCAGTAGCTGAGCAGCACTGTTCAGCATCTTTCATAACACCACCATCTTAAAAGGCTGATGTGCCACCTTTGCAGGCACTTTTTGCATGCCATGAAATTAGATAACTCCCACCTACACTTGTTTTCTCAAGTGCTAAAAGCTCCCAGGTTTCTAACATGTGCATGGATCAAACTTTATAACCCTGTGCTCTGAAGAGAAGCTCTTCAGAGGTACCTGGACAAGCTTGAGAGGTTCAACAAAGTCAACTGCAAGGTTGACCTAGGTCAGGGCAACCTCTGGCATCAATAGAGGCTGGAGATGAAGAGCTGGAGAGAAGCCCTGCAGAGAAGGACTTGGGGGTGCTGGGGTTTGAGAAGCTGGAGCTGAGCCAGCCCCGTCCACTCGCAGCCCAGCAGCCAATGTCCTCCTGGGCTGATCCCAGCAGCGTGGGCAGCAGGGCAGGGAGGGGATCCTGCCCCTCTGCTGCGCTCTGGGGAGACCCCCCTGCAGTGCTGGGGCCAGCTCTGGAGTCCTCAGCACAACAGAGACAGGGACCTGGTGGAGTGGGACCAGAGGAGACCACAGCAATGATGGGAGGGCTGGAAGCCCTCTGCTGGGAGGCCAGGCTGGGAGAGTTGGGCTTGTTCAGCCTGGAGAAGAGAAGGCTCCAGGGAGACCTTCTTGTGGCCTTTCAGTACTCAAAAGGGGCTTGTCAGAAAGATGGGGACTGTCCCAGGTTTCCCAGAGAGGTGGTCAATGCCCCATCCCTGAAACCATCCCAGGTGAGGTTGGCTGGGGCTCTGAGCAACCTGCTCTAGTTGCAGCTGTCCCTGCTCACTGCAGGGGGGTTGGTCTAGATGACCTTTAAAGGTCCCTTCCAACCCAACCCATTCATGATTCTAGGATTCTCTTCTTCCCTGGAAAAGAAGCAATCCCCAAATCTCCTTCCCTCTGCTGTTAATGGGAACTTCACTCGACTGAAGCCCACAGCACTTCCTTAGTCAGCTCAGTGACAGAAAATGTTCTTCCCTGAGCTCTTGCCTGTCATCAAAGCGAGACAAATCCTATCCTAAGAGCTTGTTCACTCGGGAGGAAGGACGAAATGGTTGCACTTTCATTTTAAACAAAAGGCCATCATGAATTTCCGTTGGCTTTTGGAAAGTGCTGGGAGCACACACAACGCTGCCATTTCACAACCAATTTCTCATTTTTTGGCCATGCACCATCTGCTTCTATCTCTCTGCAAACTCTTTGAGCTTCTACTGCCTTATCCTTCTAATGCAGATTATTATTTTCTATTTATTTTGCCTTGTCAATTCCTCTCCATCCCATCTCTAGATGACCTGTTTCTATAGATGACTTTTTGAGATTGCGCTTCCTTTTTCTTTTGTATCAAGTTCCTCTGCCCCAGGAAAAGTGTTTTCACCCATGCGTTTAATGAGAGCAAAAATTAGCAGTTTCAAACATTTAATGGAGTTTTTAACTTCTTTTTTTTCTCTCTAGGAACTAATGATAAACCCTCTACCTGTACCTAAAACTATCTTGCTATCTTTAGCAACAACCTTCTATCTGCAATCCTTCTATAAATCAATAATTACCCCATTTTTAGCTATGTTTTTATATATATAGTCAACTATCAATCTGCCTTTTTTTTTTTTAATCTGTTTTTATGTATTTCTGGGTTTAACTGTCCACAGTTTCCACGTAAACAAGTTCCTTTATGCATAGAAATATATCTATTGTTAATAGTAATGTTAACATTAGGAATATATATATATATATATATGCTTGTATATATGCTTGACCAAATAAACATCTGGTCATTTCACGAAGCTTTAAAAGGCAGGCACTATTTTTGTCATTCGTGTGACCAGCCTGACTGAAACTCAACCATTTAAGTGAAAAATGAGAAGTAAAAATTAGAAAAGCAAAAAAAACCCACCACCACCCTAGGCCAGAGATTCTAAGTGTGGCCCTCTGATATATTTTATTCCGCTGAAAGAGGAAGCATGTCCAGATTACTGTACAGAAACTTCCCTGTAAGCAAGGCAGGGGTTTGACCAGAGTGAACTTCACCCCAGAAGTGTTTATAGTTCTCATTCTGCAATGCCTGAGAGAGGAAACCAAGAGGGTTAAGTACAATTGAGACCTTCAATAAACCAATTTACAGTTGTGGTATTGTCAGTATGACTCTCATCACCTCAGGAGACTGTCAACACCTCTCAGATGTTAGACTTGGGTGGTTAACAATGTAGTAGTAACAAGAGCCACTGTTTCCTGGAAAATTTGATTACGTCCAAAGTCCTTCACCCTCAGTTATGTTCAATAACATTTTATGGAAATAAATATACTGATCTCTAAGGAAATCATGTATAAGGCACTGTCAGTTCTAAAAAGGTTGAAAATATTGACATGTTGCTTCAGCAAAAGGGTTAAAGGGGTGTTTTGACAACAAAAAACGGTTCCAAACCATTTGAGAGAAGTGCTGAAATAGCTGCTGTCCAGTTTTTGCAGCTTAAATGGCTATAAAGGGAGTAGGTCCCTCTAGCCCTTGTTTCCTCCCCTCTCTTCCTCCTCCCCATCAGGGTGTTCTGATAGGAACACAACTAACATCAAGTACGTTGTTCCTCTCAGGGTGACTGATATTTTTCTGAACAAAACATTCATGGGGAATTCTGAGTAAGTGAAGGAAAAAGTACTGAATCATGCAAACAAAAACTGAAACAAGCAGAATTAGGCAAGTGGCAAAGAAACCTGAAAAATTCCAGTGACTAAGCCCTGTTCTTTATTTTATGCTTTAGCACATGACCATGTAAGTGGGTACCAGCTTTTAAAATATCTACAGGCCTTTCTCCCAAAACAATATCCACAAAACCAGCCCAATAAACTGCAGAGATCACCTTTTAATTTTCTGTAATCAGATTTAATGAAGCTTGAGTATTGTGTTCTTTTAGCTCACTTGGGGATATAAAAGCATATCAGAGCCACACCAGGATAGAATCATAGAACCATAGAAGTGTTTTGGTTAGAAAAGGCCTTTAAGATCATCAAGTCCAACCATTACCCCAGCACTGCCAGGTCACCACTAAACCATGTCTGTCAGCACCACATCTCCACAGCTTTTAAACACCTCCAGGGATGGGGACTCCACCACTGCCCTGGGCAGCCTCTTCCAGGGCTTGACAACCCTTTCAGGGAAGAAATTTTTCCCAATATCCAACCTAAACCTCCCCTGATGCAACTTGAGGCTGTTTCCTCTTGTCCTATTGCTTGTTACCTGGTAGAAGAGCCCAACCCTTACCTGGCTCCAACCTCCTTTCAGGGAGTTGTGAGTGAGAAGATCTCCCCTGAGCCTCCTTTTCTCCAGGTTAAATAACCTCAGGTCCCTCAGCTGCTGCTCATGAGATTTTAGCTCTAGACCCTTCTCCAGCTTCATTGCCCTTCTTCGGACACACTCCAGCCCCTCAATGTCCTTCTTGGAGTGAGGGGCTCTGGAATTCTAACACTCTTTGCCATTCTCTGACTCTAACAGAGTACGACAAGAACCTGGGTGCACCTGGTGGATAATGCAGAAGGGTGGGAGGTTGATGTGTACCTCGAGGAGCATTGATTTTGGGTGAGAACAGCCGGTAATTTGAACAGCATGATGCCGACCCCAGCTGATGATGCTCCTGTCACTGTTTCCTTAGCCACCTATCACAGCAAGAATCGCTCGGAGTAATGAAGGACGGAGCTGAGCGCTGGTCTCCGGTGGGAGCCCGGCCGGGGGCGGGGGGGCTGCCGGGGCTCCCCGGGGCCGGGGAGAGGCTCCGGAGGCTCCGGGGGCGGGCAGCCAGACCCCTCTTCTGGGCAACCGGCCCCCTCTTCTGGGCAAGCGGCTCCCTGCACGGGCGGCTCTGCCGGAGGAGCCGGGAAGCGGCTCCCGGTGTTCCCGGTCGCGATAATCGCCGCTTCCTCTGAGCCAGCCGAGGCGATAGCGGAGTCGTGTCATAGAGTCATGGGCTGGTTTGGGTGGGAAGGGACCTTTAAAAGTGATCTGTCCAACCCTGCAGGGAGCAGGGACATCTGCAGCTAGAGCAGGTTGCTCAGAGCCCCGGCCAACCTCGCCTGGAATGGTTCCAGGGATGGGGCATCGACCATCTCCCTGGACAACCTGGGACGGGCTCTCACCACCCTCAGAGTGAAGAATTTCTCCCTCCTATCTCAACTAAATCTCCCTCTTTTAGTTTAAAACCATCACCCCTTGTCCTGTTGCAGCTGGCCCTGCTAAAACGATTGTCCCCATCTTTCTTGTCCCCCTTTAAGTACTGAAAAGCCACCAGAAGGTCTCCCCAGAGCCTTCTCTTCTCCAGGCTGAACAACAGCAACTCTCTCAGCCTGGCCTCACAGCAGAGGGATTCCACCCTCAGATCATTTTTGTGCCCTCCTCTGGCCCCACTCAAACAGGTCCATGGTAGTAAACACTTGCAAGAAAAAACAGCCTCTCTCACAAAGCAAAAGATCTCCTGGAAAGAATCATAGAATGACTTAGGTTGGAAGGGACCCTAGAGATCATCTAGTCCAACCTCTGCCATGGGCAGGAATGCCTCTCAACTAGACCAGGTTGAAAGGATGAAAGTCAGAAATTTCTTTGGCCCTGAAAACACACAAGCTGGATGCTGGAGATGAGCTGAAGATGCCTAAGAACAGCACACGCTGACAAAAGGTCTTCAGATAAGGGAGAGGTTTTGTCCAGTTGTTTGTCAGCCAAGCTCAAACCCTGAGCTATCCGAGTTCTGTCTAACAATCCTGAACCACTGTGCTATAAAGAGAAGGAAAAAGAAATCTGTGGAAGTTTAAAAAGTATCTTCTGACCCACTACAGCTGTATTTGAGCTACCACTTGCTGAGGCTTGAAAAAAAGAACAAGAAATAAGAGTTTCCAGGTTTTTATCCCAGGAGTGTTTCCTTCTTTCCAGGACATAACATGTTGCAGGGAAAGCCCTTGGTTTGTGCAGTCACCTTCTTATCAGGTATTTTCCTCATCTCTTAGCGGATGCAACTTTCAGAAAACAGGGCTGGATCCAAGAGGTCAAATTCCGACCATTACAGACATTAAAGGATTCTTTAGTCAGTGAAATGTAGATAGGAAACATGTCACATTTCATAATAATTTGTCACCACATTGATTAATTTGGATAAATAAATTAATTCAGCAGGCACTACAGGCATTAGCTTTCTTCACAGGTGTATTAGAGAAAGGTACTTCATATGTAAGAGTGGGGACAACATTTTATTTCCTTTTATGCTGAATTCAGCTATAATTTATTTGCAATAAATGGTTCTGCATCTTTAAAATCATACAGAATTTTATACTGATTTATTTTGTGTTCTACTGGTATTTATTGATAGTAATACAAGCAAGAGAACACCTTTTATATAGACACGATATATGTAAAAGAATACAAGTTAAGGAAGAGGTAACCAAACCATCAGCTTCAAAAATCTAACCTTAGCTTTAGGAAGAAGTTCTTCATTCTGAGGGTGGTGAGACACTGGTGCAGGTTGTCCAGAGAAGTTGTGGATGCTCCATCACTGGATGTATTCAGGACCAGGTTTGATGGGGCTTGGAGCAACCTGGTCTAGTGGGAGGTGTCCCTGGCCGTGACTTGGAACTAGACGATCTTTAAGGTCCCTTCCAACTCAAACCATTCTATGATTCTATGAAATGCAGTTTTTCTACAGCTTAAGCAAATGTTGATGATAATAATTTGTAGTTTTTATTAAGAATTCTGAAACCTGATGAATAAAATTCCTGAAAGAAACTTCTTTGAGTTTAAAGAGACTGTCAACATGAAGTATTGACAGTTTGAGGTGCTTTATGTTAATTATTTTGGTTGCAAATTGATGTGCTTGGTAGAGCTACTTAAAAGGGAGAGGGGCTGCACTTCTAATGTTGTATTGAACTCTGCCCCATGCCACCAAACTGGGGAAGGAAATGCTCCTGGGTTTCAGCCTGTGGTATGGAAGCCCAAACCCATCCCTTGTTTTGGTAGCAAATCCCATGTGTTAGGTAGAGACCACTGAGTGGGGCTGGTGGCTTTGGGCTGCAGCCGCTGCCACTGCCTCTGTGGGAGCTGGATTTGATTTTTGAGATATGTTTTGACTGGTAGTTCATTTAGGTAACACAGCTAATTCCCTTTCCAGCACACAGGAGAAACTCTTACATCATCACCTTGTGGCACCGAGCCCACGAAACCGTGTCCCCTGTGGGGACAGGCTTTGATTTTGAACTCACACCTTATTAACGACTGGCATCGTTGCCAGGCTTGTGACTTCATTCACACGGGCCAGTTTTGCTCCAGAATACCTCACGGAACTTCTCCTGAAACCCTCGTGCCCTGGGCAGGGTTACGTCTTGCCATACGCCATGGGGCCAGGGGCCACCAGTGAGGGCTGATGGAATAGAGCCCTTCCTCCTTGCTCCACTGACCCCTTTCCTCTTGTTTACACCAGGACCATGCTGCAGTTATGCAGTTCCCAAGTGTGTTCACAGCTAAACGTTGCTGCTGCCTTGCTGGGAAATACTGTCTTGCTCTCCTGATTGCCCTTGAGGTAGAGAAACCTGCAGGCAATTCACAGGTGGTTATTTGGCTCCAAGGTGGCTCCATGGTGTGGGTGCATTGGCCAGCAAAGGGATGTGGAGAGCCATTCCATGGGTTGGATCTCCAGAGGTCCAACCATTCTGTACCATTCTGTGATTCATCCCAGGCTCATTTGAGGTCTTGGGAAGCTTTGGAAACCACCTGCACCTCTGCTAATCACTGTGTTGGCAGGAAACACTCCTGTTACCTTCTTCAGGGATACACAGGATTGCAGTGGAGAGGTGCAGAGATGTACATACATCTCTACTGGTAAATGCTTTCACCAAGATCTCTAGACATCCTCCCATTCAGAAGATGATGAGGAGCTCCAGGCTGCGGGCAGAAGCAGCCAGGTCATGGCCCGAGCACCAGGTTACAGCCTTCAAAGGGAAGATCTTGGCTTCCAAAGGAGAAAGTCTTTCTCAGACAAATGTTTGTTTTAAAAGTATTTTCTGCCTGAGCCTCTATGAAGAAGAACTAGGGTTGGTTGGTTTGTTTGTTTTCCTCCCAGCCGTTGGGATCTAAGCCTAGATTTGTTTTTAGCATGGTATAAGGAATGGGAGCAGTTCTGCTCTGGTTAAAGTCAGTGTTTGCCTTTAGAAAGAGCTTGCAAATGAAGCAAACAGTAACAAACACTAAAGTGGGAGGAGGTACCAGGGCCAAAGTAAGCTTATTTAATGGTCCTGTGACCTAAGCCATAAATGCAACCTCTTCCTAATTTCTGAAGATATAACTTATGGTACATTTAGGGCTAATTAGAGAAATGTCTTAATTTCTTGAACTGGTGGTGAAGTATGAACTGGTTCCTTTGCATTTTTAATTATCTTAGTTAATTCTGGAAGTCAATGAGAGCAGCTCACTCGGCACTCACCTCCTCAAGTGGGTCCAGAGAAAGGCCACGAAAATGATCAAGGGGCTGGAGCACCTCCCGTGTTGAGGACAGGATGAGAGTTGGGGTAGTTCAGCCTGCAGAAGAGAAGGCTCCAAGGAGACCTTATTGTGGCCTTCCAGTAGCTAAAGGGGGCCTAGAGGAAAGCTGGGGAGGGACTCATTATCAGGGAGTGTTGTGATAGGACGAGAGGTAACGGATTTAAACTGAAAAAGGGTAGATTTAGATTAAATATCAGGAAGAAATTCTTTACTGTGAGGGTGATGAGGCACTGGAACAGATTGTACAAGGAAATTGTGGATGCTCCATCCCTGGACGTGTTCAAGACCAGGTTAGATGGGGCTTGGAGCAACCTGATCTAGTGGGAGGTGTCCCTGCCCATGACTTGGAACTAGATGATCTTTGAGGCCCCTTTCAACCTAAACCATTCTATGATTCTAAGTAATGCTGTTGCTTTTTGAAGGGGGATCAGACTGCATCAGGAGTGGGACAAGACACCTGGAAGAGGACAGTGGTAGCTGTGGAAGTGCAGGTGAAGTACAAAGTACAGAGAACAAGATGAATCTCCAAGAAGTGCTGCTACTGCAAGAGCAAGACACTAAACCAATACCTCAAAACAAGTTCATAACTGACTTATTGACTTTGGACCTGTATGTAAATCTCCCAGAGATCATCAATAGGATAATTTTGGTATTAAGCATGAAAGCATCACAGCATTGCAGCAAATTTGTTATCTGTGCCCTAAATTCACAAGGTTAACAAATAGAGCCCAGGGGCTGGTTAAGGATGGCAAGGTCACCAGAAGTGCAGATAACAAAGCAGCAAATCAGTGGAGAAAAAATGGTAATATGGGTAAATGGGAACGTGCCAGAACCTTTTCTATTTACTGGGCACCTCAGTAACGAGCTGAGCATGTTCCATCAGGAATGTGCCATACAAAAAACCAATCAAAAGTAATGTCCAAGTCAGAAATTGGGTTCTGTTGATGCATTAGTAGCATCTACTAGCAAAGAATACTCAAAGCAAGCTGTGTGTTGGCAGAATTATGGCAGTGTTTTTATAGACTGTTCTGCTTACAACCTAAAAAGAAAAAAAAAGGCAATAAGGGCTTGAAAACATTTGTTTTTACTGATCAAAATCCTGTGTATTGGGCACTAGCGCAGAGTTACGGTAAGGCTGAACTTTTCACATCTCATTCACAAGTGATGGGACGGGTTAGAAAGCTGATGTTTCAGTTGTGGCTTGGTCCTACCCTATTGTATTTTATTATAATTACCCTGGTTTGAGGGTGAAATTACTGATGAAGTGGCGCATGATTCCCATGTCAACATAAAACCTCTACAAACAAGGCTTTGGTCTCTAAAATACACACATCACAACATACTATCCTATCATTTACATCTGACAAGACATAGCCAGTGTTTTGGTTGGCCATCAAAGACGAGGGAAGAGCCAAGTTTCCAATAGCTTCACTTTCCAAACTCAAAATGAGACTTCAAAAGCTGTCGAAATGCAATACAGGACCGTGAAGTCCTATACATACAATATCAAGTCTTGAGAAGGGAGAACTGTGGGTGCAATTATTGTTATGCGAACTGACATCGTTTCTGGAAATTGCTTGGGATTTGTGAGGAAGCCTGTAAAAATCTTTTCCATCTGTTCTTTCTCTGGGTTATTTTAGGGTGCTTTTATAGAAAGACATCCACAATGTATCATGGCCACAATAGATAATGCTCCAAATGCACATTTCCATGATCAAGCTATGTTTAAAGTTAATATGAACACTGATTTCCCTAAAGAGGTATCCAAAGCGAGGGCTGGGAGCGGCTGAAGACTCAGAGTGATAGTCTTGGCTAAATCTGAGGAAAGGAAAATTCACTCTCTGAAGAGTGAACGTTGTCTTCCTGTTCAGTGCAGATCTGAAGCCTGGGAAAGGCCCGAGTTGTTCTTCACAGAGGCAGACTTCAGCAGAACAGGATCCGATGCGCGGAAATACCCATCGCTGCGAGCACCCATCGTCTATCCCGCAGGAATTAGGAGGCTGCACATCCTGTGGGAAGAGCAGGATGGTTATTACAGGTTAGTTCTTAGCCAGCCAAGATGCTGACACCATGCAAAACGTGGCTCTGGACCAGTTAAGACCATACTTTCCTCATGCTGACTTGGTTATCCAAAAGGTCAGGCACACCAGACCTTTGCTTCAGGGCCTTGAGCAACCTGGTTGAGTGGGAGGTATCCCTGTCCATGGCAGGGGGCTTGGAACTAGAAGATCTTTAAGGTCCCTCCCAACACAAACCATTCTCTGATAAAAGTGCTTATAATACTAATATGTAAGTGAGATGTAGTGGTTCGAATTACAGATAAAAAAATCCCCAGAGGACCAGGGCTCCAAGTGATGGTATAGGCAGCAGGAGTGTGAGACACCTGGCCTGCAAGCAAAGATGTCATCTTTAAGGGGAAGCAGCAGACCTCTTTCTGCAACACCTATTGCATGTGAGGCACTGAATTTTGCAGCATCACTAGCCCCATTGCCCAAAACTGGAGAGCAAGCTAAGGGCTGATGTGGTCTTTGAAGTGCTGCAGCCTCAACAATTAACCTTGTGAGCAAGTGGTGAAGGAGTTGAAAATAGAAACAAACACTTGGCTGAGAACTCTGGAGAAGTTTGTTTGGGTACTATCCATAAGCTACTGCTAAGTTTCCATCACAGAAGGAAGGAAAGTGAAGGGGCTTGTAGCTCTTTGTTTGTTTGGAGACTATCCATAAACTACTGCTAAGTTTCCACCACAGAAGAAGGGAAAGTGGAGGGGCTTGTAGCTCTTTGTTCCATAATTAAGGGCATTTGTGCACTTCTGAAGAGAGATGATTTTTTCATCCTGCATATGCCTTAAGTCTGAAAGAACCTTACTGTACCTGTGCACTGCTGAAGCTCCTGCAGACCTGTGGTGCCAAGACACTACCTCCATATCCTCAAGAGATTTTCAGAGTAGGAGTGGCAAGCTGGCACCAATCTTCCTTAGTCTATGGAGGATGAACGTTGCTCCACCTGTCTGGAGGACTTCTACAAGCAAAGAAGTCGTAAAACATAATTAGAAGCTGGCAGGATCTTGAAAAAAATCACATTCTAGTGTATCATTGTCTGCTTTTACAAGGATGTCTATACAAGGAAAAAGTTGGATTCCCTGGCCCCTCTCTTAGGCCCAGGACTAACATCTCCAAGCCCTGGGTAGGATGTGTGCAGCTGCTCAGTTCCGTGACAATGGGTCAGTTTCTCAGCCTCAACTTCTTCTCGTCCTCTGTCATCTCCGAATATAGTGTGGAAGCAAATTGTTATTTTGCTTTTTAGACACCAGATGCAAATCTAGGCATGCAGCCAGCTCCATGTATCCTTGAACAGAAATAATGAGACGGACCTTCTGGGAAGAGCGAGCGAGGAGTTCAAAGGGCAGATAGGCTTCCAGCTGCAGTTCTGTTGTGCTTACACAAGCCTCAGCACCCACAGCAAAACTCAAAAACCACTGGAAAATAAAGTTGAGCCCAACTGCAGGTAGTTAGACTATCATCAGAAAGGAGCAAACTGTTATTGATGCATTAGAGTTACCAGAGAGATGCCACCAGCCATGCTAAACACAGCATTAAATGTGGCATCACGTAGAGTGGAGCTTGACATGTCATCTCCTGAGAGCATCTGAGGGGCATCCAGGCTCAGCAAATAGTCATGGGGCTGCTGAGTTCACTTCACCCTGTTGAACTGTGAATAAATATCAGATGTGGAGGGAAGGGAATGAAGAGAAGAGCTTTGTTTGCTCAAGTGTGGGCTGAGAAGAAAAGCAGACATCTCTCTCTGCTTCTAAGAGAAGCACTGTAGGACAGGTGAGGACTAGGGACTGCTGCTCCTAAGAATTGAAGCACAAATTGTTGTTAATAAATTGCTGTTGCTTTGAGCTGATGGTGCTAAATCTGCTTTTCCTGAAGAACCTAGCAACAAAATAAGGCCTTTCTTCTTCTTGTGCCAGCCTGGGGCCTTGCCAGTGGAATTCCCTAACACATTTCCTAACCCTTGGTTATTTGTCCTTCTGGCACACCCAGCAGGGAGGTTGGTTGAACTTAGGGACATGATGAAATCTGTGGGTGCTGAAGGGGTTGAAGGTTGTTTCCTTATGATGATCTAGCTTTCTATGCCCTTCCAGCCTAAGGGTGCTGAGGTTGTCCTCTGCCTCCACAACTTGTTTGCTCTCTTGAGTCTCTTACATCGTCGTGGTTTGGGCAAGGAAATGGAGTTTTCTTTGCTTAAGAAACCCATAAGGTAAGGACTCTGTCCCACTTGAAGCTTTTGAGATTTGTCCTGGCTGAAGAAGACTTCATCTATTTATTATATGAAAATATTTTACATGCAAATCTATTTTGTTGGGGGTTTTTTTAAGGTACATACTAAAGAACCTCAAATCCTTTCATCCAGGAGAGTGTAAGGCACAGATTTATGTCAACGTGTGATAAACTCAGGGACTAAAAAACATGGGAAGTGTTGCAGTGAGAGCAACAGGGTTTTTCCTTTAGGTTTTAAGTTTGGGGTTATGTATCTGGACTATATGCTTATAACTTCCATGAAGTTACATATAAGTTATATACATATATAAAAGTTATATATCAGCTATATGTAAGCATATAGAACCAGCTGCTTGTAAGCTTTAACCCTTTCCAGATGAATTGTGCTTCACCCCATCATTTGGAGGAAACCAGAAGAAGATGTCACAGTGCAGACACGGGGTCCTGTTACAATAATTAGGCATAAAATAAATGTATTTGTTTTCCAGTGGTCAAAGTGGGGTTGGAAACTTTACATTACTTGTGGCTGAAGAATATTTTGGTCACTAAGAGAGACTATGTACTCACATGGTTGGTATGATCTGTATGTTTAATAGGGTGTGCAATATAAGATTTTCCTTAGCTTATTAAAAATGCTCATGAATAAAATGCATGGATATTTTTTAATTTCATAAAATTAAAAAAATTCAATGTAACTATGAATTACATTGCCATATTCTTGCTAAATGGCATATAGTGAATTTTTTTTAGTACCTTTTTTCTACAGATATACACCAGCAATGAAATACAATATATTTATACTATAATACAATATTCTTATTTCTATTTCTATTTCTATTTCTATTTCTATTTCTATTTCTATTTCTATTTCTATTTCTATTTCTATTTCTATTTCTATTTCTATTTCTATTTATTTCTATTTCTATTTCTATTTCTATTTCTATTTCTATTTCTATTTCTATTTCTATTTCTATTTCTTTCTATTTAAGGGTTGTTGAACATTACAAATCTGATAGGACTCATTCTGATATGATGCTAAACCTTGTACAACAGAAATGTTTGTATAACGAAATGCAGAAATAACACAGGTTTTTAATGAGTTTATAGATGATACCTATGCAATTGTCCCATTAAAAGTTGTGCTGTGTTTTCTTGATAGAAAAATCAAGGCAGCTGCTCCCTTTGTTAGACAGAAATCCATAAACCAGACACTACAGGGGAATTTCTGGAAGTGACTCACTGGGAGAACAGGCTGGTGAAGGATGAGGTGGGAAGACAGACAGCAGAGTCATCATTAAATTCTAAGCAAAAGGCAGATAAAATCTGTGAAATTGTGGCCTTCGGAAATAATTGTTAACCCAGGCCATAGAATAATTGGTTTTAATTAAAACAGGCAGCTCCATTTTCCCTGGAGTCAGCAAGATGAATTGGGAGGCCAGGATTTTAGACTGAATTTTGGCACAAACTGAAGGGAGGCTCGAAACTCTCTGAAGTAAAATTCTGTCAATAAGCACATCTAAAGTGAAAATCCTGAAAAAATAAAAACATTAAAGTAACTGATTAATTATGATTAGCTTCTTTATGTGTCTCCATGGGGTACAATCTGCAGACAGCTAAATTTTGGGTAATAAAAGTAAGAGCTGATGTCAATGCACGTTAACTCAGAGGAGTAACAATTTCACTTTTTGCTGTACTAGGGGAAATTTTCAAAGAATGCTGACAAACCCCATATGAAGTCCCACTAGTTTTTCTTCTGTTGTTTCCTCACATTCAAATACATAAACAAATTGATATGATAACCAACCATAAAGTTTTCCACAAGTTACGTTTGTTTAAAGAGTATTATCATGGCACCTTTAGTGGGTATTTTCACTGTATGAGCCTTCATGTGGTCCTTTGTGACCCCTCCAAAAACCTCAGGGCTGCTTTTAATCATACTTACAGGTTATCAAATAATGTTTTTTCTAGTCTCCTGTTCTTATTTTGGCCGTGCTGTCCATACACAGGACCCTCAGACACACATCTGTAAACACAAACACTCATATTTATATATGTATGCACATCTATATGTAGATATACAAAGGCGTAGCCATTAACTTGTTTCCCAAGAAGATAAACCATATCCAGGATATGCTTGGCTTGATTATTCTCCACTTTTTTCCTTGCATAATGCTCTTCAATAAAAGTCTGAAGGCAAAACCACTTCATGGTAAAAGCAAAGGACACCTTGGGCAACCCTCTGAGCTGCAGGAATTGCTCTCCTGAAGCCAACAAGGTGTAAAGTCTGTAGAAGACTTAATAATTCAGTTTGGTGAAATAATATGGGGATGGGGAAATCAGGGGATCCACTACCTCACCCTGCTAAATATGCAGTCACAGCAAAGGGTTGTATAGATGATTATATCAGGAGCAAAGAAGAGCAAAACCTCCTTTGGCACAGCAGAATGCAAAGCAAACCCTTCAACCTTTCATCTCAATCTTTGCTTTATGGGCTTTCGTCAGACACCCTAATGGTTACTATGATTTTCCTTTGGGGAGGTGGGGGAGGGGGGTGCATGTATTTAGAGAATTTGGAGCCTAATCTTAGAAAAGCTTATTGTCCTAGTGACCAGCGTGGCTGCTTTTTTGCTGTGTTTTTTGTTTTCCTAGCGGCTAAAAATAATTTAATTGGTTTGTGTTAGCAAGAAACGCTTGGGTTTTCTTCTGTGCTGCCATGTGGCATAGTCTGGGATGTGGGTTTTTAATGGCCCGAGTAGTTTGTGCTTTGTCCCCACAGTATCATCACCACCACATGCTCCAATGTACCCTTTTGTTTGTACAAGAAAACGAAACCTCCAGGCACTGGAGCCTTTCTTTTAATAACTCTTCCACCTGCCAGACCCAAGTCAGAGCTGGACTATAGAGCTTTCTAGGGTCACTTCATGCTATGGCAGAAAGCAAAGATTAAAAACAACAGGAGTTGCTCACAGGTGCCTTTGGGACTTGCAATCCCCTTTTGTGATTCTGGGTTTTATTAATATTTTAATACTGGACTTCAGAGGTACCTTCACATATTAAAAGACATCCAGGTGGAGGACAAGGCTTCCAATGTCTGAGTTCAAACAGATTTATGGACAAAAGGAGCTGCATGACCCTGGTGCTGAGTTATTGTTCGTTGCAAATAATGAGCCTGAGAAACTGAGCAAGAGCTGCTGGCTCAGGCTGCCAGCTATAAATCTTTTAACTTGTAGTAGCAGTTGAAATTATACACGCTGCAGGTCCCTAATCGGCCAACCTCTTGGGCCTGGGAGGGAAGAAAGGCAGGGAGGGGGAGGAAAGAGGAAAGAGCACTCACCTGGTAGTCATATATTACCTGGCATTTTTATTCTAGTTCCTGTGAATCATCCTCTAGCTTGGAGGATAAGGCAAGATGTGTCTTATCCCAGAATATATGAAGACCCTTATGCTTTGTTACTGGTTTGTGTTTCCCTGGGTCAAGCCAGATCGTGCTTTCATGGTTTAACCTGTAAAATTCCAGCTTCTAATCTTGCTCAAGGAGCAGATTTGAGCTCAGGAAGGAAACTGGGGAGTGTGGAAGAGCTGGTTGTGTTACTGAGCTCACTAGTGTGATGGTCTCTACTCTCAGGGCACTATAGGAAAGTATCTCTTGGAAGAAAAGCACAGCTAATGATATATTGTACAAAACCCCCCTCAGCCCTATTGTCCATATATATATGGATCATTTGGATCTGCAGAGTTCCTGAACAGGAACTGTTCATGAAGATGGGAATAACTTTCTCCTTTTTGTTGCTGCACTTCCCCCCCAGCTCAGAGGGACAAAACTTCCCTTGCAGAAAAGTCTTTGCTACTGTCTGGGACTCTTAAAAGACCCTCTGCCTGATGCAATTAAAGTTTTGTGTCAAGATTCATGCTTCTTACAGGCTTTCATGGTGCTCCAAATGAATTGACTGCAAGGCTTTTATTATGGCTGCTCCAACCATGTGAAGTTTGCTTGCTCTGGTATCAAACTCCTTCATGTTTTGCACTTAAAACTGAAAAAAAACTCTATCCATGTGTTTCCAAGGAGCATTTTAAATCTGATTTTATTTGCTATGACCATTTAATTTGCGTATGGGTTGGTGAATGATGTAAAAATTTTCTTTACCATGGGATTGTTCATTGATAAAAACTTTAGTATCCCCCTAAAAATGTCTCAATGTATCATTCTTTAAATGAAAACAGCAATTTATCAAATGAGTGACTGAAAAAGTAATTTATTCTCAATCTCAATGTAGTAAAGCACAGGCTTAGGTGTGGATGCTCAAGGGTGGTTATTTTCTTGTACTCTATCCAACACTTGAAAAGCTCATCTAACAACATTCTTAATTAAAGCACATATTTAATTTAAATCAGTCAGTATCCATGCTGAGTTTTCCCTGTGCTTTAGGAGGCTTGGGGGTATGTGTACAGTAAGTGCAGGCACAGAGCTGGCAAAGTGCAGGAGAGCCAGAGGAAACACTAACCCACCACAATAAGACCTGAACTATGGATCTGACTCAGGGAGCAAATTTATGAGTGAATGTTAGAATGTGGCTAGGAGCTGGGGTATGGAAGCCACCCTGACCAGCCAGTTAATGCTGCTGAACGATGAAAACCATGATGATTACATGGTTGTATTTGCCTTTACAGCCATAGGAAATCTGTGGTAAAGCACAAACTGAAAAGCCAGCACAAAAACACTATCAGGATCTCCAAATGGGTGTCAGGTTTTTAGAAGGACATAAAGAAATTGTTTTTCAAACCTTTTTTTTTTTTTAATCTGCTTTGGTGTCCTAAAGAATAGAAAGGCCCAAAGCTGTAGGTGAGAAGTTTATGAGCAGCCCCTAAGACACAATCCATATTGCTCTGCCCTGGGAGGAGATGGGGAATTGCCTTCTGAGCTGCTAACAGGGACAAAAGACTCCCTGAAAGTGCAGCCTGGGTGACTCCCTGCAAACCCTGCTGTGACCTGAAGAGCATCAGTGTCAGCAGGAGCAGAGGGAGAGGGCAGGAGCTGCAGGTCCTGTAGGTAGCCCTGGAAGCAGGAATTCACCTGCCTGGCCCATCACAGAATCATAGAATTGTTTAAGTTGGAAAAGACCTTTAAGATCATCAAGTCCAACCATTAACCCAGCACTGCCAGGTCATCACTAACCCATGTCCCTCAGCCTCACATCTCCCCGGCTTTGAACCCCCTCCAGGGATGGGGACTCCACCACTGCCCTGGGCAGCCTCTTCCAGGGCTCAACAACCCTTTCAGGGAAGAATTTTTTTGTCAAGGCAGAGTACTAAGGCATGGCATGGTCTTTGAGTTCTCCTAAAACCTTGACTTACCTTCCAAAGTTTCAGAAGTCAGATCATTGAGCAGGTTTAGGCAGCAAGAAGAGGGGTTACATAGTGCTCCTTGAATTCTTTATAACCTTCCAGCTCTACTCTCAGCTACATGATGGTTCCTAGGGAAGAAGGGAAGAGGAGAGGGTAAAGATTTTGCTAAATAACTTGGGCTTTGCCTGCAGATTTTTTTGAGGGTAGTCTCTGACCATTTGCCTACAGCCTGGTCCTTTTTAATAAATCAGCAAAGGCTTGCAACATAATTATGACAGCTTGCTTAAAATCCCCAACTTGAAGCAACTGTTGTTGCAGAAGGTGCAGCTGGAGAGGGAGGTGGTGAAGGGTGACCAGCACTTGCTCTGCTCCCCGTCAGCCCTGGCTGTGTGGATCCCAAAGGAGCTGATGCAGAGAGCAGGAAAACTCCCTAAAATACCAGTGGCTTTTGCGGACAGGCTGTTACCTTTCCAGCAGGCTGGGATCCTTCCCATGAGGATGCTTTGCGAGGACCTGTCTCCCTTCAGCTCTCTGGGTGGGAAGCTGATGTCTCATGAAGCTCCTCACAGTGTTTTGTTTTGTTACTGGGAGCCTGAAGCTTGAAGACCGTGACCAAGGGCCCAAGGGATTCCCTGGGCAGCAGCCGCAGCAACAACCATTTGTTTTCTTTTGACAGCCTGCGGGGGCCCTGCAGGCAGCTCAAATCCACCAGTTGACTACAAGCTACAAACCACAACTTCTCTCCACTGTTTTAGAGCATGTACCTGACGGGAATATAAGCCCTGGAGGCCCTCGTTGTGTCTTCCCAACTGTTCTTTTGCATTTCACAGGGTTGGAGGTTTTTTCCCCCAAGATTTGCCTGGAGCTTGCTTGTAGTTTGGCTTTCCTAGAGGTGATGGGAGAAGCTCCAGCTGCAGCCTTCCCCTCTGGGGGTACCTAGAAGAATGGAAGGTCTTTCATGCTTCTTTCAAGTAACCTGGGCACCATCAGAGGTCTGCAGAAAAGTGTCCCCTAAAAGTGTCAAGAAAGAATGTGTGAACCAGGCTAGGAAATTACAGAAAGGTTGTCTCATCTCTGAAGCTTTCTGTGAGATTGTTGTTTTCACATCCAAGAGCATTTCCTAAAAAGCATAGCTAGAAAGAATTCTAAATAAATTTGAGCTGGAAGAAGACCATTTCTTCAATTTCAGTGGAAAACACTAGACCCCAGTGGCCTGTTCTGTCACCCCAGTAGGTCCAAGCAGAGCAAGGCTAAGCAGGTTGCTAGCACAGAGCTCATCATCACACTACTGCTAAAAACTCCTTCTTTTCCCAAAATATACAGGAAAAGTCTTGAAACTCCTATGAGATGCAGATAACTATTATAGAGAGGTGTTCCTGAAGTGATAGTGGACAGATGCTGGAAATGAAGGAATCCTTCTCCCCCACCCTTTGTTTTGGGTAGATTCAAGCCTCATTGAAGACAAAGAAATAATAATAAAAAAACAACCATACATACAATATATGGTTTGTAAAGCCCAACACTTATTTATGGATATGGCCAGACCTCATGGATCTTGCCACAGCTGATGTCTCACCTCTCAATTTCTGTGGAAGATGGGGAGTTTTCTGTAGGCTGCCTAGCAGACAGTATTCTCTGCTAAACTCAGCAGTGCAAGACCTGGATCAGCAGACGTTTGCTGGCTCTACCAAAGGCTCTCCTTAGCCTACACCACCAGGCTGGGAGGATGGTTATTACTGCATCGTGGTGACCAGCAGGATGTCTTTTCAATCTACTCCGTGATAAATTTACACAGGGGATGGATTACCCCCACCCCAACTGTGGTGCATGGTGCCTTTTACTCTAAAACTCCTACAAAACTACTGGAGACATCTAAATACAGCTGAACATCTCGAATGGTGGGTGTCCCACACTCAATCTGCTGCACGTTACAGTGAAGCCCTACCAGGGTCATCCTGCAAGGGGACAGAGGGACAAAACATGACACAGCCCTTACGGAGGGATTAAGGATGCCCATTTCAGCAGGAGAAGAGAAAAAGGCAGCTGCTTTATCATGAACAGGTAGGTCTGGAAGGCATTTTCTAGCAGCACGCAGCTACAAACACAATATTATTTCTAGAAACCACCCATGGCCTCAGTGCTGAAAGATGCAGCGGGGCCTCAGCATGAGGAACGTCAAGTTCTCGTGTTCCAGACTGCGGTTTCCTTACACCTTTCCATTTTGGCATGAGCCTGCAGAGCAACTCTCCATTTTTAATAGCTAAAGGTTAGCTGACGCACCCAGCATATTCTTGGGAATTGGTGGAGCTGCAATTCCAAGGGGCAGAGCTGGGAGCGGGTTGTATAGCTCACAACAAATGGGGCGACAAGCTGCAGGAGCCAGGAAATCCATTTTTGCCTCGCCTAGGGAGTGAGTCTCACTTTTTGCTTCAAACCCTGAAGATGCTGGTTAAAATTAGATGATTCATGTTGATTCACTACAGGTTTCAAAACAAAAAGCCTCCCTGGCCAAATTCTTTAGTGGGCAGGAGAGCCTTCTTTGTTAAACCCAAAAAAATCCTACAAACAAAAAGCACAACACACATGCACATTCACACACGCTTGAAAGTTACTGTTTTTCCCCTGGAAAATGTGGTTTCCCTAATTGAGGGTTGTAAGAAAGAAAAAAACCTTTTCAAGCATCCCACTCGGTTAGTCATTCCAGGGTGGGTCAGTCTTATCACATCACGTGATGTCCAGTAATGGTGATGCAATAAAACAGATGCTGTCCCAATGCCGTGCCACCGCTCAGCAGCAAACCCATGCCCATCAAACCACCATCCTCCTCGAGAAATCCCAAAACATCCCACCTCTTCCAAGCCCTCTGCTTCATCGTCTCTGCCTTCCCAAACTAAACACATGAGCGTTTCTTCTTGGGCAGCACATGAGCAGAGTGAGGCCTCAGCTACTGGGAATGCAGCCGGGTTGAAGTCCTCTTCTTCCACCTTCTTGGAAGAAGAGGTGGGAAAAAAATAAGATTTCCATAAATTGATTACAGTCTGGCAATCTGCACTGCCTGGCAATCAGCACTGCATGAAAAATCTCATACCACAGCAGGATCAACCCGCTGAGTCCTTCCAAGACACTCTGCTATCCCAAGAAAACACTGGGTTTACCCAAGGAAAGGAGGATGAGGACAAAGTGGTAGGAATTCTGTTTCTGGTGTGTGTATTTCTCATCTTCCTGATGTATGGAGACATAGAAAGGAAAGGGAATGTGCTTGTGCTGTGCTGTCAAAGGTAATAGCTAATTTATTTAAACATTTATTTCTATTAAGTAGCCCTCCATGATAGAGAATGTGGCTGTGTGAGGAGTTATAATCAGCTTTTACCCAATAAAGGAGAGAAAGCCAAATAAAAGTGTTCCACTCCAAGATTTTATTGCCACAGTTCTAGTGTTAGTGAGATATGAAGAAGTACAAGGATGCAATCAGGATGAGTACCCCTGAGCACAGCAGTCCCCATAGATCAGACCCTCTGAATAAGTGATAAGGTGTGATTTTTTCTGTTGAATCTGGTTTTACTTGAAAAAGCAGCAATATTTCTGCTAGAACATGACCAAGACTTTTCTTCATTCTCCAGCTGTCAACAACAAAGCTACAGCAACACTCTCATCTCCCTTGAAACACTTTCCTTAGATACACGTCCTACCAAGTTGTGCGTGAGTTTTCTACCTTATAAGTAAAGTTCTCTAAAAAATTCTGGGTATATAAGTAAACCCTAGTGGGAAAATGTGCTTCATCTCCAACTGGACTTCTCAAATTTGTAGACATGCCTTTTTTATAGCTAAACAAGTGGTACCAGAGATTGATTTGATGGTGTAATTGATGCCTGAAGAATGAAAAGCTGGGCTTTCAACATATGAATCCAGCTGTAGGGAGAAGAGCCCGTTACCATCAGCTTGATGCTCCAGAATGGAGCCACTGAGCAGAGAACAGCAGTTTTCTGAGCTAGGGTGGAGGGATGCAAAAAGCATTTGGAAGAGGAAGAGCAGGAACTGAGACCTGTCAAATTATAGAGAATGGAAATATAGAGACCATTTCCCTCCAGAGAAGAACTCTGAATCAAATACTTCAATACCCCTTATACAATAAATTGAGGTAACTTATTGCAGCCAGGAATGAATATGCAATCTTGATGCATTCACAGGGCTGTAAGAGGCTTCAAATCTCCATAAGATTATAGTCTACAGCCTTTACTGGAGACAGCAAAGACCTGCAACTGTGTGGTGTTTAATTTGGGAAGGGAACACATTTTCTGTTTGTTTATTTTTTATCTTTTATTTGCATTTTCTAGCCTCATCAAACATTTCTGCTTTGTGAATTTACCTGGGTGAGTTGTATGAAACCAACACAGAACAAGAGATGACCCATTCTGCTTGGAAGAGGCATCAGCATGAGAGTTTTGGAGCAAACTGAAGGAGTGTTGCAAAATCCCTGTGCTGTAGTGACGTGTGTTGCCTTTTACTAGTGTGCAGCATCTTTAAGCACTATACATGCTGGTTTTACTTGTTTCTCTGTGATACTTAGTAATTTTTGGACTTTTCTGCCCAAATTATGAGTGCAAGGAACTTTTTGGAGAAGTCCTGGAATCTAGAAGCATTCTGTTTGGTCGTTTGGCAGAGAACAACAGCATTGTGAGGAAATAAAACACTTCTTGAGGCTTAAAAATAGCCAGCGTTAACAGGTCTCTAATCTTGCACAGATCTGTCACTTGGGCAATGGAGTCATGAAATTGAGCACTGAGCACTTGCACTCTGCTCTTTCCATTCCTTAATAACTCACAGGGCTGGCCAAACAGACGGAAACTGAAATGCCAAAGATGTTCTGATGCTGTGTCAAAGAGGAATCAATCATTTTCCCATAGATGATGGCCAGGAATGGTGCCTGCCAGAATCTCAGTGGGAGGCTCTGAAGGCAGAGGCCAACTCATTTCACACAGCTCTGCAGCATGATGAAGTTTTCCAATGCCTGGTACCTTCTTTGATTTAACTATGGCTGTTTCATCTCGCTTTCTGCATTTCCAGTGTTGGATTACTTGCCTGCCTTCACCTCCAATCTCAGTCACAGGGCTTGGTAATAGCCAACACTTGGCAATTTATAGGTATGAAGGATGTTAGCCAGTGAGCTGATCATGGATTAGATCTTCTGTGTGCATGGACTCATAGGATCCCTCAGGCAGGAAGGGACCTCGGGATGTCTCTGCTCCAACAAGGGTCAGAGCTGAGTTTGGACCATGCTGCACAAGGTCTTAACAGCCTCTAAGGTGATGACCTCTCCTTAGTAACCTTCCCCTGCGCCCCAGAAAGCTACACTGAGGACTCACAAACATTCAAAGGCTTCCCCTATCTTTGGGTCATCCTTCTCCTGGTCTCATATCATTGTTACTGTTCACTGCCCCTCTTGAGGAGGGCTAGTGGAGACCTAAGGATTCTCTCTCTTGACCTAAGGAGTTATATTTAAGATGGGAAAGGCATAGGAGGTGCTAGTATACCATGGTCATGGCAGCACATGTGAACCCTGGGTGGGAGAAGAAAAGCTTTCACAGAGCCAGAAATGTGTACAACTTCTATTATCTATCTGCTAGAAATGACTTGTCCTTCTGTTTCCCACTCTTAGAGCTGTGGACTTGGAGAGGCAAGGGAGGAAACCTTCCCTTCCCAGAAATTTTAACCAAGCTGGATGAATTTCTGGGTGAGATCTGGAGTGGCTGACACTGATGGGAAAGATAAGGGTGAATGCTTTGCTTCACTGACTCAGACATTGCTCAGTTAACGTTACATTCAGCACTTGCAAGATCCCAGAACAACCCTTGTGGCTTTCCAGGTTTACTCCACTGAATACCAGCTCCTGGTAGGGCCAACGTGGAAGCAGAAGAGAGATGTGCACCAACAGACCCAAGTAATATGGGCCCCCACCACTGAGCTAGTGCTCTGCCACAAAATACAGCAAAGGAGTCTGAAATAAGCATGAATAAATTCAAGCTGGAAAGTAGAAGGTGTCTAACTATTAGAGTAGGGTGATCTTGCAACACCCTATTCATAGGAGCAGCAGGGGGCAAAAACCATGATTATTCTTAAGATGGAGCAACCCTGTGCTTGTGAAAGGGAAGTATGGTAATAAAAGGACCTGGCCTTGATGCTCCAAGAAATCCTAGTGCTTCCCTGTAGGAAAAGTGGGTTTAAGAAAGCTGATTATTCATATAGGGCAAAATAATTCATTTTTCTGTATTCTGGAGATGTGTTATAATGGGTGCCTGTAATGTGAGAGAGTGAGAAAAAACTCATAGCTTCAGATACAAAGTACTCCATCCAAACAAGGAATGCAGCCTCTCTATTTTTTAATTTGACTTGTGGTTAATGAAGCCCTGGGAACATGTTTCTTGCCCAATTAAGCATCAGTTATTACCAAATGTTTGAGGAGAAGTGTCATGTTTCTGGGTTGCTTTCTTGCAAAAAATCCCAACAACAAAACCTTTCAAAACCAGATGTGTTGCCTTATCTCCTATTGGGCAAACAAAGCTTAGATTTGGGGTTTGGGGCTTGATGACCTGTTTGTGTCACAACAGCTACCAGCATCTAAGACACATCCAGTGGTTTGAGTTTGGCGCCTGCACAGGGATAAAATCCACAAATATTAAAAGTGTGACTGCCAGAGCACTCACCCTCTCCTCTCTTGCTGCCAGCCCTGGCCCACTTGAAGATGTTCTGCAATAACCTCCCTGGATTTCTGTGTGTGATCAACAAAACCTTCGTGTCTCCCTGACCTTCCACTGAGGGTGGTCTCCTACAGCTGCTGAGCTAAAGATCAGTGATATGCTACTTACTGTCAGTTGGGAATTGGATTTATTTCCAGCCTGAAATGCCATTCCAGACAGTCCTTCTACAGAAGGTTGAACTGGTTAGTGCTCACCACAGCTATGAGTTGCCTTTCTCTGCTCTCAGTTGTCTGTCAAGCTGAATTCATCTCCTTCTGTCGTAGGCTCTGTGGGCAAAGCAAAAGCAGCAGATGTCATGTATCTTCACTGTGTTTCATAGAACACTCATAAATGAGCTAGGGAAGCATGGTCAAAATGAAATGGATATTCTGAGGGGACAAAGCTTCTAGAAGAACCAGAGCATCTGTCAAGTCAGAGGGATGCAGTGAGCAGGGGTTTTGTAGGGAATTACTCTGAGTCTGACTCTGCAACATCTTCATGAGTGACCTGATGATAAAGAATTGTCATAAATTTGCAAGTGACACCAAGCTGAGAAGGAGGACAAGGTTAGAACTCAAAGAAATCTTGCCAAATTGGAAACAAATTATGGAAACAAAATGCTTTTCAACAGGGACAAGTGTGGGGTGTGCAGACACTGAGGAGTAATGACCAGCTGGGCAGCATGTCAGTAGGAAAGGGACTACAACAAAGTTGCAGAGCTACAAGAAAAGCAAAAACTGGGCTGCATAAACAAGAGGGTGACCCATAAGACACACGGATGGAAAAACCCAACCATGGTGGTGCAGCACAACCAGAGTTGAAGCTCTGCACATTAAGAAGGACATGACTACTTGGAAAGAGTCCAGAGAAGAGTAAAGAGAAGAAGTCTTTGAAGAAAGATTGAATTTATTTGTTTCTCCTGAAGAAGGGATGTTTAAGCAGGGACATCACAGGCTGCTTCAGTGGTGAAGGGAACAAACATTTTTTGATACTCATAGGGCAAGACAAATGACTGTAGACTAAACATCAGCTAGGACACACCTAGGAGCAAAGCATGAGATGATAAAGGATCAGGGAAGGCAGTGAGGTCTTCAGGTTTGGAGGCTGCCAGGAGCAGACTGGTTAAACCGCGAGCTGGAAATCACTGACCTGGTCAAACAACACTGGGAAATATGGCTGAGGGCTCAAAGCTATCTTAGAAATGAGCCTGAACCACTTCAAAGAAACTAGAGCTTCACAGCTCTTTTTCAAGCCTGCCTGGAAAGGCTGGGCAGTTGTCCTGTGAGGAGAAGGGGCTGTAGGATACCACTTGAAAGCAAAGGTTTAATGCTCACCCTGCAATGGTGGCAATAAAAATTCTCTGTGCTAGTGTCTGGTTTAGTCTCCCTCTTCTCACCATTGCAACATAACCAGGAAAGTATTTATCCCACATGTCTTAGGTTGGAGCACTTGACCTCAGGATGAAGAGAGAAGCTGTAAAAAAGGAGATACGGAGTTTAGTTTGGGTTGGTTTATGTCTCAGAGTACATGCAAAATAAAGCGTCTATGCCAAAAGGGCCCTGAACTACCCAGAAATCAGGTTCTTAGATAACTACAGAGGCTGTCATCAAGCATCATCACCACACTGGATATGTTAAGTATGATTAAGCTCCTTTCAGGTACCATCCAGGCCTCTCCTAACAACTACATCAGTCTGGGGGTTATGGGATACAGGATCAAAATCAGCCCTGTGGATTCTGTGTCAACTGTTCCATAATACCTATAAAAAGTCCTGAAAAGACAGAACCTAATCTGAGTGCCACCAATAGGTCCAGCAACATGGAGTAGTGAAGGTTAATCACAGAATTAGCATCTCTTAATCGGGGTCTTCCTCATCCCTTACACCACAGCAGGCTGTGGATGAAAGAGATTTCCTACCTGGGACTAGTTCCAGTCTCAGCAAATTCAGCGAACAAAATCCTTGCAGGGGAAGGTATTGCTGAAGTGGTCAAGATCCTAAAGATCTGAGAGATTTATAGAGCTGCATAAGCAGGTTTGTACATGAGATTGCTGGGCTGAGAAGGCACGCAAACCCCTGGAATGCTTTCATTGCAACCAGATGGTACACAAGAGAGGGGAGAAGTCAGATGGGAAACCATTAAGAGAGGGAGGTCAAATATCAGCCACTGAGGTGGTAACATCTGGATGTTTGGGAAGAAATTCACAAGTCTCTTAGAGGGAGTGCTTCATTTTCAAGTTAAAGAAGTGCAGAGATGATGGAAAAACTCCTTCCTTAGCAAGTTTTTGTTATCTAAATAACAGCTCTTGTAATGATCAGCACCTTCTATATTCAATGTCACAATTTTCCATCTGTTTGCTGATTAACAGTGATGCTGACAGGTCTCTTTCAGCTCCATCACACACTGTATCTCCTAGACCTTAATGTGGGGATCTCTTCTCTTCCCCTGCTTGCTTTTAGAGCAGCAAAAGCAGCAAGCAGTGTTTGCCATACTGCCAGATCTGAGTTTAAATGAATTTACAACTGCTAATGGAAAGAAACCTCATTTCGCAGGTTTCTTGATCAGGATTTCATGAATCAATCTGGTTGTGCCTTTGCCCCAGTTTACATTGCTGGTGACAGTAATAACCCCTTGACAGCCCTCACTCAATGCTTGGAATTTGAGAACATTTTCATGTGCTCCATGACAAATGCTGTCGACTTTAGTCTCATAACATCAAGGCATAATGAAAATTACTTCATCAGCTTGAAGTCTGACAGTGATTAGTTTGAGTGTGAGACCAACTAAAACTGGAACTATGAAGATCAAAAGTGTGGAGTCTTCCAGGCACATCTTCCAACTCCATTTCATGTAACTTTTTGACCTTGCTGCAATGCAGTTCCTCTGGGGAGCTCTCTATGTATGAAAGACAAACTGTGTTTTTTTGCCTTTTATCTTGAAATTTAGAAAAAAAAACCTTCACAAAGAATATTGTCTTTTTAACAAATGAAATGCTAAACCAGAGATCACACACCTAATTTGTCATGGTAGAGCTGGGAAGCCAAGAGGTGTCAGCCAGGTCTCTGAGGTCCCAGATTGTATTTAAGTTTCCTAACTTCATGCAGAGCTCAATAGGAAATTAGTTGCCTACATAATTGTTCTTTATTTTGAGGGTAAAATCTCCAGATTTTTAACAAAGGCATTCTAGATAATAGTAGGATCACAAAAACATTTTATATTAACACATAAAGCCACCTGCAGATGCCTCCTACTAATTATTTGGATAGCAGTAACACTATCAAACCATAAAATCTTTGTTGCAATTTTAGTTAAAATAACCCTCACTCTCCCAACCAATGCAAATGGACTGTTCAAAATAAATAAATATATATTGGGGGAACAATGTTAATGCCTCACTTGGATATGTTGCATTTCTCAATAGATATCTGAAGGTGAAGCCCTTAACATGTAAGAGAAATGAATAGAAAGAGACAGAATGAGACAAAACGAGAGAAGTTTCTCTAAGTAACTGGGAAGAAGAGAAGGGTCAAAGGAGGAAACATTTTGTTGTCTTGAAGTTGGTTTGAAGCCATTTTTGAACTGTCTTAAGCTTTAATAATATGGCTGGGGGAGTGGGGAGTTTTTGCCTAGAATAAAAGTGGCAGAATGATTCACCGCATGTCTGCAACTGTTCCCTGATCCCAGTGAAGTTTGCCACCACTAACACCTATGAGTCAGAGGAGGCTCCTTGGGATGGGCTTTGCCTGCCCTGTTTTGAGCCTCTCACAGTAGGATCTTTACCCAAGGCTGGAAATTGGCTCCCAGCATTGCCTGTGTCAGTTTTTCCGACCCACTATCAAATACCACCAGCCTCCACTACGAGCAGGGATCTGTGACTGCATCCCCTGATCCCTGCAGTGCAGCTGTAACAGTCTATACGTTGCCTCTTATGTCCAGGACCTCAGTGGTGTTTCTCATCCCTCTGTAGCCAAGACAACAGATGTTCCCAGAGGGACTTTGTGACGTGATGTTGAAGATGAACATCTGGACTGGTCAACACAGCCTAAAAAAGGATGGTTGGCATAGACAGCAGCCAAGCCATGGGATGGGTTTCCCATGATCCTTGAGGATCCCTCACTCTCCATGTGCTCTGTGCTTTGGTTTAGAAAACAATTCTGCTTCTCAACAGATATGATGTAATTTGGGATTAGAAAACAAGGGAGCTCTTCCATATATGATGCCACGTCCTTCACATCTTACAATACATCTTTTGTCTTGTTCAGTTCCAAGATTGCTCAGCCTCTGAGCTGCTTCAGCTTTCTATCTTGACTTGGCCCACAACTCCCTAGACAACTGTTACAATATTTTATTTTTTGGCTAATGAACAGGCTTCTATCTTCTGGAGCCATTCTCCAAAATATGTGATGAGCAAATGGGAATGGGAATAGTTGGAAGCACATTTGGTTGATGTGCTTGCTACATTTACCCAGAATTAGAATATTTCACAGTAGTTATCATGGTTTCTTTTAGTTTTATACCTCAACCTAGTTGTTCATTGGCTGTTTCTTTGGGTTGGAGGTGAGGTTATGGTGTTAATTGATGTTTTACTGACCACTCTTCTCCATACTGCAGTAGGATGTGCTGCTGGCTGTTCTGCCAAATGAAATAATTTCTGAGAGCCACTTTTCTCCACATTTAAGTATCAGCCACCACCTCCCATCAGGATTATTTTATATACACAGCACACAGGCTCCTTCTTAAAAGATAAACAGCTAACCATATTAACAAATAATTCAATAAATGTGGAAGCAAGATCAGTTTAAACCATTTGCCAATAGTCACAGCAAGGCAGCAGAAGGTCTGGAAGAGGAGATGGATTTTTTTTTTGTGAAAGCAAGTGCATATGGGTCTTCCAGATTTCACTTCCAAGTATTCACTGCCATGTGGACTGTTGGACAGTGTTAATGGATAGTCCAGATAAGAAAAACAACAAGGTTTGAAGTAAATCCCTGTGTCTGTAGTGTTTGTTCTGCACGTATTTGTTGTAACAGGTTGACACGTAAACTAGGACCAGCCTTGGGAATACAGAGTAAGGTGTCTGGAAGCATCTGGCAGATGCTTAAACAACTCTGCAAAGCTCTTCAGAGGGAAGATTATCTGCTAAATGTTTCACTTTGCTGAAGGTGATGAGTAGTTTTCCATGTCACTCAGTCTGAGTAAGCAGCCTCCACAGTGATACCACTTGGAAAAACAATGATTAAGGTGTTAACATCCATGTCAACCCTAGAAAATCATCCTTGCTGGTGATGATCACAGGTTTCTGGTGTAAGGGAAAGGTTTTGCTTCTCATCTGCTAGCTCTGGACTGAATGACTGCCATGTACTTCACTTAGAGCTGATCTTTTCCCAAGGTGGAAGCCAACACAGGATTCAGGTCACAGCTTGGTCCCAAAGGCTACATCTTTCCATGGTGCATCAGGAACCAAAAGGCTCATCTGTTGAATGCTGAGTGGAGTTTTGTCATGCAGGGTTTTGTTCATAAAGCCTCTAACAGGGTTGTAATTATTTATCTTGGTCTCTGTCTCTTCCTGTACCATGTGGCTGCAGTCATGGTCAGAGCTGGATTCCTGCTCACTGATAGATGATACAGTTGTCTTTTGGAGAGAGGAAAAAATCCACTGACATTTGGCTTTCTGGCTTTCCTGGAGGTACAGAGGAATTCTGTTACATCCGACTTCAGGCTATGCACTCATTGTTTAGCTGCTGGTTCTCTGATTTATTATTGACTGGACACAAAATCAGCAGAAAAAAAGGCATGGTTTTGAAATGCTTATGTAAAAGCTTGATATTTGTCTTTCTTGCTTTTAATTGGCTTCAACATTTGCAGTCAAAGCCTGACATTGAGCACATCCTGCCTGGGCTCACACTGCCCTTGAACTTCCATCATGTCTTCAAAAATGAGGGGAAAGTACCTCAGCTCCTACAGTCATGCTCAACAACTCAAAGAATATTTTTTAAATGACAAATGTATTGCTGTTGAAAAACATGCACAGGAGTCATTCCCATCTTGTCTGTTCGCCACTTGTAGATGTAACACTCTTAGCCTAAATTCTCTTTAAAAACCCCCTGAATTCTAACTGTAAAATCTGTTATATCTTTACCAAAGTATAGTCTTACAAGAACTGAGGTCAAATCCAGAAAAACAATTCTTGTGCTGCAGCCTTCAAGCCAGGCCACCCATCTCTCTACTCCTCTAGAGCTCTGAGAGGAAAAGACTGGAGCACACTGAGACCTTGGGATAAGCTCTTTTAACCTTTAAGGTAACTTTGCCAGTGCTGTAACTACTGTTCTTTAAGGTTGCACTATGTAATAATTTATTTGCAGGAAGTTTGGGATGTCTCCATGTTAAAATATTGTTTTTGTTACAGCAAAAGTCCTCGTATGATTGTTGAATTTGCAGGAAAAAAGAAAAAAGATTCAACAAACTGGTTTGTTTTCAAAGGGTATGTAAAAATAAAGTTAAAATATTATCAGAGGGCTATTTGGGAGGAATTTAAAAATACTTCTGCCAAGAAAAATACTTTTGGAAGCTGATGGCAAGGTCAATATTTGAAGTTTTTATTCTTTAACTTTCTTGACGAAGTCTTTTCAGTGCAAACAAAGATACCCTATCATTAGCCATCCACTCGGACCGACCTGCTGGATTTTCTCTCTCCTAACTCTGAAGAATGGTCATAAGTCTTCATGAAGGCAGGCAAGACTTTAATATGCCAAAAAATATATAAGTGACCTGGAGGTGAAACACTTATTCCATTAGAGGGTCCCATATTTTAAAAATAAATGGCCTTTTAAATGACACACAAGAATTTCCCTCCAGACTGGTTGTGAAATGTGGTGGCTTTGCCTCTGTCGTGGTTTGGGTTGGAGGCCTTTTGATAAATAATATTTTTTTTTAGTTGTCATCCTTCAGATGCAGTAGAATATCTGTCTAGGGTTCCTTCTGGGGCAACAATAATATTACAGTAAGTGCTCTATCTTCAGTGCAGGAGAAAGAAATGGATTTTAGGAAAGCACATTCAGCTACACATCAATTTTACTCTCAGCTGACCTTCCAGAGTGGGCCAGCAGAAGGACTTGTATTTTATCAGCCAGTAAATCTCCTTTTAATCCCTTTGGTGATTACAGTCCTTGAAGGCATCTCCAGAGGGTTGAGGACACACACGTCATCGCCAGCCCTCTGTGGCTGGGGTGGAGACCAGCAGAGGAGAGGAAAAAGCAATTCCTCCCAGGGTCATTAGAATGTGCACGTTGTCAGGGCTGCTCAGCACCTCCCTTGGCTTTCAAATGATGTGTGAATGAGATAGTGGTGGTAGGGTGGACACTTTCTGCAAGGACCACTGTCATTCTTCCCATCCTGTATGGGAATCCTTGTAAAAGGATGCTAAACACCCAAAGGTTTTATTGCAAATCTGTAAATAACTATCTGCATCCATAGCACAAAGCTGCACAAATACTGAAGGGTTTAAGGGCTCATTAGAAAATATTATTGTTTATTTTAAACCAAGAACAAAGACTCAGAGGAAGCCTTAAGGTGCTGATGAGTAGCTCTTGGTTTCTTGCCTGCCTGGGGATGACTGATCTCCCCTGTGCAGGAAGGTCAGGACTAGAATTTATTGCCTTGTATTGGACAATATGTCAATTTGTGTCTGGAAACTTCTTAGGTCGTTGGAGAAGTGAAAAATAAATTTGAGGAGAACGCTCCCTCTCCCTAATTATATACACAAGTGCTTTACTTAGTTCAGAGGTGGGTGAAGGCTCCACTTCAGCTAGAGCAAAATACTTCCATATTAAATTATTGGTTCTGAATTCAGAACGTGAATTTACATCAGCCACCAAGGTTATGTTTGGAGAAACTGCTTCAGGTTAAAACTAAAATCTGCCTGACTTTTCCAAGTCTTTGTTCTCTATACTCCTGGGATTTATACCATGGTTTGTTTTTTTTAAGTTATCCATCAATTTTAAATGTTTGAATAATAAGTTAACAGCAGCTTTTCCAGCTTTGATTTAGACAATGCTCTCAGCTGATTGAGGAGAATCTAGAGGCCCTGAGAATCAACCTTGGTATTATTTTTTCTAGAGCTGCTATTGTCATTAAAGAAGTAAATTGCTTTCTCCAGTCTAAGCCAGAAACTCTTCTGCCTCACTGCATCAGAAATTGGACTACTTGCCACAGAAAGCTGAAATTTCACTTCTAAAGGATGTTGCTCAGTCTAAATGGCAGTGCAAACAAGGCAGGTAAATGGAATTGGTTTCCTCAGTGAGCTGAAGGTGATTAACTCTGTGTTTGGTGATATTTTGAAAAAGCCATTTGAATTTAGAAGATCTGGCTTTTTATCAATGTTTCTAAAAATGTAGCTGCTGCTATTCAAAGTTCTTTCCAGGATAGTGTTATTAAGAAAGATACTGTAACAGGAGACCATAAATTACTCTTCATTTAACAGAATAAGTCTGTCTTCATATGTGGCTTACCATGCCATGTCTGGGGACTTCATCTACTGCAGATGCCTCTTCATCCTCTTATGTGTCAAAATATGGATTGCCTTTGGTAATAGATGAGTATTTCAGTCCCAAATTCACTGGAAAATTAGAAAGCCTGGTTTCAAAAAGAGAACAACAAATGTTGTAAAATACTGATGAAAATATACAAAAAATCTCCAGCCCTTCAGATTTTCTGGAATTAAGAAAGACCCAATAAAACGTTCTCACTCCCTTCAGAGGGATGAGATTGAAGAAGGGAAATGGCTCCAGAAGAAAGGTTTAGAATAGAGACCTTGTTCAGATTCTCAGCTTATAGAAAATACTCCATAAATTTCTCTCGTGGATGCACTTTTGGCAACATACAGTGAGAAATCAGTTATCTTTTGAAAGGATTTAGAATCCCTTCTAAAGGAAAGGAATCTTCCTTCTAAAGGGAAGGATTCTAAAGGAATCCTTAAGTCAGCAGCAAGCACAATAGTCAGTGTTCAGCAGCTGAAAGCTGCTCTCTGGGCAATACAGATTTTGGAAGCTAATTCTTCTTCCAATTTCTTATGGTATTGCGGGTTTCATTTTCATTGAAGAGAAAGTTCTTGCTAGAAAACATCCACCGTGTCTGTAACGATGATATTATAATAAGTTTAAATGAGGGCAATTTTCTAAAATCCTCAAAAATGTTCCACCATATTTTTTGCTCTGCAAACTTTTTCCAGAAGTAGCTCTGCCTTTACTGCCTGTCCTCTCCCTGAGATAAAAAGTGAGACAGGAGGAAATAAAGCCATTGATAAGTCCAACGATGAACTTCTTCAAGCTGAAAATACTCTAAAGACAGGTAAATCCCATCTTAAATTGTCATATAACTACCACAGTCTTTAAATCTCATGTTAACAAAAGGCTTTATGAAGTCACTTGAGGTTATCTAGACCTCTGAAGACAGGCAGACATAAAATATCAGTTTTCTCTATTTGAAGTCCCACCTGGAAAAGAAGATCATGGTTGGTGAAATGACAGTTTGAAGGCAAATTAAACCCCTGCCTTTATGAAGGAGTCCGTGAGTAATGACTTTTTATACTGCTTAGGTTCAAAATTCCTCAGTAACAGTGGTTAAAATGTTTTAAGTGCTAAATTACAAGTTAGCTTCCCAAACTAATTCAAGTGGATGGTGCAGCAGATTGCAAACCAAAGTCTGCATCTTTTCCTTGAGAGACTGGTCCAGGGCCAGTTGAAGCTTAACTGGAATCCTTCCAGTGAATTCACTGTGGAAGATGAACAATATCTAAGTGCTTCTATCTTTTTAATCCATGCAGGATATGCAAAGAAAGGGGAAGCTAATGAGTGATACAAGCTCCTGAGTGTTGGGTTTGAGGTGCAGCAGGGACACATGCTGAACATCCCATTTCAGTGTTGTGCCAAATAGTCCACACAATCTGCAGAGCAGCACTGAGAGCCACCTCTGTCACTGGGTGCATGGTCCATGACCATCTCAGGCTGCAGATCTTACAGGAGCATTGGGTCATCCTCCACAGGACAAAAACTGGGAGTGTAAAGCAGCATAAACAATGAAAAATATGTAGCTTAAAGGGTGAAACTATAATTATGTTGTTTCAAACAACTATTTTCTATCTAGTTTTGCCTGGCATAAGGAGCTAAGAGACAAGACTGATGTGGAAAAGCGAGGTGGTAACTTCAGTGGGACTGGAAAGTTGGCTTTCTGGGCAAATACCTCGTATAAATTTCCTGTCTTTGAATAAAAACCCCAATCTAGATAAAAAGCTCCTCCTTGCTTGCCCACAGAGGCTAGGCTGGGTGTCAGGACCTAATCCCAGCTCCTCATAGAATTATTATGGTTGGAAAGGACCTCTAGGATCATCAAGTCCAACCTTCATCCCAACATCTCCCTGACCACTAGACCATAGCCTCAAGTAGTAGATCTACTTGGTTTTTAAACACCTCCAGGGATGGTGACTCCACCCCTTCCTCTCATGCTGGCAAAGGCAGGATAGGATCCAAACCTTATGGTGCAGAGACTGGTCCTCAGCAGCATTTCCTTGCTTAAATATCATCTGTCAGTCATAACCTTTGGAGTTGGCTTTCCAGGAAGATAAAAGGGCTCTGTGCACCAAAAGAAAAATCTACAATCCTGGGCACATGGACAGGGGAATGTTGTCTGAGCAAGATACAAAAGGCAGCAGTAAAACACCCTGCTGCTGTGAAGCCTCCTGGTCCAGCCTCATGGAAACCAGCCTAGAGCTGGGGCAGCCTGTCTGTGAAGAAGGTGGAAAATTTCACAAAGGGTGAAAAACTTGAATCTATATGAAGAAATCTATGTGAAGAACTGTGATAGGCAATAGCTCTGCCCATGGTGTGGGGCCTCATCTTGTCCCACCGACACCAGGCAAGCCGAGGGAAAGCAAACTCCCTTGAGGAAACTTTTGAGTGTCCAACCACGAGCTGCAAAGAAACAATTGCACACCCACTGGCAAGCTCACACACTTTAATTTTAGGGGGTTTAAGCTGCTCTCATTATATGTGGGAGCATTTTTCTCAACGTCTGAATGCTCGGGGCTGGCAAAACAGCCTCAGTGGATGATACTTGGCGCTTTGTGTATTTTCCACGCAGGGTGAGCCAACAAGCTCGAGGTGGCTGGGGCTGGCCAAGTCCCCCTCCCTGTCGTGCAGACTCATGATGTGCCAAGGAAGCCCCATGAGTGGCTGCACAAAGGTGGGAAGGCAGCAGGGGAGAGAGGAGACCTTGGCTGCCCATTTCATCGCTCTCCAAAAGGCTCCTAACGTCCAGGAGGAGAAACTAGAGAGGAAACCTCTCCCTGCATCCGCAGCCTGGCTAAGAGGAGCCCTTTCTGCTCCAGCCCAACACGTGATGGTCCTTTATTTGGATGCAGCTTCTCTGCCACCCCCTCACCTCCGGTGATGAAAACCCCCAAATTTGTCCCAGGAGCAAGGTACCTGGTGGTGTGGAAAAGGACAACTGTCTGCTGTGGAAAGAGCAGCAGATTGGGCTGTGGTTACCGACCCCGTCTGCGGCTGAGGGCTCTGCTGATGGAGGAGTCTATGTCCAGCCCTTCCAGAGGTGGCTGGCAGATGTTGCTGATGTCTTTGGCTGCCCCAAGTGTCCCTTGTTCAAGACCCTGCGTAGAATTCCCTCCTCTGCCAAAAGGGTGGAAAAGAAAAAAATAAGGAAAATAAAAGAAATTAAAAAAAAAATAGAAAAAAAAAAAGAATTAGACTAACATTAAAAAAAAAAAAATGGGAAAATATGTTGCTTAAAATCAACCCCTGTTTTCAAAAATTAGTTCAAGATGTTGTCACTTCCCGAGCCAGGAGACACTGGGAGCAGAGTGCAGGAAGCTTGTCCAGCCCCTGCACTCCTGCTGGACAAGGACAAGTCATTGGAGCGTGGGTGAGATAAAAAACGTTCTGAGCACCCAGGCAGAATTTTCCTTCGACTCTGCACAGTGGACGTGTAGCCCGATCTGTGACCTGCACTGACCAGGAGATGCAAAAGAAGTCTGTGGACCTTTTTCAGTTAGACCTCTATGAACTTGGTGGTTTCGGACAAATTGTGACCAGCAGCAGACACCCATGCTGAGGTAAAGCCCATTTCTGCCATGTCGGCAGAGGGATGTGGCTGAAGAGAGCTGCCACAGATGTTCTTCAGCCTCCCAGGCCATCCTCAGCCCAGGGCTGGGCAAGCTCCAGTCCCTGGTGTGCCAGCAGCAGGTGAAACCCTGCAGTGAGCAGGGACATCTGCAACTAGAGCAGGTTGCTCAGAGCCCCGGCCAACCTCACCTGGAATTTTTCCAGGTATGGGGCTTCTACCAACTCTCTGGGCAACCTGGGCCAGGGTCTCACCACCCTCAGTGTAAAAAATTTCTTCCCTCCATAGTCTAAATCTCCCTCTTTCAGTTTAAAGCCACCACCCCTTGGCCTGTCCCAACAGGCCCTGCTAAAAAGATCTAGGAAATTAATCAATATACAGTGTAAGATTTGTATCACTATCCAAAGGGAAAATTATAGCAACTCTTGTTAAAATATCCATTATGATGCAAAAATACTTGCACAAAAAAGATGTGAGTTTGAGTGCCTAAATCTGGGCAACTTCCTTTAATGACAGTGGAAAACAGAGACAAACTTCACGCAGTCCAAGGTGGGTGTCAAGGAAATTGCCCATGATGCAGCTAGGTTGACTCTTTAGTCAACAAAGGTTATAAAATAGGCATTTTGAGAGGGTGATTTGTCTCCTTCTAAAGCAAATTTCTCACTCAGGCTCACTCCATAAAGTACCTCTTTTTATTCATTGTCTCTAAGGCGAACTGAAGTTGCTCAGCCAGATGTAGAACTTCCCATGCTGGTATCTAAGGTTGAGTACAATGAATGCTACCAAAACTGTCCAGATTGCACATGTAGCTTTGAAATTATCAGAGTGATTTTTAATTGGGAAACTGAAATCTATGACTTTCTTCTTGTTTTTTTTTTCTTTATATACACTTGGCTTTAAAATTCCTGAAATATTTTGTTTATTTTTATTAGAGAGATACGAAATGAGTCACAAGGTCTTTGCCCTAAATGCCTGTTTGCTTGCAAAGGTTTTTTCCAGAAGTCAGAACTAAATATTATTGTGCTTTAGGTTATTTTGCAACTTATGTGCTACTTCCTAGATTAAATCTTGGAAGACTTTCCAGTCTTTCTGCTTGCTACCTGTGGCTGCTTTGCCCTCTCTTTCACAGGCACATCTGTGCTGTGCATTTTTCTCCTCAAAACAGAAATAACTCCTATCCAAAATTTCTTCCTAAATTGAAAATACAAGCAAAGAAGAAGAAGTGAAGCAGAATTTCTAACACTACAAATCCATCCAGGCCATAATTAGCAAGGTGATTTAGTTTCTTAATGGTCACCATGACTTTAAAACTAGCAGTAAGGAGTCTCCAGTGCTGGGAAGTTGGAGATTATGAAGNATGTTGCTTAAAATCAACCCCTGTTTTCAAAAATTAGTTCAAGATGTTGTCACTTCCCGAGCCAGGAGACACTGGGAGCAGAGTGCAGGAAGCTTGTCCAGCCCCTGCACTCCTGCTGGACAAGGACAAGTCATTGGAGCGTGGGTGAGATAAAAAACGTTCTGAGCACCCAGGCAGAATTTTCCTTCGACTCTGCACAGTGGACGTGTAGCCCGATCTGTGACCTGCACTGACCAGGAGATGCAAAAGAAGTCTGTGGACCTTTTTCAGTTAGACCTCTATGAACTTGGTGGTTTCGGACAAATTGTGACCAGCAGCAGACACCCATGCTGAGGTAAAGCCCATTTCTGCCATGTCGGCAGAGGGATGTGGCTGAAGAGAGCTGCCACAGATGTTCTTCAGCCTCCCAGGCCATCCTCAGCCCAGGGCTGGGCAAGCTCCAGTCCCTGGTGTGCCAGCAGCAGGTGAAACCCTGCAGTGAGCAGGGACATCTGCAACTAGAGCAGGTTGCTCAGAGCCCCGGCCAACCTCACCTGGAATTTTTCCAGGTATGGGGCTTCTACCACCTCTCTGGGCAACCTGGGCCAGGGTCTCACCACCCTCAGTGTAAAAAATTTCTTCCCTCCATAGTCTAAATCTCCCTCTTTCAGTTTAAAGCCACCACCCCTTGGCCTGTCCCAACAGGCCCTGCTAAAAAGATCTAGGAAATTAATCAATATACAGTGTAAGATTTGTATCACTATCCAAAGGGAAAATTATAGCAACTCTTGTTAAAATATCCATTATGATGCAAAAATACTTGCACAAAAAAGACGTGAGTTTGAGTGCCTAAATCTGGGCAACTTCCTTTAATGACAGTGGAAAACAGAGACAAACTTCATGCAGTCCAAGGTGGGTGTCAAGGAAATTGACTAGATGCAGCTAGGTTGACTCTTTAGTCAACAAAGGTTATAAAATAGGCATTTTGAGAGGGTGATTTGTCTCCTTCTAAAGCAAATTTCTCACTCAGGCTCACTCCATAAAGTACCTCTTTTTATTCATTGTCTCTAAGGCGAACTGAAGTTGCTCAGCCAGATGTAGAACTTCCCATGCTGGTATCTAAGGTTGAGTACAATGAATGCTACCAAAACTGTCCAGATTGCACATGTAGCTTTGAAATTATCAGAGTGATTTTTAATTGGGAAACTGAAATCTATGACTTTCTTCTTGTTTTTTTTTTCTTTATATACACTTGGCTTTAAAATTCCTGAAATATTTTGTTTATTTTCATTAGAGAGATACGAAATGAGTCACAAGGTCTTTGCCCTAAATGCCTGTTTGCTTGCAAAGGTTTTTTCCAGAAGTCAGAACTAAATATTATTGTGCTTTAGGTTATTTTGCAACTTATGTGCTACTTCCTAGATTAAATCTTGGAAGACTTTCCAGTCTTTCTGCTTGCTACCTGTGGCTGCTTTGCCCTCTCTTTCACAGGCACATCTGTGCTGTGCATTTTTCTCCTCAAAACAGAAATAACTCCTATCCAAAATTTCTTCCTAAATTGAAAATACAAGCAAAGAAGAAGAAGTGAAGCAGAATTTCTAACACTACAAATCCATCCAGGCCATAATTAGCAAGGTGATTTAGTTTCTTAATGGTCACCATGACTTTAAAACTAGCAGTAAGGAGTCTCCAGTGCTGGGAAGTTGGAGATTATGAAGGGTTATGAATGTCAACCTGAACTTAGACTAGAAACTAGGGTATAAACTAGGCCAAAGCTCTGCTGGCTCTGGAGAAGGGAGGGTTAGGTGCAAGACTTGCTGAGTTTATGCCAGAGAAATTCTCATTTGAAGTTCAATCATTCCACGAAATCCACTGTAGCCTGTCTGTGTGCCAGCAGCTTTCACAGAGGCAAAGGCATCGCAGTGGGATGTTTTCCTGCTCGCCCCATGCAGCCTGGTGCTGAGCACCGAGTAAAAGCAAACAGGCCACGTCTCAGCCCTCCAGTTCAGGCTGGGTACTGCATGCTGGGTGCCACAATGGCAATAAAAAACGGGCAGAGCTTGCCCAGGAAGGTAAAGCTTGCTCTGGAGATACCTTGATGGCCTTGAGCTAACCTTAGGGCACTTTAAAGGTGCCCATTCATACACCTCCGGTTGGAGTTTGGGTCTTGTTTTGAGGTCATTCACCTTGAACAGATGTGTAGCTCATTACCATGATGTCCTGGTGTTAGCACAGCATTACACACTGGATTTTTTCAGTGGGTTATCTCAGTTTTGCTATTCTGGTTCAGGTCCTCCCCTGGCATCCTTACAAACATCCCTCGTGCCTTAGCTTGGGTCCTCTCAAGGGATTTAATCCGAGTGACACTCGTTATCCAGATTAACCGGGAATGCCACAAACAAAACCTCAAGCAACAGGGACCTCTTGGATTTACACACGTGGCTGTATGTGCACTGCAGCTTGGGAGGCTAAACATTACCTTTTCTCTTTTTTGGGTCAGGACCACCTTTTGTGGTGCTCCAGTTTCACGGAGGTTAGACCCTCCATGACCTAACCCCACGTGAGATGGGGTCTGTGCACCAAACAGGCCACCTGGGCAACGTCATGGAACCCGTGAGTGATGCTGCTGAGCAGCACAAGCCAAGAAAATCCAATTTGTGCAGAGCAGCAGCTTGCTTGCGCCCAGACCTTATGAAATGCCCTTGTTGGCAGCAGGCTGCTGTTTGCTTCCACTTTCTTTTTCTCTGGAGCCACGTCTTTCATCGCAGCGAGTGCCACCTCTGCACGGTCTGGCGTGAGCTCGTTAGGGGATGCTGAGCTCCCGGCAGCCTCCTGCCAGCAGTTCATTAATTACACCAATAATGTGACTTCCAGCTCTTTGATGGCGTGAGCTTATGCAAGCATGGACAGGGCTGGCGTCTGCTGTGCCTCGCAGGGTGACAAGGCAATGGGAGGCAGTTCAAGGGTGTGCTCGTGCACCACTGACGTGAAAACTTTCTGCTTTCCTCACACCAGAGAGGGACCAATGTCAGCATTCAACGTTATGAGGTCACTTCATGCCACACGTCCCCTGGGGTGGCTGCACGGATGGATCAGCAGAGTTGAGGGCATTCACGTTTTGTTTTGGAGGCGGTTAACCAACGTGCCACTGCTGAGGTCAAGGAAAATGGAGATGAAACTGAGCCAGGACCTCTCTAAGATGGCCCTCAAAGCCTCCCACCATCCCCAGCCCCCAAAGGGTTGTTTGCCTGGATTTCACAGGTAGCAAACGGTAGGTAAGAGTCAGCAGCTCGCTCGACACCAGCCAGTGCAGCTCCACTGGATGCTGTGGACTGACACCAGTTTGCACTGTGCAAGGGTCTGGCACATGCTCTTTAGGGCCTCCTGATTGCTCTGAGTCATCCACATTCCAACCAAAAAATAAACCCATTTTAAGACAGTTTAAAAATGTAGAATTAGTTTCTTGACTGCTAGCATCAAAGCTGGCCAAGGCAGCTATCTGTAATTTTTTAACTTCTCAACTTGAGAAGATTTATAGATCTCATGAAAACACTCTTTCCCATCTCCCTGGTGATTTAGCCTTCCACTTGCTTTTCAACTTCACTCCGTCTTTAGATCTTGTGGCAACAACACTAAAGCTAAACACAGAATGAGCTCACACCATCTGCAAAGACTTTCCTCTCCTGGAGGTGCCATGTTTAACTTGGGAAGACCCCTACCAGGGCAGCAGGAGTTCAAATGAAAAACTTTCTCTAATAAATGTATTTTAAGGGTGTACACAGAGCATCGCACTCGCTGATATCCTTACTGGGATTTGCTACAAAGGAACATCAAAACAGAAACCAGTTTCGTGAGCAGATGTCAACCTTTCTTCATGTTAGACTGAAACAAAGCTTGATAGGGAAAGGAAAATAGAGGAATAAGATCGGAAAAAACTTAATACAATGATTGTAGCAGTGGTGGAAACTTCCAAACATGGTGTTACAACCACTGCATGTAAGATGAACAGTCTGCTTAACAATATTTCCTATGTAAATAACCACAGAAATCATGATTAGTGCTTTCATTTTGGGCAATTACATGTTAGCCTTGTATTGCACATGTATGCATGACATGCATCTGTAATATAATATGCTGCTAAGAGTGAGGGGTGAGGTGTTCTCAACTGCCACCTGAGTAATGATGAGGCTGTTGCTTGCATGAAATTCCAGGGGTTTTTCAGCTCCAATGATGCTTTCACACAACACAAAGGATACAAGTGGAAACAGGATTTTATTTCATTTCATTTCATTTTTTTTTCTTTTTCTCTTCTCTTCTTTTTCTTTTCCTTTCTTTTCTTTTCTTTTCTTTTCTTTTCTTTTCTTTTCTTTTCTTTTCTTTTCTTTTCTTTTCTTTTCTTTTCTTTTCTTTTCTTTTCTTTTCTTTTCTTTTCTTTTTTTTTTTTTTTCTTTTCTTTTTTTTTTTTCTCTTCTCTTTTCTTTTCCTTTCTTTTCTCTTTTCTTTTTTTACTTTTCTTATTTATTTTTTATTATTTTATTTTTTATTTTCTTTTTTTACTTTTCTTATTTATTTTTTATTATTTTATTTTATTATTTTTTTCATTTTTTACTTTTCTTATTTATTTTTTATTATTTTAATTTATTTTTTTACTTTTCTTATTTATTTTATTTTATTTTATTTTATTATTTTATTTTATTTTATTTTATTTTAATTTTCCTGACTCTATTTCAGAGCTGATGCTCACAAGCATTAACACAACACACAAGTGTAGCCAGGAACAGGCTGATATAATCCTCAGTTTTGCTTGAAAAAACCTCCCTTCAAGTCTGGCAAGGGGAAACCAGAGAACTACAGAAAGTCACAGATCTCCTACATGATGCCTCTGGTGACAAGGAGTTAATGGCACATGTAGTATCCAGCATGGTTGCTGAGAACTCCACTTCTCCAGGCAAGTTTGCTCATGGAGTTTCTTGCAATAGGATGAATTATGGGCTGTTTATCTTCCTGGTGAATGTCCTTCACCCAGGTGCTGCAGAGAAGGAACATGCTGGTCTGTACACATCATTCCTTCCTAGGACACACTTGATTTTAACCACACATCCTTCCTGAAGCCTGCCCTGTAGAGTAACCCAAACAATGGGACTGCCTGGAGCCAAAAGAAAGGGTGGCAGCTGAACCCAGGCTCCTTCAAATCAGAGGCAGACAATGGGTCAAGCCACAGATGATAGAGCAACTCTGAAAATATGTAACTCATCTGGAAAAAAAAAAGAACTAAAATACTAACATTTGCCAGAAATAAGAAAGCAGATTGTCTCTTGGCTAGTAAGAGCAAGATGGAACCTTGTGTTGCCATCATAGGGAGAGCTGGGAAGTGGTAGCTAGGGATGGGGCAGCAAGCCTGGAGCCCTGCCCACCAGAGGCTCTTGTGCATAAGCCAGAAGCCCCTGGGGAGATGGAGCCAAGGGAAGAGCAGAGCTGGCTCCTGCTACAAGCTTGGCCTGGGCAAGAGAGCCCGAGAGAGCCAGGGCACGAGTGGTGCCTTGGAGGTGCCAGAGCAGGAGGCAAGAGCTGAGCCAAAAGGGCCCAGACAAGACCTGACAAGGGGCTGTGCTCAATGCCACAGAGGAAAAGAACACCTCAGGGAATCCTGAAAGATTCCCCGTCCTGGGAGTGTAGAAAGCTTCCTCCCCCCAGATGCGGGGCACGAGGGCACCTGCGTGGAGCACCAGGAGCAGGCCCCTGGGCAAAGAGGCCCAAAGGAGGCCTGGCAAGGGGCCGTGCTCCGTGCTGCAGAGGAAGGCAAAAAACCCCCGGGGGCACTCGGTGTCCCAGCGTGGGGGAAAAAAAGCCTTCCTCCCCCCAGCTGCAGGGCACGAGAGGCCATCTTCGTGGTGCATGAGCAGCAGGTNGTGCAGCCTTTGGTCTTCCTCCCTCAGCCCCCACCAAGTAATTCCACTGGTTCCTCAAGGACTTGCTCTGAGATGTGTTCAGGCTCCCATCAGAGCCAGCTCTGGCAGCAGGACGAGGAGATGCTGCCTTTTATCCTGCCCCAGGACATTGTGACTGCTGCGTTGCCGGGTGCTGGCCTGTGACATCAGGGTGATGGATCCCCCTGGGCAGCCCCACCCACAGTCCCTCCACCCAGCACCCTTCTAGAAGGCCTTTGGGGTGTTGGCCCTGAGACAATCCCTGGTGGCCATGCACTGGGCACAGCTTCTGGGTGTCCCTGATGTGTCCTCTGCCAGCTGCAAAAAAGGACTGAAGATTTTTGCTTTTCATACATCCACCCAAGAATGTCGGTGTGATGAAATTCCTGATGATGTTATTTGGTTAAAAAGGAATTTCTTTTTTTTTTTATTAGTGAAAGAAACTATGGAAACCAATTTGCCAGCACACACGTGGCCAATAACCAGTTTGCAAAACTGGTGTAGTGAGTGCAGAAACCTGCCAGGATATGGCTGTTCAGTTAAAAAAACTCAACATTTTGAGGCCAGCTCACAGGCCCTTATGTCCAAACGTGGATCTGATGGGTCAGCAGGCAGAGCCAGGCTGGAGATGATTCCCTCACCCTGAACTGAGGGCTTTGGGGCTAAAGACTCTGTCAGGAGCAAGGATTCCAGACTATATGCAATTTTTAAGCTAAAACTGGTACTTTGAGTCATGCTAGACAAGAAACTGGTAGGCAGTGCGTTTTAAGACCGTGCTTTCCTCATTGCAAAGGGCCCCAGGAGGCACATGAATGCTGAACTAGCACATCCTGAAACAATTAGCTCTAGCTGGACTAATTGCATTCCCGTACTGCGCTGTATCTAGCACCAATCCAGGCTGGAAGGATCAAATTCCTAGATAATTGCACTGACTGCCACATCAAAAATAAAGATTATGCTTTATAGCCAATGTAGATGAAAGTTTTTTTAGAAGTGCAGGTGTTACTTGGCTTTCTTCTTTCTTTAACAGTGTCTTGGCTTCTCTTTCTAACAATGGCCTGATCTGGGGTTTCTGTCTCATCCCAAATGTGTTTCTCTGAACGCCTGTTGCACAGCAGGGCACTTTGGTGTCAGAGTTTTCAGTACAAAGCTGTTTGCAGCACAGAGATTCTGCTCACACCCTCGTCTTCAGGTGGCCCAAAGTCTGTTGTAGCACCAGACACCTGAGCAAACACATGCCACAGATCCTCCTCCTCTACAGCCCCTTGTCAGCCATGTAGAAATCAAGGAGGAAGCTTTAAAGATGTTGTGCTTGGCCACCTCGGCTTGGTGCTTTTGGCTGCCTGGGAGACGACTCATGTAGAGGAAATATCCAACACTTCCTTCTTAAAAAAGGTCCTCCAGAGGGAGATTTCATTAGCAAGCAGCACGTCTGACATCATGCAAGTGCTGCTCTAATACAGACAATAAAAGCCCCAATCTTTGAAGCGTGACAGTGATTTGCTTCCCGTGCTTTAGTTTTTGTGATTGCCCATTTGGCCAGCCCAGCTCGGGGGCTCATGTGCTGGAAAGGCAGGAGGTACCTGGGGACACGTCCTGCCTTGCTTCCTTCTGGGCTTCTCCCTCTGATGGTTTCTCCTAATGTTTCCCCTAGGGACCATCTGTCCTTTTCATCCACATCTGTAAGAGTGAGGCTGTTGGAACAAATAATCCTAAGGGCAATATCACTCTGGCAGTGAGAGCCAGCACAAGGGGGAAATGAAATGGGAGTTTGGTGCTTTTCTACGTCCAAATTTAGCAGGTTTTTTAAGGAAACTTTTGCTGGAAAGGAAGGAACAAGGTCATAAGTGCCGACTGTTGATTTCCACCAGCTAGAGATGATTTTGTGTTCAATGCATCCCCTTGAGTGGGAGGTGCCAATGTCTGGTACTTCCTTTGAGTGAGACTGAAAGGTCAAATCCACCCAAAGCCTCCTTCCCGAGGAGGATGTGGAAGCCCATCCAAAACCTCTGACCCTTCATGAGGCACCCAAAAGCTCTGCGCTGGTCCTCACAGGGCCATTGGGCACTCAGTGAGCAGTGTCCACATGAGCAAACCCCACAAGTACTCTGTCAGGCTGGTCAGGTCTTCCAGAGGTTTGTATTGCCTGAAAAGAAGTGCTGATGTTCAGGAACCTTTAAATTTGGATTTAGTCCCCCATGGCTTTTCCATAAACCCAGAATCCAGGCTGAGAATAAGTGGGCAAAGATGGTTCTCTGTCTTCTCTCCTTCCTTTTTTTTCCCTTCTTTTATTTGAGGTATGGTTGACTGGTTTCTGGGCTATTGCTCTGTTGACCAACTTTAATTTTGCCTTGTCTCATTTCTTTTTTCACCTTGCTCTTTCATTGCTGTTTTTCTCCACCTCATTGATTGTTGGGGCACCTGAGCCATGCTGCTCTCACTGCTGGTCACCTACAGGTAGTTCAGCACATGTTGTTCACGTTTGGTGATGGCTGGAACAGCTTTTGCACTTGAGATAAGGCAAAGTTCAAGAGGTCAGGTTCAGATCAGATCCATCAGATATTTAGGTGCTGAACTCCTACTGAAATAAAGGCAAGTGAGGGTTGTAAATGGTGCTCTGGAGGTAGACTCCACCTGACCTAGTTAGAGATGTCCCTGCTTATTGTATGGGGGTTGGATTAGATGACATTTGGAGGTGCCTTCCAATCCAAACCATTCTTTGATTCTATGACATTAGGAAGTGAAGGGTGGTGGGAAAAGAATCATAGAATCATTAAGGTTGTAAAAGACCTCCAAGATCATCAAGTCTGACCATCAACCCAACACTACCATGAGCACTAAATGCAAGGTTGCAAGGAGTTAAGTGTGAGCGCTGGAATGAAATGAACTTCCAGACAGAAAACAAACTAATTTCCTAGTTCTAAAACAAAAATATTGTACTGTTGAGAAATTTCTTGACTAAAATGTCCTTTGACTATGGATTACTGTATTTCTTCCTACATTCCTCACAAAAGTTGGCCTGCCCTGGTAAATGGCAGCACTTCCACGGTGTGCAGCATTTTGAGGTAGCAAAATCTGGCCCTAACACTACAGTTAAGCAAACTGTTAAAATAGGAACTGAACCAAACGCCCAGATCTCCTCCCCAAACTCAAACTAATCCCGTTTTGAGGAATGTTTGGTTAACTTGAAATAAAACAATGTTGTGCTTCCACACATCCTGCTTTCAGCGAGGGCTCCAAGCAGAAATACAAAAACATGGCAGGCAGGTCCATGTTTGCACTATTTCTGGCCCAGCTGAAAGCAGGAAGCCCTGGAAATCTCACAAAACCAGCTTTGTCTCACGGCCCCTCCAGCTCCCAGGTTCTGTCACTGTTACCCAAGAGAACACCTCAGGTACATACCAATTTATTATCAATTTCCCAGCAGGTAACTGTGATAAGCAAATTCCCCAGACTATCAGAGATACGAAAACCCCATTTTTACTCTCCTGTGGCAGGACACTATATGGCTGCTTTAACATCCTTTCAAGCTCAATCTTAGTGCCATAGTTGCAAAAAGACAAAAACATCTCTCATGGTAGATGATAACAAAGTGCAGCAAATGGCAACAAAGACACCCAACCAGGCAGAGGCATTTTCTGTTTCAAATTTGGTGTGTGGTGAATTTAAAACACATAATCCCCAGATGTGTTGACATCTGTTTGACAACTCTCTTTATTGAATTTGTGGAGCATAAATACGAAGACAACAGCGTTGTGATAGAGGTAAATATTCAGCCATATCAAATTCCCCCACAGCAACGTTTTTAAAGCACTTCTTGTACAAGACTGGTGCAAATTCATATTTAAAGGAACATTTCATGTTATTGCTAGAAATGGTATCACTGGCAGCAAAATATAACACACCCTGACCACTCAGCTCTCTGCTGTCACAACAAAGTCACCCCAAACGATACAGTGCCACAGCTTCATGTTTGCTAGCAAGATTTATTGTATTTTCCAAATTCTAACAAGACACAGATATTAAGAAATGCATGTTAATCATTGCCCTAATGAGACCAACAGGCAATTAGCATTTAGGCTGTCACACAAAACACAGAAGGCAGTACAGGCTAAATGCACGCAAGGAAACCCAATCCTTTTTCCACTAGCATGTTTCAGTGAAATGGTTGTTGTCTGAAGGAAGATTTTTAATGAACTACTTAAATTTTAGCACATTTGTTGTCTAGATGCTTTCATTAGGCACAGGTTAAAGTAAAACACCATTCTGGCCATAACTGTGGAAGCAAAATAACTCCTGTACCACTTGGCTATGCACAAAAAAGCTATGAGCAGATAAAAGTACTGAAAGCCTGCCCAGCACCTCTCCTCCAAGAGACATCAAACTTCCCAGTGTTGCACTGGTTTCAGTCAGACAACTTCTGGAGCAAACAATGACCCAACACATGTAGGAGGAAACTTATTTGTAAATAATAAATAAAATGCGTGGCTAGACTTGCAGAATAAGCCAATTAATTTCATTTGGTAAAAGCACAAACCCCATCACCATACACACTTCTGAGGGCCTGAAGGTGCGTGAAGATTTGGGTTCAATTTTCTAAAACTAAATACATGAGCTTCCCATGCCTTTTTTGGTTAGTTCTTTATTCCCTTCAAGGGAACTCTGCCCACCACAGAATCACACAATGGCAGGGGTTGGAAGGGATCTCTGGAGATCACCTCATCACCCAGAGCAGGTTGCCCAGGACCACATCTGGGTGGGTTTGGAATCCCTTCAGATAAGGAGACTCCACAACCTCTCTGGGCAACCTGGGCCAGAAAAGGATGTTGAGATAGTAAGGTCTGAGATGCTGATGGAACAGCAAATAAGGCAGACATCAGCAGGGTGGGTGCAAAAGAAAGCAAGATTGTCATTTCTGCTTGGATTGTGGTGCCTTGCAGCCACAGCAATCAGAGGACATCCCAAACCTCTCCCTCCTGTTCCTCCTCCCACCTCTCCACCTCGCTCTGTCTGTCACTCCATCCAAATCACCAGGCATTGTGTGAACACTGCTTTAGCCTTTACTAATTACACACTGAAAACTCTTTTTTTTACTTCTACCTGGAACTATAAAGGTGCTTCCATACTCTCTGAGTAAGGACTTTTGGAAATAGTAACAAAATATTAAACCTGTTTAGAGTGCAGTACCTCTAAATCTCTTTGAGATTAACCTTAAAGCTACTATTGCCTTGGAAAGTGTGTGCTAAAGTAAAATATGACTGAAAAATGGCTCATTGCACCATACAGGAACAATGCACCAAAAGTGGAGTAAATGCAGGAAAACTTTGGCTTACTTTTTTGGGGCTGTCCCTCTCCCTCCTTCCCTTCCTTTCACGCCATTCTCCCTAGAAACAGAAAAGTATTTTTTGCACATCAGCTAGAATTGCAGGAATAGAGCTCCTCCAGTGTCTTGCCAGAAATAAAATCAGCTCTAATATTAGACTACCAGTTTCATGAAGGGCAGAAAGAAAAAAAAATCACAAAGCAAAACAAAAGCAAGAGAAGGAATTTCCATATTTTTGATGTACATCATTTAAATCAGGCTATTTTTAGTTAGGGATGAGGTCTTTCCCAGGATATATTTCCCCTTCCCTCAAGTCCCTAGAAGTAACACCACCAAAACCTAGTTTTTCCTCCTTGATGTGACCATTATTGCAGTCTGCTTATACTTTATCTTCTTGAAACAATAAATAATGAAACCTTCACCAAGGAAAATCAGCAAATAAATAGTATCTATAAATACTTAGTGGTAACTATATAACACTGTGAATGCATCACTGGACAGATTAACGTTGTGTTCCATATTTTACTCAGTTAAATGTTTAGGTTCTCTTCCAAGTGAAAACTTACAATCCTCAAAAGAGCAACAATAAGCTTGAAAACTCAGGTTAGACGTCAGCAGCTGATGATAAATAACCATCCTCTTGGCTAGTATTTGTTTGCCCGGGGCAGCCAGTTGTCCACAATCAGCATTCCTCTCCCATCCTTCTGGTCTGGGCTGCCTGGCAGGTGCTGGGTGGGGTAAACACGGAGGGGTCAGCAATGCCCAGATGGAGATCAAAAAAGCGGGTGGAGGTGGTCACGCTGTAGTTCTTCGTGTAGGTTTCCTGCACTGGGTAACAGTCCTTGACTGTGTAAACCCCGACCCAGGATTCCACTGAAACCAAGCAGAAAAGGGAGTGCTTTAGATGACAAGAATGAAGGAACGTGTCATGATTCCTCAAGCAAAGCTGGAACTTTGCTGGTATCTTTATCATTCTAATCTTTACAAGTTGAACAGAAATACCGTTTTAATCTTCACAATTTGAACAGAAATATAATATCTATAATCTAAGTCAATATCATAGAATCATAGAAATATAATTTCTATAATCTAAGTCAATATCATAGAATCATAGAATGAATCACAGAATGGTTTAGGTTGGAAGGGACATTCCAAGACCATGCAGTTCCAACCCCCCTGCCACGTCAGGGACACCTCCCACTAGACCAGGTCGCCCAGGACCTCATCCAACCTGGCCTTGAACACCTCCAGGGATGGAGCATCCACAACTTTCCTGGGCAGCCTGTTTCAGTGTATCACCAACCTCTGAGTAAAGAATTTCCTTCTAATTTTCAACCTAAATCTCCCCTCTTCCAGTTTGAAGCCATTACTCCTCATCCTGTCACTGCAGGCCTTTGTGAAAAGTCCCTCTCCAGCTTTCTGGTAGGCCCTCTTCAGACACTGGAAGGCTGCAATGAGGTCACTGCAGAGCCTTCTCTTCTGCAGGCTGAACAAGCCCAATTCTCTCAGTCTGTCCTTGTAGGAGAGGTGTTCCAGCCCTCATCAGCTGAAAGGTGGACAAGTAGACAACTCTGAGACATTATTTTTATGAATTATTCCTGTGCAGCCTGCTCTAGGCCAACCTGCGTTAGCACAGACTTGGATGAGATGGTCTCCAGAGGTCCCTTCCAACCCCAACCATCCTGTGATTCTGTGATCATACAGAAAAGCACCGGAGATAGAAAACGCTACAGGATTAAAATCACACATCATTAACTTAATGTATCTGGATATTAAGTTCCATAAAAGTTCCAAAAATACCGTATCTGAAAAACAGAATTCTTGGAGTAAGTGACAATTTGCCTCTTGTAGAATAACCACAGGATATATCAACCTAGTTAGAGAGGCCTAACGATCTTATCCTTCATTTTCTACTTCATTCTTTCTACTTTTAATCAAGAAATAAATATTTTCCCCTGGCTAAGTGCTCAGGTCCATAACCAGCCTATATATCAGGTGTCTATAACCATAAATACTGCATTAGCTGAATAGTTCCATAAATTTCATGGGGGTTTAAAAATTATTTTTATAGTTGCTGGGGTCATCAGTAAACCACAGTCAAAATTGAAGCCAACGTGCTAATAAATTGCTATGCAGCCAAATCCTAACATACTGTACCTTGGAAAATTCAGCCTCCTTTCTTTTATGATGCAGGTGTTGAGCTGCCAAGTGCAGAACTGAGCCTTGTGAGCAGATGTTTCTTAGGGGATAACAAAACTTGGGTGCATATTAAGGATTCTATGATTCTATGTCCATTGCTGCAGAACCATTTATTGGACGTATTCTATGATAACATTTGATAGGAGAGTGTCACAGTGACACCTGCTTTGCTTCTATTATGCACCCTCTTGCTTGAGTGTGCCCCTAATTATACTATTAATTCTTCTCTAGATAAATTTTGGATATATGCTGATGGACTCAGATGCAAATAATGCTGTTTCATGTCAAAATCTGTATGATACGAACTAAAATATAATCAAGTCATAGAATCATAGAATGGTTTGGGTTGGAAGAGACCTTAAAGATCATCTAGTTCCAAGCTCTTTGCCATGAGCAGGGACACCTCCCACTAGACCAGGTTGCTCAAGGCCCCATCCAACCTGGTCTTGAACACATCCAGGGATGATGCATCCACAACACCCCATGGCAACCTGTGCCAGTGTCTCACCACCCTCGGAGTGAAGAACTTCTTCCTAATTTCTCATCTAAACCTCCCCTCTTCCAGTTTGAAGCCATTACCCCTCATCCTTTCACTACAAGCCCTTATAAAAATTCCCTTGGACATATTTGATCCTGCTGAGATATGAAACATTTTCTTAATAAAATGCACTGATAATAAAACTATATACTGTGCACAGGGTATACTTATTTCTTCCAGCAAACTTCATAGAAATAGGGGAAGCTGGGGTGAAACACGAGTAACTTTATTTTTCCCTGGGTAGCAGAGACAGGGATTATTATGAAGACGAAACAAAAGCAGGCACATACATTTCCTGGCTGGTTTTCTGTCAGACCACTCCTGTACCATGATCTGGTCTCCAGGTCCCCCAACGTAGTATTGATCTTCATAAGTTGAGTTGGCAGGAATATCATAAGGATCCCACGGCTCTGTCAGAGCAATCTTTGAGCAGAGCTTTGTGACTTGTTCAATCTGAAACATCACCGCGTCTTTGTAGAGCAAGATATACTCAAAGAACCTGAAACATGAAAAAAAAAGGTCTTTTATATAGTCTTAAAAGGTCTTATATATAGTCTTTTTCTATACTAAGCAAGGAGCATTGCTGATAAGTCAGCTTGCCTTTTGACTCCTCAGTATGAGACCATTTTCACTTTGCCAAACTTGGAGCAAGGCTAACCAGTTGGGTTGAAATTTCCCAGGCTGAAAGTTTGTCTCAGCTGATTCTTTCCAAAATAAATAAATGGGGCTGAACGGGTTCAGCCATTTCTGAGAACAACAGAACAACTTTTCTGAGAACAACTGAGAGGCAAACATGTTATTATTCCTAGTTTTGTTTTGTTTTGTTTTAATAAGCGTTTCATTAAAAAGCTCTAGTGCCTCCATGTTTTGGAGAAAGGACTTGAAATTTGGCAGGGGGAAAGTTTTTATTAAAAATTGCCCAGATCTGGCTAAATTATAAGCCTTTGGAAAAAATCTGCTTGCATAGGCTGGATAGATTTAATTCCCCAGGAATGTGGTAGAGCCTTTCTCTGTGCTGGTCAGATGTGGTATCTGCCATCCTCACAGATGCTCCTCCATGACAACCCCTGTAGCTTTGTGGGACATGCTGGTGAAGGGGGAAGTCCATGGTCCCTAGTGTAGAACTGAGAGGCTCTCCTTCCTAACAGCAAAGCTTCTCTCTGGAAGCCACCAGCCTTAAGAAGCAGTGAAAGGAGAAAGCAGAGGAGCAAAATGGTAAGGCAGAAATAAGGAGAGGTACGGAGATCAACGAGCTTGAGAGGCCAGAAGGTGAGGCCAACAAAATGGATAGTTAATAAGGATTTAAACCCAGTCTTCTACAGAGTATGGAGTGACCAAGCTTGCTTGGGTCATGATGCTGCCTCCATGTCCTGCAAAAAGCCATGGCTTGGGTGTCCCTTGGACAGTGGCATCTTCCTGATGCCATCCCCTAACTGTATTCATCCTGTGCCATCAGCAAGATGGGAAGCAAAGCAGAGTGCAATCCACGTCATTGAAGAGATGATGCACCAAAGCAAGAGGAGACCTTTTCTGTGGTATTTCCCAACTCCTGTGTGTTTCTCTTTGCCATCTCCCCATTCTTTTGGGGAGGATGTAAAGTTTATGTAAAATGTCCCCACCATTGTGATACTCTACTGAAGAATTCAGTATACATAAACTGGTTCCTTACATAAACCCAAGCCTGGGACCATGTAAAGACATAAATAAATTCAGTCCAGACAACATACTCACATATGTACTTATTTATGTGTTTGCAACCAGGCTCTAATGACTCAACTCCTGTTGAGCTGGCTGCCCAGCAGCTCATGTAACAGTGGGATGGGGAATGCCTGACACATGAGTCTATCAACATGTCTGAGGTATTTGAGTGATAATATAGTCAGTGAAAGAACAGAAAAGCCATATATTAGCACAGCATTGCAAATCACTGAGAATAAAAGTGAAATAATTACATTTTTCTTATTTTAAATCCTTACTTAAAGCTTATTTTGCACAGAAATTTTGTTCACCTTTTAAACACTATTTCTTTCATGTTTTCTTTTTCCTTCTCATTTCCTTCATAAATCATTTCAGGGACTAAATTTCTTTTGTTCTAACTTTTGTAATGTGTGAATCGATATCATTGTATGAGGTGAATAGAGTCATAAAAGTTGGAAAAGACCTCTAAGATCAGCAAGTCCAACCATCAACCCATGACCACTAAACCATGTCCTGAAGTGACAGAGTCGTTCAAACTTTTAATGTTTTAACTTCAAGCACATGGAGAGCCACTGTGGCTTCAACAGAGGGCCTGAATATGTGCAGAAGGAGGTCCACAACCCCCAAAACCCCTTCTTTCTTAACTTTGTCACCTTCCATGAAGACAGCAAGATGTACATTATGTCCAGGAGATATGGCAGCAAGATGAGAACTGATCACATCCAAGTTTTAGAGAATTGTCCCTGTGTGAGTCCTGGAAACAGCAAGCACAGAAACCTAAGATTACCCTGGATCTGAGTTTAACTGCATGTGAAAGGTGAATGGTTAAGTTGTTGTTTTATAAAGAGAACTATTTACCAGCCAAAATTAATAACAAAATGTGCATGAATAGAAAAATTACAATCTAGCATATTTGAAAGCAAAATATTTTAAAATAATTTCCTCCTTTTTTTTTTTTAACTGGCCAAGTCCTAATATACTTGTTTTAGTGTCTTTGGTTTAGGTGCCTGAGATTTCACTGGCTGCTTGAGGAGAAGCACAGAGCCCTGGAAATAGGTCTTGGCAAAGAGACAGAAGAGGAAATTATTTTTAATTAGGCTGTTGGTTATTTTTTTCAGAAAAAAAGTAACATATTTGCAGCCTGTGCCCACCTCTAATATTATTTTTCTAATCATTTCATTCCTTAAACTGTAACTTCAAGAAAGCCCCAATCTGTTCATTGGGCACTTTCAAAGAGATTTGGAGCAGTTACTTGGACAAGTGACCCTATTTGCCTGACTGAGATTATTTCCCTTCCTTTCCTACCCTATTCCATCCTACCCTGCCCTATGCCTCACACCCTTTGTACACTACATGGGGCTCTCTCATGATTCTTAATACTCCCTTTGTCTGCACCTGAAAGTGGATAAAAAACAGCATACAAAGCCATAAACATGGTTTTTGCTCCTATGCTTTAAAGAATTTCTTAACGCTGGACCTTATCCTGCATAAATAATTGCACTGACTTTGCTGGAAGCAATCTTGTCAGATAGGTGGGATACATGCTGCATTCAACATTCTCTTCTCCTGAGCTAAGGAAATTGTTTTTCTGAATAAGAGACCAACTGAATTCAATGCCAGGGCAGAATATGATGCCCACACGACATACTGTGAGGAGTGGGTGTGATTCCAAATACCTCTGAGATTCCTCCTGAAATTTGGGGAGATAGTTAGAGGTACCTTTCAGGAGACAGCCCAGGTAAAATAGAGACACACTCTTGAACCCTTATAAATGACTGAAACCAAGAAACTTATCTAATAACTTGTCTTCTGAATGGCTTATTGTTCTGCATGTTATTAATGCAACTAAAAACATAGAATCATTGAATAGGTTGGATTAGAAAAGATGTTTAAAGACCATCTTTAGGCACTGGAACAGGCTGCCCAGGGAAGTGATAGAGACACCATCCCTGGAGGTGTTCAAAAAACGAGTAGATGTAGCATATGAGACTATGATCTAGTGGTTAAGGAGATGTTGGGATGATGGCTGGACTTGATGATCCTAGAGGTCCTTTCCAACCATAATGATTCTATGATTCTATCTAGTCCAACCCCCCTGCAGTGAGCAGGGACATCTGCAAATAGAGCAGGTTGCTCAGAGTCCTGGCCAACCTCACCTGGGATGGTTCCAGGGATGGGGCTTCTACCACCTCTCTGGGCAACCTCTGCCAGTGTTTCACCACCCTCATTGTACACCGAGGTCCTTCCCAGCCTGCCCATCACCTAACACATCCGTGTGACTCCCAGGGTTTCTTCAGCACTTCCAAAGGCTTCCTCCTAAGTGTCAAACCTAGAAGGAAGGAGCTACTTGCTGCCCAACTGCTTTGTAGTGACTCAGAGGAGCAGAGGTGCTGGCAGAGACGTGCCAAGACCCGTGTGATGTATCGCAGCACATCAGCCAAGGTCATTTGCTAGAGAGAGGCAAAATAATGGTCTGAGGCTGAGACCAGGCAAAAGAAATTCCTTGTGTGCTAAATCTGGCTCTGCATCACTTCACTCTGTGGCTTTGGACAAGTAACTTCCAGAACCGGAGCCTGAAAATGCCATTCTTGTTATTTAGTTTTTGATTGCTGGGGCACTGAAGAGACACTGATCAGGGATCACGAGCCAGTTGTGTGAGGGATTGTAGTAACAAAGAACAAAACCACAATTCCTGCCCCAAAACCCAGTGGAACAATGGTTCTTGTAAAAGAGACTTTCCTTTCCTGCAAGGACACGTGGGGTTTCATGCAACCTGTTGACTCAGTTTTCCCAGCTGCAGCTACTTGATCCTTAAATCTCCCACTGGCATTATCTTAACCTAGTAAGTACTGTAAAGCAACTGAAAAATGAAAGCAAAATTTTATGGATGATTTGTATCAGAGGTAGAAATTTTCCCATATTTCTCAGCAGGGAACAGTATTTGCTATTTTTCAAGCTGAGGTCAGCACAATTATTCCAAAGTTAATTTTGCTTTCTTGTCGAGATTAACTGGAAGCTTGAAGCATCTCTCTGCCCTTGTGGTATTCCTTAATTCTTTGCAAATTCTGCTTGTAAAAGAAGTTAGAAACACTTCTGACTAGAAGAAAGTTCACTAAAATATCCCAGACAAATTCTCTGTGCAGGACAGGTACATCCAAACATACAATTCTTGAGGTATCTTGCATCCTCTTGATAACATCCCACAGAAGAATACCACTATAGTTCACAGATTTCTCATTGAAGAAAGATGTGCTGGGGGAATGGGAACCTTTACTAGGAGGATGACTACAAAACCTCCTCATCTCAGCTCTTCAGGGAGCAAAGCTGCCAAGCAGACAGTTGATAAACACCCATCACCAGGTCAAGAACATTCATCTGCTTTTGGAAAGCCCTGGCGAGCTCATTTCAAAAGGGAGCAGCATTCGTTTCGCAGGATATTTCTGGGAACTCCTCTCCTCTTTCCCATGAAGTTTTCGGTAATTTCAGGCTTGTGTTTTTCTTCTGGTGTATCAGACCTCAACAACAACAGTAATTTACCATATTTGAGCTCACATGTTTGGCAGCGGTGCTGGGCTACGGTATATTGTACAAATACCGTGCTGTGCAAATACATGTGACAGTAAATGTCATCTGATATTGTGTAAAAGCAGCATTTTTTCATCTGACTTCAATCACTCACAGATTGTAAAGGCCTTTTTTTCATTTGCAAAGCTACCAAGCTCCCTATACCAGGTATCTACCTAGCAAGGTATATGAGGAATGTTGACAGCACTACCAGTTTCTGAAGCAGAGAGAATGAAGCAGTTGAAGTCCTGTTAATTATGAAGTTTGTGTAGAAAGAAAACTTTAAATCCAGGAATCGAAAGCTGGAAAGTCAAAGCTACATCAGCTAAAGGATGGCATATTTTCATGGCTTTAGTTATGAACCTCAATAAAAAATGATGCAATGCCTTATTCTTTTAATTGTTTTCCCGTAAATGAAATTAGCTACTTTGGCAAATACTAAGGGAAATTAAGTTCTTCAAGCAACAATCCCATTTACCTCACTGTGCCTTCCTGGCTATTTGACGGTCCATAATAATCAAGCTGATCCACCAAGTTGCACCCCTGAGAAAAACACATTCTAATGGAGGCTGAAATTCAGGAAAAGAATAAAGAATTGTGTTTAAGGGAGTTGTGTTTTGCACAGGGCTAAAAATTGTGTTGTCCTTAATAGAGAGCATCTGTGTGTTTCCATAAGGAATAGCAGATTTGTCAATCAGAGCCCTAGGCAGGCAACAGCACAGCTCAAAAGGAAAGGGATGGAAGATGTGGCCAGAACACCATGATGCTTCCCAATGAATCCATGGAATCACCTCCCAGGGAATATGGCATATACCAGTAGGACCACAGGATATCAGATGGTACTTGAGGTCAGAGACTATTTTCCTGTTCTGGGTTTGTATAAAAGTTTAGCACAATGAGGTCTTGCTGCCCTGAGTAGGTTAAGAATAATAAAGGTCACTGGAAAATCACAGCAGGGCTTAGGGGAGACCAAAAAGAATGTGAAAAACCAGGACTCACCTCTCAGTAAAGACCTTAAGAAGGACAGAATAGTGAGGAAGGAAATGACAGAGGTATGTTATCATTTATTTATTCTATTTCTCATCCTCTTTGTATGCTATATACAGAAGGGAAGTAAACTCAGTTGAAAGAATGGATGCTCAAAACAGATGTGGAAATGCTCTTTTGAGTGTGACATTAGAGTAAGGAACTCTCGGAGCTGGGAAAAAATGTAAGAAAAAGGGAGACAAAAAAAAGGAAAAAGAAAAAGGAGGAGAAGGAGAAGGAGGAGGAGAAGAAAAAAGGAGAAGGAGGAGGAGAAGGGAAAGAAAACAAAAAAGGAAAAGAAAAAGTAGGAAAAAAAAGAAAAAGGAAAAGGAAAAGAAAAAACCCTATAAAACCCTAAAATACCTGTGCCTTTTCATAGCACAAGAAGGGTGTTGAAGCTAGTATGATAATATCTATTTTACACATCAGATGAGGTCTAGCAGAATGAGGCCCCTAATCCCCCTAATCTCCCTTTTCCAGACTCTTATGTTGGAATAAAAGAATAATAAAAAATAACCACCAATTTTTTCAGCTAGGGCTGGGCACTGCAGCTTCCTACACATCTTAACATCTGCATATAACCAGAGAAGGTTCTTCCAATACCGTGAATCACAGAATCCCAGGATGGTGGGGGTTGGAAGGGACCTCTGGAGACCACCTCGTCCTGCTAAAGCAGGATACAGGGATGAACAGGGACAACTGGAAATTCAGGAGACCTCTCTTGCTCTCCACTGAGACTAAATCCCATCACACATATATTTTGCCAGTTACTTGCTTTTCAATGTGCATTCCTATATAGAAAGTAATCAGGAAGAAGCCTGCAGCTCAGATTGCCCCTTGGAGCAGAGGGGTAGTAGGGCCCTATCCTGACAGAACTTCTCTTTCACAATGGAATATTCCCTGGAAAAAGTTGTGAGGGTGTGCACTTGTACCAGATGATTACTGCCCCAAGAGGTAATGATTTCCACCTTCCATCTGCACTGATTTCCTTCGGAGGGATGATTCAGGTCTTTCAGATATCTGTCCAATGTGAGAAATAAAAAACACTACGTCTGTTTTCAAGGGAGTCTGGAAGCCAGGCCAGCCAGGAGAATCAGAGGACACAGTCTGAAAGCTAAATGCACTTCAACTCTCTAACATCTTCATCCAAAGATATGAGCATAGCCTATTTTTAATCAAACTTTGTGAAAGGTGGAGATGCACTTCACTGGTAATAAATGCAACCTGAAGCCCCAGCACTCCCCACCTCCAATGTAAAAATAACTTCTTCATTTCATCCAGAAGCCTTTGTGAGGTCTTTTTCTTCTTCCTTCAGCAGCTATCAATCAAAAGTAATATTGTTAAATGAGTGCCTGGATTCAAAGACACAGTGTTGGTGCATCAGGTGGAGCTGACTGAAAAGGGTGCAAAATAAAGGAATTAGAGGAAAGAGGGGAATGTCTGTGTGAGAGAAAACATTTCATTAGGGACAGACATTAATTGCTCCATGGCTATAAAGCAAATGGCACGTTGAACACACAGCCATTGAGATGTGGTAGAGGACACAGAAATGACTTAGAAAGGCAAGTTTACAGTTCTGGGTCAATTAGGGAGGTCATTTATTCCGTTCTGCTTAGCCCTGATGAGGTCAGAGAGGTAATGCTGTTCTTGGGTTTGGATGCCACACTTAAAGGAACAGATCAACAGATGGGATCTAGTCCAGAGAACAGCAAGAACGGGGTGACAGGACCTATGAAGAAACCGAGCATGTGCAGCTCATATTAATTGTTCTCCATGTTATGTGAACAGCACTGGAAGAAAAGAGCATCACTTTCAGCAAGGAGATACCCATGAGATACTCTGAAAATGCCTGGATGTGTGTCTGACATTCCAGCTTTTACAAGAACTGGTAAGAAAACGAGGGGTGAGACATCCCAAATAAAGCAGTGCTTCTCCAGGATGGAAGACCAGGTTATACGGTGACTTGGAGACCTTCCCCACCTTACACGTAGGTATCAGTGGCTGCTCATCTCTTCTGGCAACAGATAAGCCTAATCAATTAGTCCTGACACGACCAGTTCTATGACTTGGATCCTTGACACTGCCCAAAGGTGCTGAACAACCTTTGGGGATCACTTTCTGAGACAAAAAAAAGCAGTGGTGGCAATGGTGCATGCTCTCTGTGGAGACTCAGCAGAGGGCTGAGCCTTGGTCTCACTTCACATGGGGAACCTGGGGATCTGAAGGATGGTGCCATCTCCTGCAAGCTGACGATCCTCAGCTCTGTTCTCCTTTAATGATTAGTAACCCTAATCACAGCATCACATCTTTGTCAGTTCCTGAATGAGTTAAAGAGAAATACCACCTAAAATCAGGACTGGGGAGATAGGATCCAAATGATACATGCTCAGCATGCAAAGGGAATAATTAAAAGGTTGAACTATCTGTTAAAACCACTCTTCACAAAACTGGGTTTTTTTAGTCCTCGTTGAGTTACTGTGTTTTTTGTTATTACAACTCTCCAGCAACCCACAACTTCTCTGCCTTCTCTGAGGGACTTTCAGCAGTCACCACACGTACACTGCTTGTAGGAATCCTCCATAAGCAAGATCCACGATGTCTCAGTATGTTCTTAAAAACCAGCTGGACTGCAAATACAGGAATAATTAACAGATGAATAGGAATTTCAAACCCTTTCCCTTCAAATTATTGAGTGCTTGCTTTAGGGACACATGGGTGTATTTGACAGAGAACCATTGCACAGATTATCTGTCAGTCCCTCACAGAAGCAAGAGCTGCTGAAGACACATCCAGCAGCTCAAGTGACGTGTGGCTAAGAACATATTTCTATTTTTAAGGATGTTTATAGCCATTTTAATTGTATTAAAGCCCTGACACATTTATTTTTCATTCAATGAGCAGCAGCAAGGAGAGCAAGACCTGTAAATAATATTGGTATAAATATACTGCCCTGGCACAGCTGAAAGTTTTCCATTCCTCAGGAAAAGGTCACTAGACCTGTTGAATATGTTTAGACTACCTTCAAACACGACAGAAATAGCTTTACCATTTAGCATCTGACACAAATACAAGCTGAAGTCTCCAGCAGACAGGTATCCCTACCTAATTTTGGGGTGTTTTCCTGACACACAGCCCAGTGTCCTACATCCACTGCCAAGGAGCCAGAGTTTTCTCTGAGCTTTTCTTAATTAATCTGAATCCTGAACTTCTGAATGTACCACAATTATTTTCCTTTCCCATTCTCATACCAAATGCAAAAATAACTCATTTTTCAAGCAAAAAATGACTTTATAATTCTTTAAAACGTACACAGTGTCTCATATTTGCATATTGTAGTTTTTTGCTGATTCTGATGTTATTTTACACATTTAATGGGTGAGATTTTCAACACTGAGCAGTGATTTTGAACAGCTTCCTCCTTTGGATGTTCAAAATGAAGACAGTAGCAAGTTTTCAGAGGACCAGTATTCAATAATTCCTAAAATTCAGTGTGTCAGTGCAACCATTGCAAAATTAAGGTGGTCAACATTACAAGGCACTTTTTTTCTATTCGGAGGCTGCACAAGAAAGTCCTGAATTGTCTCCCCAGAGAAGAAATCACTTTTCTGCCCATCAGATTTTCCCTCCCATCTCTCATGTTTCCCCTGGCTGTCAAGAGCCAATTGTTCTTTCCACATCAGAACAGCAGATCCTCGTGTAACTGCTGCTGTTTACAACCTCCATCTGCCAGCTCTGTAATTAGAGAGAAATCTGGCCCTATAACTCCTTCTCCAAAATTATACATTAACCTGACCCCAAGCCCTGTGAAATCAGCCAGAGAAGTTCTGCTGATTTTTACAGATGTTACAGGTGTTTTGGAGGCATTCCATTTAGAATGTAAAAAAAAAAAAGCTGAGAAATGTTTAAAATCTAACACATCTGAATTATACCCAAAGCTGCCTCCATTCTCTGATGGCTGTTTTCTACTTCAGAAAGTAGATACTTATATTAAGTAGATTACTTATATTAAGGATATTACTCATATTAAGGATTTAGGAACTTAAAATAATCTGCCTATGAGGTATGTATGTTGTGAAATCACCTACTCTTCTAGGCAACATAACTAAAATTAAAATAAATATGTCAATAAGCAAAGTGTACATATAAATGTATTCAGAAACAATATCTACACGCTGAGACTTGGGGATGGAGATGGGTAGACAAAGAGATAAGTTAAAAAAATAGCAAGTCTTCCATCTTCTGCTATGTTGAGGTAGTTAGATGGTCTCTAACATTTCAATTCTTCAGTAACAAGGGGATAAACAAAAATCCAAGGGGTGTCTCCACTCCCACGCCCTTATTTCCTTTTATTCTCCCTATTTTTTTTCCCCTTTATAAAAAGTACAGGTATTTAAAGTACAAGGAGGTGTCCAAGTCCCCAGACACCACCACAGATAAGAAAAAAGAAATTGTATTTCTTGAGCAGAAGATACAGGCCAACAAATCTGGATCTAATTACGTAGTGATACGTTAATTTGGGAACTAATTGGAGGAAGAATTCCCCATCCTGTATGGAACTCTGCTTTCCAAATAATAAACATCCTCTGAGAATTACCATAACTGCACAGCATGAGTAAACTTTCCAGTGCTGGCTGCCTAAAGTATGGCAGAATCATAACTTTCCTGGCAAGAAAAGCATCTGCATATGATAAAACCACAGTTGCAAATGGTATTAGGAGATACTGAAAGAATGAGAAATGAGATCTTTCTTTGCTGCGTTCACTGCATCATACATGGGAGTGTTTAGAAGCCTTTAGCACTGCCATGCACAAAACCACCCTTGGAAAACTCGGGGGAAAATGTGGCCATTCCCCTTCAGAAACATGAATTTCTGAAACACCACCAGCAGGTTTCCATGCAGGAAGACTACCTGAGAAGAAGTCCCCAGCTCTTCAGCAGCTCTATACAGGTCTCACAGCAGCTCTCCTGGGTAGGGTTTCACCTCAATCAATGGCACATGCCAAGTACACCACATTTTTAGGAACCCTCCTATCTCCTGAGCCATCTGATTTTCACATGAAGCAACAACCTCAGCATGAAATCCCATGAAGAACTGGCAGGAGGACAGCAGATAAGACTTGCTAAGTGTGAAAGCATCAGAACTGACAGAGAAACAGATGAGCAACCTCAGAGACTGAAACCTTGGTGGAAAGTCTTCTAAGTGGTTGTCTTCATTGCTATCTTACCCTATTTTTTTTCTGCAACTGGCCCTAAGCTCAGAAAAAGAACAGAGAAGAACAAAAGCAGAGATTTTTATTCTTTATCCTGCTAGTACTATTCTTTGGAGGTGTTTTGGGGTCTTTTTTTCTCACCCCATTAAAGCCTTAAGAAAAAACAAGTTCACTCTTTAAAAAAAAATAAAAATACTAGAAAACAGTTTGTTCCTGATAAACAACCTGGGATATTAGTTACAGATGTCATAGTATTTTTCCTGCTTTATTACTAACTCCAGGGTTCTGAACATACACTCAGAAATATGAAATAATATTTGGCAATAGCTCTAAAGGAGCAGATTCACTGCACGAGAAGTCAATCAACAAGGGGCAGTGAAGGCATTTTTGGAATGAATCACTTAGGGGCTACTCAACTTGACCCAAAGGTAACTATGCAGAGCATCACTACAATGCTATTTTTTAAATGGAGTGAAGAAAAAAAGTTCATCAGAAGTAACCTTAACATGGGATGTTGCAATCCATGGGGTGCTTTTGGTCTCCCGCATTGTTTTGCTATCAGTCATGGTATCACATTTCATTATGAACTTGTCCTCAGCACAAATAATGCATCTAGAAAATAAGATATCCAGTAACTATGCAATATCACCTTCCCTTGGAGAAGGGTAAATGAGTTTAATGAACTTAAGGATAAGCCACTTCTTGGATATTTCGTATTAAAAGACAGTTTAAACCACAATGAAGAGATTGCTTGTGTTTAGAACCTAAGGAGGAGCTAGAGCAAAAGTTTCAGCCTTCTAAGACCTGAAAGAAGGCAGCAATCAAGATTTTTACTACTCTTCCAGAATTCCAGAAACCTTAGGTGCTCTTATATCTGGAGCTTTGGGGACATATGGGTTGAATCAGACAGTTATGTCATTCTACACGTATTTCTATTAAGTTTTGAAACACGTCCTTATTTTATTGACAAAAAAAATCAGACAGAGCTCCAGACTTCTTCAGGACATGGTCTAGTGGTCATGGTAGTGTTGGGTTGACAGTTGGACTTGATGATCTTAGAGGTCTTTTCCAACCTCAATGATTCTATAGGTTTAGATTGGATATTAGGGAAAATTTCTTTAGTGAAAGAGTGGTTAAGCATTGGAACAGGTTGCCAGGGAAGTGGTGGAGTCACTATCCCTGGAGGTGTTCAAAAAACGTGTAGATGTGGCACTTCGGAACATGGTCTAATGGTCACGGTAGTGTTGGGTTGATGGCTGGACTTGATGATCTTAGAGGTCTTTTCCAACCTTAATGATTCTATAATTCGATGATTCTATTTAGAATAATTTAATAGCTATCAATGATACTTGATAATTCAGATCTTAACTGCCAAAATCTTACAGTTTGGGTTTTTTTTTGTCAGACCAGAAATTAATAATCTCCCAAGACCACTCAACCCTGTGCTGTTTTACATGCAGAAGAAATAAGCTATGCATGTGCCATGTGGCATCCACACACATTACTGGTGACTCTTCCATTACTCTCCTAATAGACCAGAGGCCACCACAGACCCTCACTCACAGGGATGATTGATTGACTGGGGTAATTTCTAACCTGTCCACCCAGTCCCTTCTGCGCCTCCAACATGGACCCAGGAGCAGCAAAACAGGGGGATCCAAGTGCCAGACAATTATTAAAGCAACAAGGAGCTATTCAGCAGGGAAAGGCAGAAGGCTGGATGGATGTTCCCTCTGGACTGGATTTGGCCCATGAAATAGAGTCTGGATGATGCCAGAATGAAAGGGTAAATTTCATAAGGAATGAATGGGATAAAATAGGCTTTCATGGCATGAATAGCTAAGTAGCTCCCAAGACAGATGAAATCTTAATAGTCAAAGACTGAAAAATTGTAGTAACTACAGTGTGAGCACTGTACAAGAAGGAGGTGCCTGCCAAATTCATGCTGTGATGCCAGAAATTCTGAAAATCACGAAAATCCGAAAATAAAATCTGAAAAAGCAAAAGTATGGTCATTGCTGAGCTATGGGAACAGCCCTACCAACTGTAGGAAAGTTACTAATGACATTCTCAGAGCAAAAGCAAGAATTGCAACAATTACTCTCACCTTACTCACTTTTTGTGGTACAAGGGAAGCATCTTTTAATAATCCAGTGGGACATAAATCCAAAAGTGTGCATATAACCTTCCAAAGATTGATTAAACTGATTCTCAAGTAAGTGTTTGTCAAGGGTCTATATTTATAAAAGATGAGAAAAATGAGCAAGTTGGGATGAAAACAAGTGATTCTTTCTTGCTACCACCTGTCATAAATCAGGTTTTGGACAAGGACAGTTACGCTGCTGTTGGAAACCCCTAATTTACTCCTGGGTATGAAGGTATAAAAGGTACCAACTCCGGAAATTAATTCACTGCTGAAAACAAGAACTGTCTCACACGTTGAGCCTTCTGTGCTTTCACTCAGGGGAACAAACTCTTGGCAGAAAATCCCATCCTTGACCTGCGGCTCTTGGGTATCAGAGAGTGAGCACGATAAAGGCAAAACTCCGTCCTCTGAAGCCTCAGGAGGACACAAGGTTTCCCTGTGGAATCTAAGATCTCCTGTCAACATACATCCCTCTCCCCCGGGGCCATACAAGTGAGGCAGTAAACAAAAACAGCAGAAAGAAACAGGTCTGCTTGGCAGAGGTGAGGAGCAGTTTCACTGGGCAGTGGTACCTCCAGGTTATGCAATGCCACGCTGGGCATAATGCTCCTTATTCTTGAAGAGCCAAGATATTGCACAAGGTGGCCCTGTTCCACCCAGACATCACCCCCTTCCCAACACGCCAGACACTATACCATGCCTTAAAAACACTCTGGAGGAGAAAATAATTTCTCCTTTGAGTTAAGGAGAGCAACAGGTAAAAATACTTTGAGAGAGAGAACTCGGCAAGATGCTGAGCATGCAACTCCTTGCAAATCTATAGGGAAGGCTAAGCTGAAGGTTGTCTGAAGATAAGGGATGAAGTTGGTCAATGTAAGGGTCAGGAGTTAGGTTGGCTGATGATGCAGCTACACAGATCCACAGCCCAGAAGTCACTGGTTGGATGACCACAAGTCCATTTCTCCCTAGCACGACAGGCAGGGGAAAAAACTCTTTCCTCCAGTCTTTGCACAGATTTGATGCCTAAATTCTGGCTAGAGAAGAAAATTCTGTCCTATTTTCTACTATGTTCACCACTGAATTGTCAAGTCCATAAGACTGGATCCATTTCTAATATTACACATGTATTTATAACCTGATCTAGTGGGAGGTGTCCCTGCCCATGGCAGGGGGGTTGGAACTAGATGATCTTTAAGGTCCCTTCCAATCCTGATGATTCCATGATTCTATATACCTCTTATTCTTAGTCCTCCCTCTTGATGATGCCTGGCCACTGCAGCAAGCATTCTTTAATCCCAAAGCTCCTATAAATTGATCCTTCTCCCACATTACATGACAGAGAAGTGTATTTATGCTATTTCTGAGTAACCCAGTATTATTTGCTACTCTACCATCCTTTCCCAGATCGAAACATCCAACCATGTCACATTTAGCCATCAGTTCATAGCAAAATGGAGAGGACGGAAGGATATTTGAACCCTGTGTTTCAAATCTGCATCAGCTAATGGCCTGGTACACAGATAAAGGCATCAATTAGCACCATTTCACTGACTTCAGTTGCCTATGAAAATGTCATCCAGTTGAAAACCCGTCCCACATAGGTAATGAATGGACAAGCCTGCTGATAGGCAAAACAAACCAGTTCTTTAGCTGGAGAAGAAAACTTTCAGAGCAGGATGATCTTGGACAGGAAAAAATGCAAGAGCATCCTCTGAACTACAAAAAAATAAACTGACAGATGAATTCTCTTGTCACGTGAATAAATCATAGAATCACAGAATCATAGAATCATAGAATGGTTTGGGTTGGAAGGGACCTCAAAGATCATCTAGTTCCAACCCCCTAACCAATGAACTGAACAGCAGTAGCATGAAAATTAAGTATATTAGCGATCAAATGGACTGCAAAATGAAATGCAGGGGAAGTTCAAAAACCTCCAAAACCTTCTGTTCTTATAACTAAAATATCCTGCCTCCTTCCCTAAACACTTTCTCTCCTCTAACTGGCAATCTCCTGCTAAAATTCATCCTTGGAGTTGCTGGCAGAGGCAGGGTATGGACTGGATTCAGAGGCACAGGTCTTATCTCTTCATCTTCCAGTTCCATTCAGATGACACACCATTGAAAGCTGCTCACCACAGTTATACCACTGCTGTCATCAATAAGGCTGGGGGCTCAGTGATGGTTTGGGGTTTGGCAAGTGTGGGCCAACCTCAGGAATCAAGGCTGAATTTCAACTGGAAAGGGAGAAATGTATTTCTTGTACGTACCTCCCACATATGTTATGAATATGCATCTAACATAAAGTCCTGGGATGAGATCTTTGTGCCAGAGGCAAAATTCTCATTGGCTTCACTAAGGTCACAATCCTGAGTTACAAAATTAAGCAAAAAGGGAAAAATCTTTTATTTATGAACCCAAACTCTTCAGTTTTTCAGCACGCTCTCAGCTGCAACCTTTGGGCTTGTTCAGCCTGAAGAAGAGAAGGCTCCAGGGAGACCTTACTGTGGCTTTCAGTACTTAAAGGGAATTGAAGGATGGGGACAATCTTTTTAGCAGGGCCTGTTGTGACAGGACTAGGGGTGATGGTTTGAAACTAAAAGAGGGCTTTTAGTTTAGACTAGATATGAGGAAGAAATTTTTCACAATGAGGCTGGTGAGACCCTGGTCCAGGTTGCCTAGAGGCCCCATCCCTGGAAACATTCCACATCAGGTTGGACAGGGCTCTGAGAAACCTGATCCAGTTGCAGACGTCCCTGCTCAGTGCAGGGGGGTTGGACTTGATGACCTTTAAAGGTCCCTTCCCACCCAAACCAGTCTATGATTCTATATGCAGCCACCATATTCAAAGCCCTTCTCTTTCTGGCACATCAAGGAAAATACAGTTCAACTGCATAAGGAAGACAAACCATGGGACTGAACAATCCCATGTGTCCTCTGGTCTTAGCTCTCTCCAAATTCCAGGATGCAGCAGTACCTCCAAATCCTGCTCCTGGGAACGTGCCACAGCCACTACTCAGCCCAGGAACAGCTACAGAAAAAAACAAGGAACTGTACCTTAAACCAGCCCATTGTGTCATGTACTGTAACTTCAGTGACCCAAACTGGGATGGGAAGATGCAGAGAACCTACAGATAGGGAAGATTCTGGGGAGTTATAGTGTGTATATTGGCACAGACAAATTTCTTGAGGCTTTTCAGTAAATGAATACCTAAAACTGTTTTAAATGACTGGCCCTTTCACATTGAGGAGACCTGGATCCTTTACTTAAATAGATCACAACTGAAGGACTAATGCATCTAAAGCATCAACTGGTGAATTGTCCTTTGGATGCTTTTATCCCTGATTTCTCTGAAACCAACGTACAGACAGGTTTTATCTCAGCTCCCCAAGATCAGCCCTGAGAAGCTGATGGTTCATCCTTCAGAGGAGATACTTTTCCAGACAAGTGGCACTGGCTCCTGTGAGAATAGGTGTGATGTTGCCAGTTGTGCCATCTGAATGACATCAGGCCTGCAGCTGAATGGAGCCCAAATGAAGACCATGGATATAAAGATGTCTTTCACTGTGTTTGTTTAGCTGTGCAGTCACGTCACCATCGACTGTCTGTGAGCTGTCTGTGAGCACTGGGCAAATTATGGACTTGAATCTTTCTTTCTCTATTCATCTCCACTCTAAGTCTCTACAAAAAAACACCTGAATAAAAATGCCAGGGATTTATCTTGTGATGTCAGAGTTACAGACATGCAGGCATGTTATATATTCAGTGCAGTCCTGGTTTTGCTTTAAATTTCTACTGTAATGTCCCATAGTACAAACGAGACTCAAGTTTCCATGCAAACACAGGCTCTAACAGACAAGGAAGAGATGAGAAGAGGGAGGAAGTATCCCCCTAATTTTAAAGGCTTCAGATGGCTAAAAGGCTGAAGCCAATATCCACCAAGTATCAACAGCAACATGGTGCCAGTGGCTACCATTTCATAGCTATGAGTCAGAGAATCACAGAATGGTTTGGGTTGGAAGGGACCTTAAAGAACATCTAGTTTCAATGGCAGAGCATTGCTTAGCCAGCAGTTCCCAGCTCCCTCTGACAAAGTCCACTTGCTTGCTAGTGCTGCAGCTCAATGGCTGAAGACTTTTAACCACCCACCCTGAGCAGTGTTTTCATCTCTTCCCACCCAGCCCACCTGTAACACCACAAGGCTTCACTGCCTCCCCAAACTCTACACCCTGGCCGACCTCCAACAAGATTAAGCATTTGGAAAGGGAAATGGCAGTGGCATCTCATAGGCAGAAGAAATCTGAATGAACATTCCAAGTGAGATAAAATGCTCCTCCACACAGCCCTCGTGGACCACAGCTCCCTCACTGCATTCTTCTCCAAGGAACCGGCCACCTCGGCAGGAATCATCAATGAGGGACTCACTAAATCAACTCATAATGATGGAAATGCAAGAGCTGAGGCTTGTACAGCCAACCCTCCATACCCCAGTGGCACACAGCTCGTGCTGGAACAACTGCTGCATGCTCCAGGATACTGCCTAGCATCTGACCACCAGCCTGCATCCATTACAGCAGCTTTCCAGTGCCACCTTTCCAAACTCCCAGTCACTACCAGCAGCAGGCACCTGAAGGAACTTGGCACCTATGTGAGGAAAGCAAATGCAGGAGGTTTGAGTATCTTCCCTTGGTTCTTATTCTCAGAAGTGACTTATATACACAGCAGCTTCTGAAACATTTTAGACCCCAAGAATTCGCATTAGACTTAGAGAAACTGCTGAAAATTCAATTCTATGCCTCACTCCAAATTAAGGGTCTCAGAAGTTTGCACACTCTACATAACCTTAAAAAATGGGACTTGGGTTCCTGAGTATCTTGGCCAACTCTGAAAATTTTACCCATGGCCATCGTTCATTCCCCTAAACATTAAGCTGCAGCAACCACTCCCAAAACCAAGTCTGGGAAACAAATGTGCAGTCGCTCAGGGAAGCTCAATACTTAGCCTGTTGAGTCACCATGCTGACCACAGAACGGATGGATTTTATGATTTTCATAGGTCAGACACCGCTGGTTTTTCCTTTACAATCACACATCCTAAAACAACTATGAAGTAGTTGAGATAAGTCAGAACGCATGCCCACACTCTGTTTATTTTGAGAAGTCATCACCTCTTCTCCAGATGAACACTGTTATGTTTGCACCTGACCATAGCTGCTTCTCCTCAGTCAAGGACAGGGATTGACACACACATACAAGCAGCCTGCTGGAATAACAGACCTATTTACCTAAACTATTGCAGAATCACAGACTGGAAGGTGTTGAAGGGACCTCTGGAGAACATCTCGTTCGACCCCCCTGCTAAAGCAGGGTCACCCAGACCAGGATCACATTCACGTGGGTTTGGAATCTCTCCAGAGAAGGAGACTCCACAACCTCTCTGGGCAGCCTGGGCCAAGCTCTGGCACCCTCACAGCAAAGAGGAGGAACTAACTCCATGAAGTAGGCAATAAAGGATTAAAAACCACGTCCTGTGTTCAACAGGTAGCGTGACACAGCTCTGCCTCATCAGCTCTAGGGAACCATTTCAAGTGCTCTCCTTTCACACCATATAATAACCCTACCAGCATGACCTTCTCCAAACAGAAAGGGGCACAAGCTACTCAATAAAAACCTCTCTTTGTTTTCTTTTCTCTTCTGGTGTCAGCTGAGCACTCCATGAAACCAAAAAAGAATCCAAATGGAATAGGTTCTCCTCTAAAAAGCTCAGCCTAGGATCACCAATGCTGGAGCGCAGGCAGTCAACAGGATGATCCAAACTGGCTGAAACAACCACCAGTGACTGTTTTAATGAACCAGCTCCACGTGGTTCTACAGTGAGCAAGGCATGTGCTTGGTGGCAGGTGGCAACACTGCAGCTGCTTGATGGGAACAGGCAGCTCTTACCAACACCATCATTGCATCTCAGGTGTTCTTGCAACAACTGGTGAGTAGAGTGACGTTAGCAATGGGACATCTACCTTACGGTTATTTTTCAGGTGTTTACTCAAAACACTGGGTTGACATAGGTATGAAAACGTCATACAGCAAATTACATGAATTTTAAACATATATCTACAATAAAATCTGAAAGTTTCAGGTTTTCCTGTGGTTATGAGCCCGTGAGCCCTTCCACACAGGCAGATCTTTGTGTCCCTGATTAACCTCAGCCAACTAACTTCACCAGGGCTGTGTCTGATTAAGGTCCACACTTCAGAAAAGGCTTTGTATAAAACTCTGGTTGTTGGCCAAGCCTGATTGCTGCGTGTAAGTCACATCTGATAGGAGCAAAATGGGTCCATTCGTGCGAATTCAGACTGAAATTTGCTCGGAGACCAAGACAACACTATTTTTCTTGTTGCTTTTGTAGTCACTGCCTCGGCATAATTACCCTTTTCTTGCCAACGCCGAAGCGGAGAGGGGGAGAGGTTATTTTTCCAAAGGCAGGATAAATCCCCCTGCCTCTAACTTCTGAAGGCTTCAGTTGGTGACTCACTGTGTCCACAGTGAGATGGAGCTGTGATCACCACTGCAGGCCTGATCCAACACACATTGAAGGTGATGGAAGTCTTCCCGTTGACTTCAATGGAAGCTGGGTCACGCCCTGAGCAGGGACAAGCTGCTCACATAACAAAACCACCCCCTGCTTTTGGATGGCAGAAGATATGTTCAGCCTGGAAACAGTGGGGGGCCCTGAGGTCAGGGGCTGTCTACAGCAACGAACTAATACAGGAAAAACCAACAGAGAGATGGCTTCAAGTGCACCTGCCTGCACTGACCCTATCCAGCACTATCAGCCCAGACCAAACTGGGTCCAGAGCAAATATTTATCAAAAATGTAAGAAGAGTAAGTCTTGGCAAAAGCCAAAATCAGGCCCCAAGTGGAAAATGTAGCATAATTATTCAATCTTAAAATCAAGTGTTCAAATAAAATAAGTATAAGCTTCAAGAAATGAGCTCAGTACAACTTAGAAGCTAGAAAAGGCTTGTACAGGGCTTGGTAGAGCAGTTTTTGTCAAACATGAAGGTCAACCTACAACTTCTAAAAGATGGACAGTGTGAGCACAGCCTGTGTCAGACTCTGTTATGTGTTAGCAGGCCATCAACAAATGACTAATTATATATTTCTTCTAACATTCCTCATATGGTTCCTCTATGAGAACAGTAACAAAGCAAAAAGCTCACAATGAGGGTAAGCTAAGCCTGAAAATGATATTTATAAACCAATTTTAAGAGTGTCTGGGGACTGCCAGAAGAAGGCTTGAGGACGAGCATACACTTTGGAAAGATTAAAACAATGACTAAGTGATTGTTGGTAAGAAATTGATCATAGTCAGGAAAAAAAGCCAGGAGCTAAAAGGAATATTGATCATTCACTAGCAGAGACCATTTAGGTTGGATGATACAGCATTTGCAGGCTGGTCTACACCTTGGCTTATGCAGGTGACTGATGCACTATTATCTGAGCAGCTTTTGGTGGGAGAGGTGGAGGTACAGGCAGACTGGAAACTTCTCACTCAGGAAGACCTCTCTGGGCTGCTCGTTTCTTCCCCCCAGCCTGTCAGGGATGGCTGAGGAGAAAAAAAGAGGCCCTTCTTCACTCAGCTTTTTCTACACTTGTTTTCCAGCACATCAAGAAGCACAGAATGATGTGGGGATTTTGCTGAGTTAGTCATGGGCTTAACAGACACATTGTGTATAAATTCAGAGCCAGGGAGGTCCTCCCAGGCTGGGCAGCCAGTGCCATGCGGAGGAACAGCCAGAGAACTTGTAAAATGTGATTTAAACTTGCTAACGAACTACTGCGCTAGAAACAACCCCCTCCCGTGACATTATTCCTGCATTTGAAGGTAATCTCTTCATTACACTCATTGTAGCTCATATTTTGGGAGCTGTATTTTTTGACTCAGTTCCCACTCCATTTGAAAAAAAAACAGTTGGGAGAAAGGAATTATCTCCAAGGGTAAAAAGCTGAGACTGTTGATGATAAATCTCTCAAGATAGATAGTTAGAATAGTTAGATACAGAGATAGATATAGAAAGATACATATATATAGATAGATCATATAGAGATATAGATATAGATATATACATATAGTCATAGATTACATAGATATATAGATAGAGACAGAGATAGAAATAGAGCCATAGATATATAGATAAGTATAGAAATATAGATAGATATAGATGTAAGCATAGATGTAGATGTAGATATACAGATATGGATTAAATATAGCTACAGAGAGATAGAGATTTAGATTAGATATATAGCTAAAGATAGCAACAGATTAGATACATAGATATAGGTATCATCATTGATTATTATTCAGGTTATATCTTTATTATAATAAGCTTTATTATAATAATAGTTATGGCTATCAAGATAGATAGATGGATGTAGATAGAGATATAGATATAAGGAGAGATATATAGATACAGAAATATAGAAATATCTAGTTATAGAAATACAGATACATAGATAGATGTAGCTAGAGATCTAGATATAGATTAGAGATACAGATGAGATAGAGATAGAGATACAGACAGAGATAGAGATAAGATTAGATATCTAGGTCTAGGTGTGTTCCCAGCCACGGAGCCCGGGCACAAGCGATGCCGGTGATAGCTCTTCCAACGCCGGCCGTTCCCAGCAGCCGCCCCCCCTGCCCCGCCCGCCCCCCCGGGGCCGCTCGGCCTCCCCCGTCCCCCGCAGGGGAGGTGCCGGGCGGCGACGCGGGGGGACACGGGAGACACCCCCGAACCCCCCCCGTTCCTCCCGGGAGACATTCCCGAGCTCCCCCGGTCCTCCCGGAGGCGCCTGCGG